>CM056728.1:108769675-109369675 GCA_029844215.1 Przewalskia tangutica | reverse complement strand
TTCAGTTAGTTCAGGGTGTGATTCTTTCAAAGCAGTTCGAGCCCGGCAATGCATGTGGAGTTCATTTCTTCTTTGTGAGGATGACTTCGGGCACCAGACATCGCTCTCCCACCCTGAAAGACTGTGATTTACCTCCATCAATCTCTCGGTCGGAGGATGGGTGCAATGGCGAGGGATTTCGCCTTTTTGCTCCCAAGACCCGTAATAAATAAGTGTGGAAATTGTAGATAAGACCTTGTCAAATTGGGCTGTAGGAATCAGTCAACATTTGAATTGGGTTTTATAGATTCAAATTATGATTAATTAACATTTTTGCAGAGTTTATATGATAAAGACATATAGTTAAAAATTACTGACTTCCTATTAATTAATTTATATTCTACTGGTTAAGATGTTGAATAAAGTATCAAATGCATTGGAAAAAAATTAACGCATCATCTGCGTAAGCTCATCTGTCTAAATTTTGGGGCAAATGTGACCTTCATGATACTGGTTCAGCGGAACTAATTAGGTTTAGCCCAAATCATGTATATGTATTCCAGAAGGGTACCCCGTCGCCTAATAATTACACGATATATACAAGTTTGAAGTTATTTTTTTTATGTATATAGTACGTGGTTGAATAGCAAATGTGGCGCAAGCTGGCCCGATCACGACATTTATAAAAAATGAATGTGGAAAATTTGAGTTTGGCAAATGTGTGGAAGCTGAGAAACTTATAGGGTTTAATTAATTTGAATCTAGAAGCTAATCAAAAAATTAATTTGGATCTAGAATTGTTTCTATATTTATGGAGCAGTTTTTATGACAGAGACTGAACATGCATGGGCGCTGTTGCCTCATTCATATAATTTTTAGTACTGAGGATAAGTATATGACAGATCAGTATATTGGGTATTAAATACGGAGCAAAATGTATTTATAGCCTTTGTCCCCCTACATATTATTTGAAGAAGCATCTATCTGCATGTGACTGTCCACTTCCATATGGTCTCTTCTATAAATGTCATTTGCTGCATTTTGTGTGTGACTATTTAACTGACTAGTAACTTTGACATGGTGATTCTTGACAGATACTAATTTTACTTAAAACTAGTGAAAAAGTTGGTGTATAAATAAATGATTGCTCCGTATTTCGGTTTTATTGACATACTGTTGCAAAAAAAAAAAAAAAAGGTGCACAAAGCATCCTGCGTTAGCAGGTCCCGGGAAGGGCCGCACCCTAAGGCGCGTGATGTAGACAGCCTACCCTAATGCAAGCGTTAGTGGTTGCTTCCATGGCTTGAATCCCGTGACCTATAGGTCACACGGACACAACTTTACCGTTGTTCCAAAACTCCTCTTCCGGCACTCTTGCAAATTGTACAAAATTATGTAGGGATTAGGATAAAAGGATTGTTATATAAAGATTAACTGGATTATGTAGTGCATATGTTTTTTGGGTGAATTAGTGACATAAAAGTTTACAATTCTACCATTGTTTTTAAATTAAATAGAAAATAGAAAGAAAGATGAAATCAAGGTTGTTTTGGTCACAAAAGAGATTATTTTTGTTCTTTTAGTTAAGTTATTCATGTAAAGCTATCATCTGTATGAGTTCCCCATTTATACCCCTGCCGTTATCAAACTTAACAAATACCCCTCAATTGGATGGAATCCCCAAATCAACCTCAATTCCCCAATTTCAATTAAAATTAAACATTTTTTTCTTTTAAACCCGGCCTGACCCACTAAACTAATTTAACCCATAAAAATTAAAGTACCATCCATAGCAGTGACGCTTTGGCTTATTTTTACTGAGAGAAGAGAAAAGGAAGGACTGAGAAACTTGGATTATTGCAGCAATTGAACTGAATAGGTCCTGCCATTTGTTTAGACTAATATTGAAGCGTAGAATAAACAATACGATTTTGTAAAAGCTACTGTATTTATGTTTTAATCAGACGGCGAATAATTGAAAAAGACATATTTTGGTGTTCAAGAGTTCAACTTGAGGGTCCAAAACAGTGTGTGTTGGTTCTAGGTCATGCCCTGGCACAAAAAAAAAAGATCAATCATTAAAAATTGATTATCCATGTCGAGAGAATTTCCATGTTTAAGCACTAATTCATGTTTTCTTCCTTAACAAATGATAATAATAAGAATTAACGTGCCTATTTCAGGTTCCCGCTTTTTGTCATACTTGGGAATTGGGGATTTTAATTTTTATGAGTTAAATTAGTTTAGTGGGTCGGGTTAAAAAGGGAAATTGGATAATTTTTAGTGAAATTTGAAAATTGAGGTTGATTTGAGAGATTCCATCCACTGAGGGATAATTTTGTTAAGTTTGATAACGGCAAGGGTATACATAGCATCAACTTGTAACGGAGGGCAAACTTAGCTAATAAAAGAAAGTAGATGGGTATTTTTTACCCTTTTCCCTTCCTTTTTAGTCCGTCCTTATTTAGAAGCAATTTAACTTTAAGATTTCTTTTTAATTCTTAATGAAATGGTTTATAACCATACAAATTTCTATGACTTCTTTTAGTTCGCATGTTCTCAAAGTTTTTTTTCTTAAACTCCATGCGCAATTGCCACATAAGTTGGGACGCTTAATGAAATGGTTTGTAACCATACAAATTTCTATGACTTGTTTTAGTTCGCATGTTCTCAAAGTTTTTTTTTCTTAAACTCCATGCGCAATTGCCACATAAGTTGGGACGCTTAATGAAATGGTTTATAACCATACAAATTTCTATGACTTGTTTTAGTTCGCATGTTCTCAATTTTTTTTTCTTAAACTCCATGCGCAATTGCCACATAAGTTGGGACGCTGCATAAAATTACCGAATATTATCGTGCAATTATTTCCCTAATTCTGATAAACCAATTAACCCCTTACTATACTGTTGTACACCTTTCACAATTTTATTGGAATAAGCAAGTCAATTTTACGCATTTGGTTTGATCTTTTTCACATTAAACCTGGTTTCACAAAATACTACAACTACTATGCATCAATTGCAAGCAGATTTCACACAATAACCCTTCATTACTTAAAATGTATGTAAATCAAGTTAAGCTATTTAGATTCCATGCCAAATCAAAAGTATGATGTCATCTGGTATACTCAAGTACAGGGGCAGAACTAGGGCTGGGCATAAATCATCGAAAACTGAATTACCGAACCGAAGGAAGAATTTCGGTATTCGGGAAACATAAATTTACCGTTAGGTAATTCGGTAAATACCGAATACAGATATAATTTTTAAGTTTTAACTAGTCAGAATCTGTAGCTTTTCTTTTTCCTAAATCCTCTTGTTGAGGAATCCTGCTGGGAAGAATTGGCTCTTTTGAATGTTGCTTTCCTTGGTTATGCTAATTATTCTACTTTGTGTGGGGCGTAACCCATCCCTGAGTTAAGAATGTGCAAAAACATGATTGACTTCTGTGTGGGAGGACCATTTCTATTATTGCATGGTTGTACCAAACAAGCATTTTTTCTTAGTTAAAGTAAAATGATTGGTTTGGCTATATTCCTAGTAAGCAATTGAAAGCAATCTGCCCTTATCAATGAAATGTTTGTAATTCTGTCAATTTATTGTTTGATAGCCGACTTCGAAATCAATATGGTATTACCGAACCGAACCGAACTAGAGTTTGATTTACCGAATCGAAGTCTGAAAATTCGGTATTTGGTATGTACTTTCAATGACTGATTACCGAATTACCGAACCTGAACTTAGAAAATACCGAACCGAATACCGAACGTCTACCCCTAGGAAGAACAATTGGGGCCCCCCCCGTACACACACACACACAAGTTTTTTTTTGTTTGTTTTTTAAATATACATTTTATTCCTTAAAATTTGGGAAGTATTGTAAGAGACGCCTTTAAATTTGGAATTTTATATTTGGACCATACAAATAATTACTAATCAAGAAATCAATTTTGATAGCATCGCTGAAGTTTTTTTTCTTTGTCGGATGAACTCATTGTAGGATGAAACGGGCGTCTATAAAAATCTGTTACAGGAGATAGCGCAAAGAGTCGGAGCTCCTTTGCCACAGTACATAACATATAGGTCAGGACTTGGACACCAACCTGTGTTTACAGGAACAGTAGAATTGGCTGGAATCACGTTTACTGGTGAACCTGCCAAGAACAAAAAGCAAGCTGAGAAGAATGCTGCCCTGGCTGCTTGGTCATCGTTGAAACAATGTAAGTTTCCCCACTCAATCAAGAACATATTTTACTTTGAGTAATTACGCATAGTTCTATGGTAGATATTTCCTTATGTGCCGCTCGTAGTCAGTGTAATTACAGTGTAATTACGGGTGACAAAATTAGCTCATGAAAACATGACCCGTCCAACCCCCTCAAGTTTGCACTGATCATTGACCCGCCCATATATTAGCTCAACCCATTTCAACCAATAAAAACTTGGGCTTATATGCTGCCCAAATTGACCATAAGAAATCTTGTCAAAATATTTTCAAAAATATTTTTTTTATTTGATATGTTATATATAAGCCATAATAAGAAAGGCAACAAAAAATTATAAAGGATAAAACAAAGAAATTAAAACTTATTAAAAACTGGGCAGGTTGGGTATGACTTGCTTTTTATTCCATTTTAACCCAATCCGTTTCAGCTCAGGTCGCCCATATATTCACTCAGTCCATTTTGACCCGTCCAAATTTAGGCATTGCAAGGGTATACAGTATCTGTAAGTATCAGATATTTAAGGAGAAGGGGCTTTGTATGTGTGACTTGCTAATATATAGATTAAAATGCTTTGGTATCGTTCTCCTTTGCCTTATGGAGGTTTAGCCACTGTAACATTTGGCAGAGAATATTGGAATGAAGAAAAAAAAAGAACAAGGGAAAGAAAAAAGTATTCTAATTGTCAATCAGGCCTGGGATAACTAAACAGTGACGGGATAGCTAATAAGATAAACTAGAAATTTGAAAGATTCGTCTCAAGTACCTAGCGTCCAACATGATTTTAATTGTGTTAGATGTTAGATACATGAATTCTTCCATTTAAAGCTGCGACAAGGTTGCCTTTTCCTTGCAGTACATGCAATCATCTTATTCCTATCTAGTATTCAGTTGACAGATGTTCTATTTAAAATTTTTAAAAAGGGCATCCCAGTGCAGTGCATGAAACATCCTCGTTCAGGTAGGGTCCGCAGAAGGGCCGCACCAACTTAATCAGTGGTTGATTACGATTGTTCCAAGGCTTCCCTTCAATTGACAGATATTCTTGCTGCTTCATTTTTCACCCCACTAGAAACTTAAAATATTGTAAAACTTGTTCAATCTGATTATCGATTGAAATTTTCGACAAGAATTTGAAAATGTAAAGGCACAGGAAAAGGTCATTGAAGAAGGTAACCAGTTCATATCCTATTTTTCCACCAAACCTTTCATGTGGAGTCTTATCTGTTCGCCTCGCCGCCAAAAGATTCTCAACTCTCCTCTGTTTATTTACAGATTTAGTGCAAACTTGATGAAATTGGAAGATATAAAACAAGCTCATCAGACTAGATGCTTATACCTTACATCTACAGCCTATTTTCTTAAAGCTCATAATTTCTCATGCTCATTTCAGATCGATAAACTTGTGAGATTCAGATTAAGTGTGAAAGGATGATCGTGTCTTTAGGCTTAAGAAGAATTGATGAAAATAAACATTTACCAAAAAGATAATAGCGAGAACTGTACGTTCTGGCCATATGGTTTAAAGATATTTTGGTTTCTACATAAACAACCCAAACATAGGTTTTCAAAAAACTAACGCAGATGTTCTAGAAACATATATGCTTAAACTAATCCAATCACTTTAGTTTTTCCGACAACTAAACCAAAATGAAATCTGAGTGACACCTCAATTTATCTGTCTTTCAGATTCATGTTGCTTTTTCGCCCTTCCTCCTTGATTCAACCGTCATTGAAATGTGTTTTGGTTGACTACTATGTTTGTCTATTAAGAAAAATTTCCTTTAGTTCCTCATTATGCTGCTGATATCATGAATATATCTACGTAGTTGCTTCTTTCTGAAAAAAGTCGAATGATGTTGTTGGTCAATAAAAGGTTTGTTTCTTTACAGTGGCACAGCAAGATGCAAGTTTATCATCTGAACCGGAGAACAATGACGAGCAGGAACAGATCAGAATAGCAAGAGCTTTACTGAACTACCGTTTGAAGGAAAAGTTAGAAATGGCCAAATCCGGCAATGTGTCAATACCATTCCAGAAGAAGTTTCCAATTCCAACTCCTCGACCATCAAGTCCACAACGTCCTGCAGCCACATCAAAAATCCTCCCGTTAATCTGCCCGAACACAGTTAGCCGTTACAGATCGTCCTCCGTGACAGTAAATGACAATCACTCGTTATCACAGGCTTCATCATCAGAGAGCCGCACAGTTTGCACCCATAAATCTCCTGCTCCAGGGGCAGCTCCATATATGCCAGTTAGACAATATAACAGGACACCTTACCGAGGTATTGCTCCACCTGTTACAATAAGAACAGCCGTGCCAGTTTTCTCTGCTCCGCCTCGTCCACAACCTACTGGATGCGTGCCTCAAATGTTGCAGGCCCGGCCCGTTCGAGTTGCGGCACCTGTCTGTGTTAGGCAGGCTATCCCAGTATTTTCTGCCCCACCAACCAAACAGGAAACTGTGACACATGCTACTACGCAAAGTGGGCCATTAGCTCAGTCCGAGCAGGCCCAGCCCGTTCGAGTTGCACCACCTGTCTGTATTAGGCAGGCCATCCCAGTTTTTGCTGCTCCTCCAGTCAAAAAGGAAACTGTGGCCCATGCTACTACACCAATCGGGACGTTAAATCAGCCCAAGGTAACTGGGAACAATTCTGGCACGGAGGTTGATGAATCAACGGTGATGAAGTGCTTGGAGGAGCTCAGTTTATGACAGATTGACCTTATGTCAAAACATTTTTGTTGTCTTCTTTTAATGCCTTGGTGGTTGAGCAAATCAAGGGCAATGAAATGCTTGGGAAGTTCAGAGAATGCTAGTGATCTTGGGACATTAGTTAATCTATTGATATATCTATGTTTAACATTTCTGTATCTACTATAATTTTGCTTTGTTTGATTCTCTTTACCTTTTCAATGTCCTTTTTCTTTGTTGTGCATGCTGTTCCATTCTCCAAACTCGTATTCGATGCACCTACAATAAGAGAGTCAAAGAGGTCGGAGAGAAAGAGTCGGTAAAATGTGAACCTAGAGCACATAATAACTTGTATATATAACTCGTATATTATTCGTGATGTGTGGAATAGGAGGAGTATTTAGAAACCATACAAGCAGCTTGATATTTGGTTTCCTCTACTTCTATTATCCAAGCAGAGTTGCTTACTTTATTACATGGATTGTAACTATCCCAGGAATTGAGCATCATATCTTAGAAGATTGAATTTGACTTCCATGTAGAATGCTCTATGTTCAATGGAGTAAATGATAAATACTCATACATCCTTAATAAATGTATGTGTTTGTTTGATGATCCTGGCGGTCCACCTGTGCATTACATCTTTAGAAGCCAACCTTTAGCCGATATTAATATGGTTGTAATAACATTGATTCTACTGTTCTACTATGTTTTATTTCCCCTCCGTTTGTATATGATTATTATATTAATGACCCTTCGAATCGGACACTGAGAAGAAGGGTAATATCTTCGAACAACTAGTTAAGTATATATAAAATATATCTTCTATAGCAAAAATGAATATGTATATGGTTGTATAAGAAAGGCAGCTAATTACCGTGGGGAATTAATTTAAGGTGACATTATTCTAATCCTGATTCGACCATCACTCCATCAGTATGTTGTGCGGTGATTAGCAGAGATACGTCCTAGTAATCAAGGGATTTGCTAGCATTTTTATGTCTAATCCAACTTTTACTAGAGCTTAATCAAGACATTGCCAGTCACACTCACACCCAGTAGAAGTTGGATTTTACTTCCTTATGATGACAACATTCCATGGTAGTACTCCATCAACCAAAGACATTTTGACAATACCTTTTGCCTCCTCACTTCATCAAGTCTCCTAAGAGATGCACGTGGACAGAGGCGAATCTAGAATTTGAAATTTATGAGTTTAATGACTTAATATAAAAATAACTGGATTCGCGATCAAATATATAAATATATTTAGTGGATTTTTATTACATATACAAGGTCTGGGCAAACGTTACTAGGTTCATGTGTACCCACATCTGCAGAGGTGCAGCCAGGTCTTAAAACTTATGAATTCAGAATTTTAGGCTTTTAAGTTATTGAATTCTAAAGTAATAATTTATATATATTAAATAATTTTTTTAAGACAAATACAAAGTTTGAACCAAAGTTATTGGGTTCAGCCGAACCTATACTTTAAACACTAGCTCTGCCTCTGCCAAGATATTACATTATCGATCTGCCTCTGCCTGTTGATAAAGCACGAGACTTGAGATAAAGACACCCCAATGCACAAAGCTTTCTCTATGTGCGCTGCCGGAGGAAGGGCCAGACGATGGATCTATTATAACTAGCATTATCTTGCATTTTTATAAGAGGTTGATTAGACTCTTTTTGTTGGGCTAAAACTCCCCTTCAAAACTAGACCAGAAGTGAGCGAAAAAGCTTCAATTAATTCCTTCACTTAATACCTTACTAGCTAACCCTGTAGAACTACATTGATGTCTCATCTAACTAGTATAAGATCACAAGTCAAGCATTTAAACCATTAGATCTTCAATAAAAAACAATCAAACAAGAGGAATCTAAGATTTGATTTTTGTGGGGTCTTGCAGCAATACAAAGTTAATATGCAATATTAATATATGGATTTACTATAATAGATATTCAGTGAATTTCTTAATACATATATAGGGTTGAGGTAGAAGCTACCGGCATGAACTCACTTGTTTTATTGGAGAGTCATCCCTATCTACTGATAAAGCATGAGAGTTGAAGTAAGGACAATCCGATGCACAAAACCACTAGCTATATGCGGGATCCAGAGGAGGGGTCAAACTATATTGGGTCTATTATAAATAGTCTTATATTACAATTCTGCAAGAGGTTGTTTTCATTATTTAAACTAATGACCTATTGAACACACGACAACAACTCTTACTATTTCGTCAAAGCTCCCCTTCAATACTATACCAGAAGTGATCTCAGAAACCCTGTAGATTCACATTGCTGTCTCATCTAACTAGTAGTATAAGATTACAAAATCAAGCATTTAATTTTGATATCATAAATTTTGAACCTACTTAGTTGAAAAAGCATGGAACAACACCCTATAAATCAAATGTGACTGGTCTAAATCTTCTAACACAAACCAAGAAAGATAGCACAGTACATTATGGTTCAGTAGCAATAATTTTTTGGCTATTAAATTCAAACAGAAACAATGTATGGACCCCTATACTTTTTTGCAATATTGTCCACTGTTTCAGCAAAACTTATGTAGCAGTTTATTGTCCTGTAACAATAACTGGGGAAACATAAAAAAATTGGACCATTTCTATGGTTGAGGCGTTAGAATACTCATAGAGTAATTGAGTTGTACTCTTCATTTATTGTGTACGAAATTACTTCTTCTCCTTGAATTTTTTCATCCATTTGTCATCTGTGGAATAACTACTAGAAATTCAACTTCCTTTAATTGTCTTCTGTCCAAACGAATACTTTGTGACACTACATTAGTTTAAGGGAGAATGTTAACTATACCTTATTTATCTGCCTAAATTTCCCTTAATTAGCGGCCCTATATTAGGATCTCCCCAAAATCAGAGATCTCACATTAATGGCTTATAATCATTAGCTAGAGAGATATGCCACCTGCACCAGAGGTCCTTTGGCCAAATGGGTTGTAAATCGAGGGATATGCACGAGTGGCAGCCCGTAAACGGGACACGAACCCAGCAACAGTACTTGCAACACCAACTTTTTCAAAACAAGAGGAGATCTGCTAAACATCGACTTATACTATAGTCAAATCATTAGCTTATCTTTCTAATATTATATGAATGATTAGGGGGTGAACAGGTGATATAATTTCACGTATAATCATTCAAGTAAGATTCTGCTACAGCAAATTTATAAAGCTAAAATTTGTGATTGATAGATACATCAGCTATCCATATATTTCGCATAAAATGAAAATCGTTGAAAGTTCATCAACTAAGGAGTGGAAAATTACAAGTAATTGCCACATAGGATACAGTTGCCCAATAAAAACTGCAACGTCATCAACATAGTTAAATTCAGCTTCTCTGTCTTGTTATGAGGTGCTTATTTGGAAATTTTATCACTTGTGTCAGTTAAGTTGTAATCCCTGTTCAAATCGTAAGTGATCATAGGAGACCATTTGCTGGATGGTCTTCTGGTTAATTTTATTTCCGCAAAATATAGTAGTTTTGGATGTTGTGTAATGAGTTCTCTATTATTTGTTATGTCTTCCTTACTTATGTACTCTATATTGTTTTTTCAAATTGCTTTGATATGAGTTATTTGAGTTGAGGTATTTCGGAAATAGATTCTCTACCTCCACAAGGTAAAGTTAATTAGGTCTTCGTATATTCTATCATCTCCGAATCCTATTATAGAATTACACGGTATATTATTGTTGCCATTCTTGAAACATAGGGATAGTTGATATTTTTTATTCCAAAATTTAATTTTATGACTGTTCCAATAAACCTTTAGTTTGATGACCATACTCATGGTGAATACATGACTAAACTTAAGGCAGCAGTTTATTGTTAATTGTTGGACTACATGAGAAATACTCATTTTCAACATAGACCAGTATTTAATGAATCCTTTTCCCATATAATACATGATATAATTCACTTAACTTTCGTTTAAGTGTCTATAAAGGATTTAAGATTAGGTTGCCATCTTAAAAGTATATTAGTGGATTAATGGAAACTTCAAATAGAGTTGGATTTAATTAGTTTAATGGATTTTTTTTATCAAAATGTTCTTCACTAAACGTTGTTGTTGTTTTTTATGATTGTTATACAAAGGTTTCTGAAAGTATATTTATGTCCTAGAGACAAATATATTTTATATACATTCATATTATTATTAATGGAGATTAATATTTTGACATTTATAATTATTGGATTATTAGCTGATTGTTTATAATTTTCTATAATATGTATCCATAGAGGTTACGCTGTTATTAATAGTGTAAGATATTAATATTATAACGTAACTCTTAAAATAGTCTCGACTAACGATCATCGAGAATGGAATATCGATGATATGTGATAAGTCGACATGTAGTCTGCATCATATCCTTAGAGGATGTAGTATGTCTCACCTGCTACGAGTGATACTCGTGATGAACACATGAATACTTTGGAAGTATTGGTATACCCTGCTGATATACTATTTGTTATACATGTCTAAAGTATGATCAGTGTGTGGGAGATAGAAGTCCTTAGACTTGAGGTCGATACACACATTGTCTACAGAGTAATGTATTTTGATCCTGTCCTAAGCTCAAATGTCTTATAGGTTGAGATACGGCTTGTATTGTATACATTATGATGTGGATTAAAGGTAGTAGTTGAGTCAAGATTATGATTCATTCCTCGAATGTATATTCGAGAGAGCACTCAGTTTCTCAGTGATATTATGTTGACTAAGTCGTTGGCCAACGCAATAGACATATCTAGGATATGATCTTGTTGTCAACTAATATAGATGAAATATAATGATCAAGTCATTTGGATAGACACTTGGCAGATCCTAAGCTTGATCGAGTGTGTCGCGAATGAAAGGATTTTATCTTCACACATAGAGGTTCAGTTTACCAAATTCAACTAAATGTACTTCACTTATTGAGTTCGTCTTCCGACGCCGTCTAGGAGTTCTGTGTAAACCCTAATATAATTAGTTTCGATATGTGAAGGTTTGTAGGGTAACACTATGTCAATTGTTCTGTCGATCTAAGGATGTAATGAAAGAATATAAATGTTCGATTTATGATCGAGACATTTGAAATTTTGAATGAATAATGATTATTTAATTAAGTCGAGATTGGATTTCAGATTTAATTAAAATGAAGACGAGATGACGTCCTACACTAGACTATGCCACAACAAGATAGACTGTGTTCGCTACGCCATAGCGCCAAGCCAAATGGCACCGATCGACCCATCGCCTCATTTTCTCGGTCCCGCCCACGTAACTCTAGCTGCGTTTTAGGTTTAAAATGCAGCTATAAATACATGGTTCATTTCATTATTCTATGCACTTCAATCTTATATTATTCTAAGTCTTAGAGACCTAGAAGTAAAATATTCTCTCGAACCTCTGCCTAATTTCCTAGCTGTTCGAAGAGGATTGCATCGGAATTCTATGAACTTGCAATCGAGGGTCAATTGTGTGCGCACCCTCATACATTATACTAAAAGACTTCAGATATATCAAACTGTAAGCATTCTATCGAGGCATTACAATTACTATACATGTTATATGTTTACATGTATTTACATTACTGCATAATTATCCTACAGTTCATCGGTTGTTGAGTTTGAAATATAAATTTTCAAATTCCGCTACGTACACAAACTTAACAAAATCCTACCATTTTCCTATAGCAGCAGCCTCCAATAGAGTACATCTGTCAAGGGAATATCTTTGGTAACACAACTTGAAACACTACAAAAGATATTTTCCCTCATGGATCCCAAAACCAATGGGATCACTATAATGATTGCAATTTCACCACATCACCATAAGTGTAACGATTCAAATTTGATAAAAAGGGTGAAAAGGAACAATAATAACAGGTACGTGGGATCTAAAAAGAATAAAGTGTACGCAGATTTTATCTCTACCTCGTAGATATAGAGATTATTTTTTATAGACTTTTGGCTCAGGTAAAATAATATTTCAAAGCAGTTTGAAAAAGGAAATAAAGAAATGAAAGCAGTAACAACAACAAAATAATATAATATGGCAAGCAATACATAGCATACAAAATAAAAGGAACAACAACAACGAAATAATGTGACAACTGTTGAAAATATTTATTAAACGTGAAATAAAGTAAATCCTATTTAATTACGAATTGAACAATTGGGGCCCCGCACGTAGGAAACGTTGTTTTCACTCACGTGCACAAATAATGTCAAGGATCATAATTTCCTTAAATGAAAGAGATATTGGTATGTATACAAATTGTTTGAGACGTAAGAAAATAGACGTTTATTGGCCAAATAACGAATGGTTTCACGTTGGTAAATGAAAGGAAGAAATGTGTAAGAGATGAAACGAATCAGAAAAAATTGTCTCGGAAATACTGGGAGGCACCGCGGTGCCACAAGGACAGGAATGCGGTGCCTGGAGGCATCGCGGTGCCTGGAGGCATCGCGGTGCCTCCACCGTGGGACCGCGATGCAAATCCAATTTTCGGCCCAAGAACTCATCGATTTAGGCACCGGTGCCTCCGAGGACCGCGGTGCTTCGACGATTTTCAGTAACGTAGGAGGCGAATTGAAACTGATTCTTGGGTTGACTTTGGAGCAATTACTCTCCATTACTTGGCTAATGAATTCAGCCATTACTAGGCTGAATTAACCTCAATATCAATGGTCATTACTTGACATTGATGGGCCATTCATTTGGTGAATTGAGAAGACTAAATCATCTACCTATAAATTGATGCCTTTGGCACAATTGCAAGACACACATTCACTAAGCAATTCTCTAAAGTTGTCTTCCTCTCTTGCAATCACAACACACTCAAAAATCCTTCTTCCTAAACAAACACTTGAGTTCCTTTGCTCATTTGTTTGATTGTTGTTTTATCTTGAGAGATAAGTTGTCATTAAAACCGTTGAAAGGATATACGTGGCAATATTATCTTAAGGATAGATTGTTCATCCAATCAACTCAGCAAGACCATTTCTTTGTTTAATTTACAGATTTCTTGTTACTTGTTGTTGTTGTTACAATTCCAAAGTCCTTATTTCCACACTTCATATCCAACAAGCTTAAGATAATACATCACTTAGACTTGGAAGGATTGAAGCCCAACGAGCAATTCTTAGTTGGGGCATTGATCGAGAAGTTGCCTCCCTCGTGGACCGAGTTTATGAATTACTTGAAACTCAAAACGAAGGAGATGACATTAGATGAGCTTATTATCAAACTCCAAATTCAAAAATATAATAAGAAGACCATGTCAAAGGGGAAACAATCCGCTGAGGCTAAGGCGAACCTGGTGGAAGTCAAAGAGAACTCGAGCAAGAAGCGAAAGTTTCAAAAAGACAGTAAGTCCCAAACAACTGAAAAGTTTAAAGGTACTTGTCATCACTGTGGCAAAGTTGGTCACATTGTCAAGGACTGTCGCAAGCTCAAATATGAGAACAAAGATAAGGCCAAAGTCAAGGCAAAGTCTAACATCGTCGAAGACACGCTTCTAGACGATATGATTGAGGAATTCTCAGCGGTGGTGCCAGAAGCTAACCTCATTGAGAATCCGATGCAATGGTGGTTGGATACGGGTTCTACCCGTCACATCTGTTCCAATAAAGATGCTTTCTCCACGTATACACCAGTCACTGACAAGAAGTTATTCATGGGGAACAATTATTCTTCAGAGGTGCTGGGGTAGGAAAGGTGATACTAAAGATGACGTCCGAGAAGGAGCTGACTCTAAAGGAAGTGATGCATGTCCCATAAATTCATAGAAATATGATTTCTGGACCTTTGTTGGTTAATGCTGATTTTAGGCTAGTGTTAGAAGCTAACAAATTTGTAATCACTAAAAATGAAACCTTTGTAGGAAGAGACTTCGTCTGTGAAGACCTCTTTAAGTTTAATGTTGCACCTGTAATGCCTCTTATTTCAACTATCAATAAAATTGAGCCTTATACTTACTTGGTTGAGTCATTTAATTTATGGCATCATAGATTAGGACATGTTAACTATCAATCGCTCCAAAGATTGGTAAAGTTGGAATCATTGTCGTCTATTGACATAAACCCTCAACGTAAGTGTGAGGTGTGCATTGAGGCAAAGCTTTTCAAGGGTTCTTTTAGATCCGTCGAAAGGGAAAGCGCTCATCTAGAACTCATACACATTGACATATGTGATTTGAAGTTTGCTCAAACTAGAGGGGGGAACAAGTACTTTGTGACTTTCATAGATGATGGCACAAGGTTTTGTTACGTTTACTTACTAAAAAGTAAAGATGGAGCCATTGAAGCATTCAAACGCTACAAAGCAGAAATTGAGAACCAACTAAGCGGACGGATTAAAACAATCCGTAGCGATAGAGGGGGAGAATATGTAGCACATTTTGAAGAACTTTATACCCAATCGGGTATAGTTCATCAAACAACTACTCCTTACTCACCTCAATCAAACGGTGTTGCTGAACGCACGAACCGAACACTAAAGAAAATGATGAATACTTTACTCATCAACTCGGGCCTTCCTCAAACCTTGTGGGGAGAAGTTGTCCTTACCGCGAATAGGATTCTTAATAGAGTTCCACACAAGGGTAAAGACAAGACTCCATACGAGCTATGGAAATGAAAGAAACCTACCTATAAGTATTTGAAGGTATGGGGTTATCTGGACAAGGTAAAAGTACTTATGCCAAAGCAGATCAAGATTGGACCTAAGACTGTGGATTGCATATTCATAGGACATGTCAATAACAGTAGTGCTTATCGTTTCATAGTGCATAAGTCGGATGTACCAGATATTCATGAAGGTACGATCATGGAATCATGGAATCAAGGAACGCAAGTTTCTGTGAAGGTACATTTCCATACAAGGAAAACAACATAACCTCTCTCAAACGAAGTTATGATCAAATCTCTAAGGACCATGGGGATGATGACTACCCAGATCCGAACGGTTCAGATCTAGTGAATTCTGAAGTAGTTGATTACCCAGAATCCAGTATTCCAGATTCTCAAGACTTGGAAGATTCTGAGATGGAACCAAGGAGAAGCAAAAGGGACCGAAAGGAAAAATCCTTCGGTCCAGACTTTGAAGCTTATTTGGTTCATGATGAACCACAGACAATCGTCGAAGCATTGTCAACTCCAGAAGCGTCGCTCTGGAAAGAAGCTTTGGAAAGTGAGATAAAATCCATTATGCATAACCACACTTGGGAGTTGGCTGAACTTCCCCCAGGACAAAAACCTTTGGGTTGTAAGTGGATCCTTAAACGAAAGTTAAAGACATATGGATCTATCGACAAGTACAAGGCTAGGTTGGTAGTCAAGGGCTATCGCCAAAAGAAAGGCCTTGATTACTTCGATACCTATGCTCCGGTGTCTAGAATGACATCCATACGTATGTTCATAGCTATCGCCGCCTTGCGGGATCTTGAAATACATCAAATGGATGTTAAGACTGTCTTCCTAAATGGTGATTTGGATAAAAAAAATATATATGGACCAACCCGAGGGGTATGTGGTCCCTGGGTAAGAGACAAAATTATGTCGGCTTGTTAAATCATTATACGGGCTGAAACAGGCCCCTAAACAATGACACGAGAAATTTGATAGTACTCTACTGTCAAAAGGGTTCGCCATTAATAAAAGTGACAAATGTGTTTACATGAAAGAAAATACTGACTCGTTCGTCATAATATACCTTTATGTAGATGACCTATTTATCACTGGTAGTAGTCCTAGTATAATCCTAGAGACTAAGAACATGTTAAAATAATGTTTCGACATGAAAGATATGGGGGTCGCAGATGTCATCTTAGGGATCAAGATCTCTAAGACATCTAATTGACTGGTCTTGTCTCAATCTCACTACATCGAAGATGTGCTGAGGAAATTTGAGATGTTTGACAGTTCACCAATAAGGACACCATTGGATAGAAGTCAAAAGATTGACAAGCATTTTAGTGTACCTATACGCCAGGAGCGATACACAAAGGTGATTGGGAGTTTGATGTATCTCACAAACTGCACTCGACCAGATATCGCTTATGTAGTCAATAAATTGGTTGGTTTACCCGAAATCCAAGTGAGGATCACTGGAAAGTGTTGAACAGGGTACTACGGTTCCTGAAATTCACGCTAAATTTTGGGTTACACTATTCAAGATATCCAGCTGTACTAGAGGGGTACATTGATGCAAACTGGATATTTGATAGCGACGATATCAAGTCCACCAGCGGATATATTTTTACAATCGGTGGTGGAGCTGTGTCTTGAAAATCCTCTCGACAAACACTTATTGCCGATCCACGATGGAGTCAGAATTTATCATTTTAGACAAAGCAGGAGAAGAAGCTGAGTGGCTTCATGGTTTTCTAGAGGATGTCCCATGTTGGGATAAACATGTGTCTTCTGTAATGATCCACTGAGATAGCCAGTCGGCTCTAGGAAGGGCCCGAAGTTCTATGTACAATGGCAAGTCTCGTCATATTCGATGGAGACATGAGTCTGTTAGGCAACTGATCACTTCGGGTGTTGTTTTCATTGATTACGTAGAATCTAAGAAAAATATAGTAGATCTCTTGACGAAGGGAATGACCAGAGATCATATGTTTTGCATATCTAATGGAATGGGCTTAAAACCCAAACTATAAGAATCGATACAGTGGACACCCAACCTTACAGACTGGATATCCCATGAATAAGGTTCAATGGGAAAATTAAATTGTAAAGGTTCCGTCAGCGCTTCGGTGGAAGCAAGAGCACTTCGGATAATGTCTTTTTCTTAAGAAACATAATCCAAGGTCGTTCTCGTGATAGACATTAAGTGCTATATGTAAGAGGGGTAAAGGATAAGTTTCCAAACCTTTAATGATCCTCAATACTTGAGGTTAGGTTGGGAATTTTTTTAATGGTTCCTAACGTTTGTTTATCGGGGTATTGCAGGATACCTTGTAGGAGACCACCTATTTAAGTGCGAGGACAGGCCGCCTCAAATGAACGCACTTAAGAATCTAAGTGTGTCCACGGCCCACGATGGACAAAAACATAAGAAGGATTGAGTAGAAAAGGTGTTGTGTTGATACCATTGTCTTGGCATATACTAAACACTGACGGTTCAAGACATCACGTTCATCGCGTAGTAAATATGTCCGATGGTATTCTACTATGGAAGGTTCAAAGCTCCGGCTACCTCTCTAGATGCAACATCTTTCCGTCGAGTGATTGCTAGAAAGGCACCATACGCGTGCACCAAAATCTCTTCCAAGAGGGGATTGTTGGAAATATTTATTAAACGTGAAATAAAGTAAATCCTATTTAATTACGAATTGAACAATTGGGGCCCCGCACGTAGGAAACGTTATTTTCACACATGTGCATAAATACTGCCAAGGATCATAGTTTCCTTAAATGAAAGAGATATTGGTACGTATACGAATTATTTGAGACGTAAGAAAATAGATGGTTATTGGTCAAATAACGAATGATTTCACGTTGGTAAATGAAAGTGAGAAATGTGTAAGAGATGAAACGAATCAGAAAAATTGTTTAGGAAATACTGGGAGGCACCACGGTGCCACAAGGACAGGACCGTGGTGCCTCCACCGTGGGACCGCGGTGCAAATCCAATTTTTGGTTCCAGTAACTTACTGGAATTTAGGCACCGCGGTGCCCTCCCGAGGGACTGCGGTGCTTCGATGATTTTCAGTAACGTAGGAGGCGAAATGAAACTGATTCTTGGGCTGACTTTGGAGTAATTACTCTCCATTACTTGGCTAATGAATTCAGCCATTACTAGGCTGAATTAACCTCAATATCAATGGTCATTACTTGACATTGATGGTCATTCATTTGGTGAATTGATAAGACTAAATCATCTACCTATAAATTGATGCCTTTGGCACAATTGCAAGACACACATTCACTAAGCAATTCTCTAAAGTTGTCTTCCTCTCTTGCAATCACAACACACTCAAAGATCCTTCTTCCTAAGCAAACACTTGAGTTCCTTTGCTCATTTGTTTGATTGATGTTTTATCTTGGGAGATAGTTGCCATTAAAACTGTTTAAAGGATATATGGAGCAATATTATCTTAAGGATAGATTGTTCATCCAATCAACTCTGCAAGACCATTTCTTTGTTTAATTTTCAGATTTCTTGTTACTTGTTATTGTTGTTACAATTCCCAATTTCTTATTTCCACACTTCATATCCAACAAGAACCTCTATCAAAAAGCTCTACCATGACCTGAGGGAGACTATCCTAAAGTAGAATGGAGAAAATTAGTATGCAATAACTCTAGACTTCATATTGTATTTAGCTTTAAACAGGAGACTTCAGACAAAAGATATGATTGCTTGTTGGGTTAATCTTGATGATCCCTTATGCCCCTTATGTAATGTGGAAACTGAAGATATTGACCATGTGCTATTTAGTTGTTCATATGCTACCAGTATCTGGGGAAAATTGATGGTGTGTCAAGGACTTGCAAGACCAATACTGACTTGGCAGGATGAAGTGACTTGGGGTATTCAACATGCAAATTTCAAGGCTCTTTTGTTAAAGTTCCTGGATCGATTCTGTTTGCTACTTCATTCTCTCAGTTATGAGCGCAACAGTGAAGAAGAAGAAGCACGAGAGAGAATGAGACGAGAGAGTTTGGGAGCAAAGTTGCTCTTCAGCGATATTTTCTATTAATTGCTCAAATGAATATTACAAATATAGGGACTATTTATAATAAGTGACCAATGACAAAATATCTCACTAACCCAAAATATCTATCTCACTAATATATCCAACTAATACAAAATATCTATCTCACTAATATATCCAACTAACCACATATATATACAATATGTGGTATATCTCAACACCCCCCTCAAGCTAGGCACTGAAAACATCGATTTAAGTCCTAGCTTGGAAGCAATACCAGACAGCAGCGCAAGCCATACCAGCACACCAACAGCTATCACACTAAAAGTTGGTCCTTTGCTTCTCCAGCAGAAAACAACAAATATACCAACACAAACATACACCAATACTTCCTTGGTAATCCTGAAATGTGAGGCATTATGTCCCCTAAGCTTCAGTTTGAATATTTTTCAGCTTCCTCACAACTTTCAGTCAGCAGCCACACCAGAAGATGGTGATAAACCAACAACAAAAAATCAGTCCTGCAGTAACCAACTTCCTTAAGAAGCAGAACTTCAGATTTCAGTTTTTTTTCTTTCTTTTTTCATTTTTAGAAGCAACAACTGCCTGGACATCAGTAGCAGCACCTATGCTTAGCACTCAAAATCAGTAAAAATAACAATAGCACAATAGCACTAGTGCAGCAGCAGTATGAACATTTAACAAAGAATAGCATCCGGTCAAGAGGTTGAAATAGAACGACAATTCTTATGATGCCGAGAGAACATCGGTCTGGCAAGAAGAATAACATCGAGAACAAACAGATCATGAAAGGAACAAAGACCAACATCAGCAATACAGTTGGTGGCCGAATCAGGCCTATGCAAAACCTCATCTATTAATGGCTCATTCCCCAAAATGGCATGCACATTAGCAACTTCCAAAGATTGAAGCTCTGCATTTGACTGCTGAGATAAGCTCAGCAGCAGAAACAAAAATAAGAATGTAACCGCAACCTTAATATTTTCAGCGACTGCAACATTAATCATTTTTCAAGAAGGAGCTACAACTCCAACAATATTTTAACAACTTCTGAACCAGCACCAGCAGAACTAGCAATTTCTGAACCAGCACCAGCACCAGTAGAACTAACGATTTTGAGCCAGCACCAGTCGCAACAATGACAACATCAAGTGCAGCTTTTACAAACTGAATCTCTCAGTTTATGTCCTTAATTCGACAAAATAACCACTGGATTCATCTTGATGGAGAACCCTTCGTTCTCTAGTCTCACTCGGACTAGAGAATCCCTCGATTCTCTCTATGCAAAACCCACGACAAGAACCCCTCGTTCTCTAGTCTCGCTTGGACTAGAGAATCTCTCGATTCTCATCACGCAAGCTATTTTAATAAGCTCGGATATGCAACGGAGTCTCCCTCAATTTCTAGTCCAATGCCGGCTAGAATCCTTCGATTCTCCTATCCTGAGCTACACATATAAAAACAGGCAATCTAACACTTGATCAACCTGTGAATAACTCTTTGAATCTTTGAATCGAGCTTCAACTCAATCCATAAATGGACCTGCATAAACAATTTTGTTCTGCCTTCTTTTATATATAGGAAGATTCGATGCATCGTCCACGAATGTATTCTCATTAACATCGGTCGCAAAGAACACTAGTTGTCACGCTTGAAGCAATAGCATCAGAAGTAGAGTAATAGACTAGCAGTGGCTCACTGATCAGCAATGTCAACACACCAACACAACGACAACAAACAATTCACAAGCCAGCAAATTCCAGCTCGTTATAACATTTTCCAGCAGCAGATTATAATACCAACACAAAACCGACGAACGGCATTTTTTTTTAATTCGTCAACACAAAAACAATAGCAGTTGCTGCTTTATGAATAACATTAATAGCCAAAGTGAAGCAGCAACAACAATCCAACATTCACGGGGAGGCTTTAGGAAGACCTAACACGAATACAACTTTAACACAACCCGCCAACACAAAACAGAAACCAACAGTACAACAATACGAAAATGATTTTTAGAAATATTTTCGGCAAACTTTGACGTCGATTCTGTGTCACTCGCAACAAAATCAATCGATATACTACAAAGATTACCTCAATATTCTGTCGATTTCGATTCCTCGACTCCTTTAATTCGTTCTTCGATCGCGCGATGACTTTATTCGATCTCGACAATTCCTCTTCAATATGTTTCAGAAATTGATCGATCCAGAGAGAATCACTGTGTTGAATCACACTAATCTGGAAAACAACCGCTTCGATCTCTCAATCGATCTTCAATTCTTATTTTTAGACGAAATCGCGATTTCGATTTTCAGCTCCTTTGCATCGCAATTTCGATTTTCTTCAGTTCTGGCTTCTGATTTTCACCTCAATATGTTGGATCAAACTCCTCGATGTTCAGTTCCTTCGCAATTTTGATTTTCCCGTAGAAAACTGTGATTTCGTTTCTTTGCGATTTTGATTTTCAGCGATTTTAGATTTTTTGAATTCCTCACTGCATTGAATCGATTTATACCGAACTCGACTTTGATACCATGTTAAAGTTCCTGGATCGATTCTGTTTGCTACTTCATTCTCTCAGTTATGAGCGCAGCAGTGAAGAAGAAGAAGCACGAGAGAGAATGAGACGAGAGAGTTTGGGAGCAAAGTTGCTCTTCAGCGATATTTTCTATTAATTGCTCAAATGAATATTACAAATATAGGGACTATTTATAATAAGTGACTAATGACAAAATATCTCACTAACCCAAAATATCTATCTCACTAATATATTCAACTAATATCCAACTAACCACATATATATACAATGTATATATGTGATTTATCTCAACATTCCTTTCATGAATTTTATCGAATGATCTTGGCTGGAGCTGTATACCATGTGTGGAAGGAGAGGAATGCAAAAGTTTTCAAGAAAGACATAGATCCTTTGAGCAGGTTATTAGAATAATCATTCAGGAAATGCACTATTACAGAGCTATGAGGAGATCAAAGGCTAGTATATACTATGTTGAACTTAAATTTCTATCTTTAGATAGTAGATAGCAGTAGTATAGGTGCGAGTTTTGTTGGCTAACGAGGCAAGTTTGTAGCTGTTTTTTGTTCAAACTGTCTGTTTTTTACATGAGTTGTACAGTTTACTTTGGTAATATACAGTTAGTTAATTACGAGGAAAAAATGTGATAACCAAAGCATAAGAAACATAGGTGATAACAGAAATTAAAAAAACAAAAAACTACAAGAATAGTGCTAATATTATTAGTATTTCAATTTAAAAAATTTAAAATAATGAGTAGGTAGCTTAGAATCTTTATAAATTCGCTTTTGCATACCTTGACACAACCGACAAGGACAAGTAATATATTCTTAATACCTTCCAATACGTACATGTAACTCCGACTTGCATGCGAATTTAATTATTTTAAATTTATTTAGAGAGTGTTGACAAGCAGATTTAAAATAGAGAGAGTTATATGATTAAACACATTACACCTTCAACAAGCTAAATAATGAGTCTTGAAAATGATCGTGAAAAGAGAGCTTGTAAAGTTTACCACTTAAAGAATTTTAAGCATTCAATCTAAAACTTCAACGCCATAAGTGAAAATAATATAAAATTGTTATAAGCACCTTTAGAAACCTCATTATATAACATAACAATAAGTCAAAAAGGACAGATGCTAAATTTTCTAACAATAGATCCTTCCTTGATCTCATTGCCCCATAGGCCATATTTAACGGGATAGTGGACTAAAGCTTTATGGTTGGAGGATAAATTTTATAAATTGCTACGATTAGTTCCTATTATTTCAAAATAGTAATTGTTATTACAACAACAACATATCCAGTGAAATCCAACAACGTGGGGTTTAAAGAGGGTAGAGTGTACGCAGACTTTACCTCTACCTTGATAGGTAGAGCGGTTGTTTTCGAAAGACATTCGGCTCAAGACAAAGCATAAGTACAAGCAAAGCAAGATAAACCGTCAACCTGGATAAAAAATTTAAAGCATTATGAAAATGATAATAACAAAAGTGAATAAGTCATGATAGCGCATTTTGAAAAAGAAGCAGTAACTAACGCATGTAAATAAGATAAATAGAGTACACTAAAATAGTAATTGTTATTGAATTTCAAATTTCACAGATAAAATTTCAGGATATTATCACTGAATTTTATTTGTGAAGTTTAAAATATAATAATAACAAACATGACTAAAAAGTTATAAGTGTGTTATTTCTACGAAAATGAATCAAATTATTAAAATTGTCGAAGTTCATAGAAGCCGATTCTCGGATCACAATTTAAAATATAATCGTAAAAATTTACAAGTCTAACCACTTCGAAACAACTTCAGACAGCTTGTTTGAATTCATATGGATGAAGTTCCGTCATTCTTACTTGAACTTTAAACAGAAATGTCTGAACTTCAACTATATAAAAAGTAAAATAAACGTGTAAGAAAATTGAATACAAATTAAATTATGGTGTCTAAATAAGATATTTGGTGAAATTTTTACTATGAAGAAGGGAGAAGAAAATTAAATGATGTGAAAAAGTATTATACTAAAAGTGTGATAAACAAGCAAAGGTAAAAGAGAGAGAGCCGCATGTCATATCCATGTGTAAATGGTGGGCCCAAATCTGCACTTCAACGACACCAACCCAACTCAGCATTCTATTGATTCACGCAATATTTCCCTCAGGAGGGCCCATTTTTAGGCCCAGACATAATGGGCCCACTTAAAGGTGAGGACTTTGATTGGACCATATTGGGGCCCAAAAAGGGATTAAGGAAGCACTGGATTTTATTCCTTTCCTATGAGAAAAGGAATGGCTCTTGGCAAAAGTAAAGAAGGGAACCCTCCGCCCATTAGGAACTATCAACAAATAATAATAATCAACAACAACATATTCAATGAAATCCCATAACATCAATCAAAAGAGAGAACAGACGCAGACCTTATCTCTACTCGTAGTAGTAGCGGTTTCAGGAGACCCTGGCCAAGACAAAACATAATCACAAAGAAAGAAAGAAGAGACAAATGATCTGCATAAAAATTAAAACACTATAAACATGCTGATAACAAAATTGAATACGTCATGATAGCGCATTCTAACAAAATAATAATAATAATTTATTTTTAAAAAATAAATAAATTAAAACCCTAATTAGGGAAAAAGTAAAAGAAGGGGGACAAAGTGGAAGAATGTTAATCCCATCAGTCTATCTAAAAAGCTAAAGTTAAGATTGTGAATAGAAAAAAGAAAAATAGAACAAAAATACAAAAACCTTATGTTTTGACTTTGGCCGATGATCATCATAAAACATTGATTGTACAACATAGAAATAGAACTCATATTGTCCCTATTATAGTCCTCCCTAATCAATCTTTGTAATATGTCATGTCAATTTGGGACATTCTCTCAACAAATTACACTTCTTTATGTATATCTTTTTAACATGTTGCTTTGCATACAATATTCTTGTTTGTTGAAATTCCCTCAATGTTTTGTCATATCACCATTTAATCATTATTAAAAAAAATAAAACTTAGCGATTGACAAAGTCTGTTGCGAAACAATAATTTTTGTCGCAAATCCTATTTAGTAATGGATTAGCGATAAATTAAAAAAAAATATTAGCAACGAATAACTTAGCAATAGATTAGCGACAAAGTTTATAGTTAATTCAATTTTTTCTCTGAATAAAAGGAAAGGCATAACATGTTGAATCCCATGTGACACAATGATATGTACCAAATTTGCAATATACATATATTTACAAGCATGAAAGGAATGTTGTCAAAAGGTAAGATTCTTTTTTACTTTGAAATTTTGGGAGTAATTTGCACTTGATTTAATGTTTTTGAGATTGAGGTGGAAATAAAAGCATGTCTTCTTTAGAGGATGGAGTTGAATTTAAGCTTTCAACCCACTATATCAATTTCAAAAAAAATAAAAATTACAATCATAGCTTATATAACTTTGTCAACTAATTTGTTGAATTCTTAGTCCCTCTTGAAAATCAAATCAATAAAAGGACAGCATGGACAAGAGCTGAAACTTTACGCATTGTATGTGGCACTCGTCATGATCTGATCTGATAATGGATTTGTCAAATTAGATGCCCCTCTTCTTCTTTTAATCATTAATGAGTAAACCGTTTCTTACTAAGCACTTTTATATTTCCCGTGGCTAAATGTCTCTCAAACACCCCCTCTCCCCCACACTCTCATTGACATTTCACATCTATAGTAATAGAAAAAATTGAATTAGTTTTTGTATTCGAAATCCACTAATCTGACTAACTCAAATTCATACCAGGAAAGGCTTCTAAAAGGTAAAAAGCGTTTTTCATTTTCAAAGCTCGTATTTTGTAATTAGAGCATTCAAGGATATGACGTAGTGGTTAATGAAATAAGTTGAGTACTATGAGATCTGGATTCAAATCCTAGCAAAAGCAAAACACATAATTTCTTTACATTTGTTCAAATCTTGATGATAGAATTATCTGAACCATCTTTATAAAAAAAATAACTCTAATTAAAGTTAAGTAATCTCAACTGATCCATCATATTCTTCGATGATCCATCCTATTATAATTTGAAAAACAAGAACATAAAAAGGAAAACAAGTTGGAATATATAGTAGAAGTCAGATACCATGGATGACCAAAGATAAAGATATAAAAGAAACCATTGCTTAAACGTTACTCTCTTAGACCGGATCTTTTACCTATACACTTGGAGAAAAGAGGATTCATAACATAAACTCACAAACATTGTGTAAAGAATATTGATGGACCATCATAAGGAATGCAATATTACACATGATCAAATTAGATATTTTGGTGGTTAGGAAATTAGATATTTTCTATATTAGCATAAATATCTCTATTAGATATTTTCTGTATTAGTAGAAGTATATGTATTAGTACGTGTATAAATAGGATACACAAAGGAATTAACAATGTAACATTTTCATTTCTCATTCTCTAATATTAGAATACACAGAAGAGCACATTTTGCTCCCCAAAAATATCTCGACTGTATTCCTCCTCTCTTCAATTATGTCAACATCTTCTTGATTTCTTCTGCTCCTGCAAATTTTAACATGGTATCAAAGCCTACTAATTCGTAGGACCTTCATATCACACAGTCGAGATTGAGATCGAAGGAATTGATCGAGAGGTGAAAAATCAGAAGCAGAGGAGAAAATAAGTCGCGATTTACCGAAAATCAGAATCGCGACGCAACCGAGATCGAAGGATCCAAAGGAGTCGATCTCACATGAGAAAAATCATAATCGCGATTTTCTGAAATTCAGAATCGAATTTTCTTCTGAAAAATCAGAATTGAAATCGAGGAACTGTAATATTGAGGTAATGTCTGTAGAATATATTTTTCTTCTGAAAAATAAAAATGAAGAATCAAAGAACTGAAAATCGAAATCGCGATTAAAAATCAAAATCGTGATTTCCTTCTGAAAATCAGAGAATCGAAGATCGATTCATCTTATTTGTTCCGTTATGGAGATGTTATCATTTTCTGCGGATACATTCAGTCTTTGGCTATCATTGCGACGTCGAAGATCGCCAAAAATATTTCTAAAACTTCAATTTTATTTTTGTACTGGTTCCTGTGTTGGTGAATCGTTTAGTATTGTTAAAATTGAATTCGTGTTGGTAAATTGGCGAATTGGAGAAAAGTGTTGTTTGTTTTTATTGTGTTGGTGTGTTGGTATTGCTGGTGTTACTACATCATATGTTGCTGCTTAAGATCAGTGAGCCACTGCTGGTGCTGTTACTAGTGTAGTGGTTGTAGTGTTGCTGCTGAAAACACAAAAATAGGAACTGTTGTTATTAAAAACTATTCTTTTGTTACTGGAGAAGGTTTTGTACTACCATTCTCCTGATATGCTTGCATTCTCGGGATGTTTTTCATCAGTTGAATGAATAAGTTGTTGAAAAGCTGAAAATGCAGGCCTTGGTTAATCAAAAACATGTTGTTGTTGTTTACCGGATCAGGGAAAATACATATTGGTGCTACTGCAGTGTTTACAACTGTTGTTGGTAAAACTGTTGTTGATGCAGGGCTGATTTTGTGTGAATCTGCTGGTTTTGAGGATGTCTCGGATAAATTGAAGGATCGGAGAGTTTTTAGCGACAAATAGACTAAAAACCGAGGGATACATCGTCTGAGACAATATGGATTGAGTTGACTGAGTTGAAGCTCAATTCAAAGATTCAAAGAGTTATTCACAGGTCGATCAAGTGTTAGATTGTCTGTTTTTTATATGTGTAGCTCAGGTTAGGAGAATCGAAAAATTTCTAGCCGAATTTGGACTAGAAATCGAGGGAGACTCCGCTGCATATCCGAGCTTATTAAAATAGCTTGTGTGATGAGAATCGATAGATTCTCTAGTCCAAGCGAGACTAGAGAACGAAGGGTTCTTGTCGCTTATCAAAATAGCGTGCGTGAGGAGAATCGAAAGATTCTCTAGTTCGTGTGAGATTAGAGAACGAGGGGTTCTTCATTATTACTGTTGGCAAGATGAATCCAGTGGTTATTCTGTCGAATTAAGGACAGAAACTGAGAGATTCAACTTGTAAAGGCTGCACCTGATGTTGTCATTGTTGCGGTAGTCTTTGGTTCAAAATTGCTAGTTCTGTGGTCTTTGGTCTTTGGTTGAAGTTGCTAGTTCTCGTCTTTGGTTGAAGTTCTTTGAAATGTTGTGGGAGTTGAAGCTCCTGCTTGAAAGTGATTAAGTGTTACACCCCGTAGTTCCAGGGTATGAATGTGAGGACGTACGTACAAGAATACGACATTAATATTGGAAAGGAAGAAAGATGTGATTTTTCGACGGAAAAGTTTCCGGATTTTGTGAAGGAAAAATGTTCGTTAGTGGGAATTGGATTCCCAGATTTGGTATTTGGACTTCTTGGATTATAATAAAATTATGGAATTTTATTTCCGAATTTGGTCACGTGGGGCCAGGAAAAATTACGATTTTGTGGGGCCACTTTGTTTCGAGATTTTAGATATATTGGATATTTTGGAAGATGAAATATTTTGGGGAGTAGGAGGCGACATGTGTCACCCCCAGGTGGCGTACGGCGAAATGTGGTCACGTGTGTCCTTGGCCGAAATGGCCACAAGTGTGAGCCAACTTGTCTTGAATTTTATGGACATGTGGTGGGTGGGACCCACACACTTGTCCCCAATCTCACCGCACACTTGCCTTGATCTTGGCCTTTGATTTCTCTATAAATACCCGCTTAAGTTGCAAGACTTCATCATCCACTTGAGTTTTTCCAAGGCAAAAATACTCCTCCCTTTGTAGTGTTCTCGTCCACCCCACCCCACTTTGTGTAGAAATACTTCAATTGTTGTTGTATAAATCCCAAATACCTTAGCCTAGTGTCCTAGTAGTATTCTAAAGTAATCCCAACATAAGAGCAGGAAATACTACTTTATTCCAATAGTCGCAAAATGAAACCACAGGAAAATCTTCATAGCTTGGATGAAGTGTTAAGAGAAGTTGTTTAGAAACTTCTAAGGGTTTCTTGGAGGCGGATGGAGCGTAAGGAATAGGAGCTAAGCGTTGCTCGGGATCGACTTATAAATCTTGGATAATTTTGGGCTTATCGAGGTAATGATCTATGTCCTTATTGTAATTGAAAATTACATATTGTAATGGTTATAATTGAGTAAGATATATGGAAGGATGATTAAAAAGAATTGAACTGTAATTACATTGGTGTATTCTGATGAGACTTATGTAGTATTATATTGTGGGGCGAAATTTTACGTCGATTAGGCGTGTAATCCCCTGAGTTGTTATATTCTCGCGCCTTAAATGTGGCGTGTTGGCTATTTGTATCGGGCCTTGAAAGAGGTGGTGGTAAGTAGTTGCGGGGAGAGTCTTGCGAATTTTCCGTAGAATAAGGAACCTTGTACTTAGAAATGTTCTCTGAAGAGATCTAGAAGTTAATAGGCGTTTTATGGCGTTATAGGTTGAAGTACTACGAGTAGCGTATTCTACTTGAAGGGTGGAAAATGCTAGCAAGGGTATAATACTTTGGAGCGTTTTGTTATGTGTCGATAATCGTCGCGAGGAATGTTAACCTCGACCTATCCTTTCTAGCATGATTGTTGTGAACTATGTAGTACGGTGAGCGTCGTGTGCTAAACGAATTTGGTTGGTTTAAAACATAAAGTGTTATAATGATTTTATGGGAAGTTAGTTATAACGACTTTATGTAGGTAAAAGAATGGTTTGTTGATTTTAAAAGATAAGAGACTTGACTTATATTTGACTTGATATGAACTGTTAAGAACTTGAATTGTGTTAAAAAGTGGTGAAACCTCATTCGTGAGTAATGAGTATTTGGTCTTTAAAAAAAGAATAAGTTATATTGATTTCGGAAATGATAATAAGTATCGAACAAGCCATTGCAGCGTTAATAAAGGAAAATGTAATGACAAATAATTATATTAAAACAAGTAGAATCCTCCATCTGCATAGAAGCTAAGATAAGACAAAATTGTATTATATTTTATAGATCATGACTGCTTTAATAAGAATCATTATAAACAAGTATTGATTTTCTTAAATTCCAAAGTAAGGAACTTGTTTTCTAAAAAGAAAAGAGACTTGAGGAATTGAAGTGTTTTGGTTTAAAAGGAAGGCATGGTTTTGTCTTAAATTGGTTTAAAAAGAAGGTATGCAAATTGTTTTGGTTTACTTAAAATGATAGTTACTCTATTTTGATATTACGGGTATCGTGTGACCTTCGTAAAATAAATGGATCTTTTTGAAAGAATTAAAGTACGTAGTACCTTGGGGTTAAAACCCGGATTTGTTGTCATAAAATGAAAGTCTAAGAGTATGTTGAACTTGCCTATGCTTGTTGTGATAGCCTTTGTTGTGCAAGTGTTGTATTTACGCTACCGCGCGTCTCCGATGGAGTAGGTTATCTTGTTAATTCCTTTGGACATACTGACACGTTGGGTGGCCCACGAGTATGCTTCCACTAGGAGTGTTATCTTGTTATTTTCTTTGGATATACTGACACGTTGGGTGGCCCACGAGTATGCTTCCACTAGGAGTGTTATCTTGTTATTTTCTTTGGACATACTGACACGTTGGGTGGCCCACGAGTATGCTTCCATTATGAGTGTTATCTTGTTATTTCCTTTGGACATACTGACACGTTGGGTGACCCACGAGTATGCTTCCACTAGGAGTGTTATCTTGTTATTTTCTTTGGACATACTGACACGTTGGGTGGCCCACGAGTATGTTTCCACTAGGAGTGTTATCTTGTTATTTTCTTTGGACATACTGACACGTTGGGTGGCCCACGAGTATGCTTCCATTATGAGTGTTATCTTGTTATTTCCTTTGGACATACTGACACGATGGATGGTCCACGGGTATGCGTCCATTAAGATGGTTCCATGGCCATGCTTATACCGAGGTAAGATGCCGGGGCATGCGGTCATTGTGCGAGTTAAATTCCCGGGTTATATTTGAGTGATGACTTTATAGGCGTGAGTCCCTGACTTGACATGACTGCTAATATATATTGTGTACTGTAGTTTGGTTATCATACATGTCTCATGTTTTTTATAGACCGTTATGATTTCATTTGCAGTATTTTCAATTTCACATACTTGGTACATGTTGTACTGACCTCCTTCGGGGGGCTGCGTTCATGTCGCAGGTAGAGGTACACCGGTTGTTGATCCTCGCTCATAGGATCACGGTTCTGCGTGTTGGGAAGCTCCGTTTCTCCGGAGGCTTATCTTTTGGTATAGTCTCTGTCATTGTAGGTACTTGTACATTCAGGGGTATGGCAGGGCCCTGTCCCATCATATTTGTTATAAAAACTCTTAGAGTGCAGAAATCTTTGTTGTGGCGGGGTTTGTAAAGGATATCGCTCGTGATTTTGATATATATACAGAAAGGTGACCGTTTTGGTTAGCCTATTTCTTATTTCATATTGTTCTTATCTTTGAGTTTTTATTTCCGCTGATTTTTCTCTGATGTAGTATCACTAGGGTGCCCGGGGTAAGGCACCAGTCGCGGGCCCGAGGTCGGGTCGTGACATTAAGGTTGCAGTTGCTGAAAAATATTAATGATGCAGTTGGAAGGGATTGTTAGGACTATGTAGCAGGTGTTACTGCTGCTGATATTGTTGATGATATTAGTGGTGCTGCAGCTATGTTGCAGCTCACTGCTATTGTGTTGCTGCGATTACATTCTTATTTTGTTTCTGCTGCTGAGGCTATTTCAGCAGTCAAATGCAGAGCTTCAAGCTTTTGAAGTTGCTAATGTGCATGCCATTTTTGGGGAATGGGCCATTAATAGATGAGGTCTTACATAGGCCTGATTCGGACACCAACTGTGTTGAAGGTATGGATGAATGGTTGGGAATCTTTAATGTAAAATTTAGACACATGAGAGAAGACATTGAATCACTCGTATGCTGAATTGGATCTGCTGCACCACCTGATTATGCTGCATTATGACTTCTTTGAAGAGTTTCCAGTTTCTTGCTTTCCATATCAGCTTGTGTGAATTGAATCCCCAACCAACTGAATATAGTGCTCCATATTCCCCTGGACCAATGACATGTAACAAACAGATGGTGATGGGCAAGTTAATTACGAGAAGTTTGTCCACATGACGCTTGCCAAGTGATGGCTTAACATTCTCTTAGCTACTATGTATTTTGGTTGAGAAAGCTCCTTTGGAGTCTTATGCTTAAAAATGCGGCTGGAGATATTGGTTGCTGCCTTCACAGAATGCTTAATGAATTGGCTGCTTAGTTCCTGCTGGTGTGTGGTTGCTGGGCAACTATTTTGCTGAAACTACTGCTGAGTTTTTTCAGGAAATTCTTATGGACATTGCTTCCAAGCTAGGACTGAAACCTTTGTTTTCAGTGCCTAGCTTGAGGGGGGTGTAGAGAATATTGATGAACCATCATAAGGAATGCAATATTACACATGATCAAATTAGATATTTTGGTGGTTAGGAAATTAGATATTTTCTGTATTAGCATAAATATCTCTATTATATATTTTTTGTATTAGTAGAAGTATCTGTATTAGTATGTGTATAAATAGGATACACAAGGGAATTAACAATGTAACATTTTCATTTTCTCATTCTCTAATATTAGAATACACAGAAAAACACATTTTGCTCCCCAAAACATCTCGGCTGTCTTCCTCCTCTCTTCAATTCTGTCGACCTCTTCTCAATTTCCTCTGCAAACTTTAACACATTGAACCATAAAAGGGGCTGCATTTAATGTGAAGTTTGTGTAATTTGTGTGATTGAAAAGCAGACTATTAGCCGACAAAATTGGTTTGGACTTTGGACTAGTTCTTTAGTAAGTCTATAAAAAGTGATTTGGTAAAAGCTTCATCAATTGAAACACTCCCTTCTAGGTATAAATTGTTGGACGTACCATCAAAAGAAAAAAGAAGCTACATATAAAGCTTAGGAATATCTTAATAGTATGAATCATTTTTTGGAGAATTTGTGTATGTTTAGCTCAAAGCAGATAGTATTACATTATGTTAAGCGCTTTTTAGATAGATTAGCAATTGGTTTCAGAATTGATGATAAAACGAATGGAGATGACATAGGTAGCTCTGATGTTTCCCTTGAAAAGCTAAAAACAAATCCTGAAATCTAATTCTGATTTACTACCTTTATTCCTAGTTAGTAGACCAAAAGGAGAGGCCTATAAACTTTAGTGATCATAAATACTCGAATGAGGTTGGTGGTACACATGAATCTTAGTGATGGATCTGTGATACTTCATTAAGGAGAGAGATCTTTGTGTTGGTGTAATTTGCAAATTTTACCAAGTTAGTCCATACCTTTTCTAAAATGGTTATGATCTTTCATGAAAGGTGCTATTTGGAATATTGTGATAGTTTATGAAAGAATGAGTCCATTTAGTAGGTCATGAATGGATGTCTTGGTTGGTCTATAAAAATAGAAAGACCAAGTAAAATTTCATTGGAGCAATTACACAAGAGTTTGCGGTATTTTCAAATCTCAAAAGTGAATTTCAAAACTTAAAATGAGAGTATTAGGGAACTCTTTAATATTGCTACTTGCAGAATTCACAAGGTTTTGTCCTATTTTGGGAAAATACTTGTCAATAACCCCGTAACAAATCATGAGCGGGGATAAATAATTCTTTATAGTATTTTACACGCCTTAAAACCTTATTAATTTTGATACTTCGTTGATTTATTCTCTTCTTTCTATCGACCATCTTGTGCAAGAAATATTTTTCCAACATTTCGGATTTGCAAAAGTCCAAAGAAGCTCGCATTGTAAATTAATATTTTAATTAAAAATCGTATAAGATATATGATAAATAGGAAAATATAATTAGTCATAATTATGTATATTCTGTATATGGTAGATGTAAATTTTAGTAATTACTTACCGTAATTGTAGCCTATGATTATTCTTGTATTTTAGTATATTTACTACCACTTTGGAATGGATGATCAATGAATAATATTTCTTACATTGTATCAGAGCCTAGGGAAATGGCCTAAAACCCTAATTTTTTTCACTCTTGTCGTCGCCCTCCCCCCGACCCCTCCTTGTGTGCCGCCGGCTATCTCCTTCTCTTCCGACAGCCATGTCTGACTCGAAATCCAATTTTCATCCAGTCCTAGCTGTCTCCAACATCAAATCTCATATCTCCATCATCATTGAGATGGAAAACGTCTATTATGCAACATGGGCAGAGCTTTTTAAAATTCATTGTCGCTTACACCGGGTTATCCATCATATAATTCTGTCGGAAAAATGCAAGGAGAATGTTCCAAAAACCGAGGATGAGAAGGAATTATGGTTAACCCTTGATGCGACAGTCCTTCAGTGGATATATATGCCACAATTTTGAGTGATTTGCTGCATACTATTCTTGAGCCCGATTCAACAATTATGGAGGCTTGGGAACGCTTACATGACATATTCCAAGACAATAAGAATTCCGGGCCGTCACACATGGGAAGGAATTTTACACCACTGACATGGCGGATTTTTTCAATGTGCCCGTATATTATCAACGACTCGAGGTTCTATCGGACCAACTCAAGAACATCGGAGCACTGGTAACTAACAATCGGCTCGTGTTACAAATAGTTGTCGGCCTCACTGACGCATATAGTTGAGTAGGCACGCTCATCCGCCAAAGAAACCCTATTCCGTCATTTTACCAAGCTCGTTCTATGCTCATACTAGAAAAAGCGAGTTTGCCAAAAAGACAGTCACCGTGTCGAATTCCGCCATGGTTGTTGCTCCTCCAATGATAACCCTCACAATTTGAAATTCACAGACAAACCATGGTCAGAAAGGGAGAAATGGCAATAATGGAGGCAAAACCCGTGGTAGTGGTCGTGGTGGTGGATAAGAAGGTGTCAACCGTCGCGGAGGAGGTGGAGGTAGTGACGACAGGGGCAGCAACCAGCAGCAACACGACGGTTAGTGGCAACCGAGGACCCTATGGGGCAGTGGGTCTGGCAGTGGCCATCGGTCGTAGGTCCATATCCTTACCCACAGGAAACTAGGTCAGGCCCATTCCACAGCCAACAACCTAGTATCCTGCCAGCGGCCAACAACCCAACAACTTTTGGCCTAGAATTCTTAGGCCACTGCCGAACAGTGGAGGCAGGTCCACGCGGCAGTGGCTTTCACAACCGATATCGAGGTTGTGATGCACACTCTTGGGCTCAACCCGTCAGATGCCAACTAGTACATGGACACCAAAGCAACATTTCCTATGACGTCCTCACAAGATAATCTCTCATCCTATTTTAATTTGAGCAATAGTCGTGGTATAAATGTCGGAAATGATCATTCAATTTCAATTCATGGTTATGGTAATACAAATGTATCTTCCCCGAATCCACCGTTAGCTTTAAATAAGGTCCTTCATGACCCTCAATTAATTAAAAACCTAATTTCAGTTAGAAAATTTATCACTAATAATTCAGTTTTTGTTGAATTTGATCCTCTTGGGTTTTCCGTTAAGGATTTTCAGATGGAAATGTGTCTAATAAGATGTGATCGTCGGGGCGAGCTCTATCCAATAACCACAACCACACATCAAACTACGTTATCATCCACCTTTGCAGCTTTAACTCATTCTTTATGACATGAACTTTTGGGTCATCCGGGAGCGGCTATTTTTGCCTCCCTTAAACAAAATAAATTTATTGAGTGTACTAGAACTCGCAATTCTCATATTTGTCGCTTTTGTTCTCTTTTTCAGAATATGCGAGCTAAGGGATTAGGTGGTAGAGGTTAGGAGGGTCAATGATAGGATGATGACTATTAAGGTGGTAGTTGGAGGGTTCACTATGAACATTATTAGTGCATATGCGCCGCAGGCGAGCTTGAACGAGGAAGAGAATATGCACTTTTTGGAAGATTTGGACAAAGTGGTGGGAGGTATACCACCCACTGAGAAGTTATTCGTAGGAGGAGATTTCAATGGACAAATGGAGGCACTTCCATGGGGTTATGATGACGTGTATGGAGGTTTTGGCCGGGGACAGGAACGGGGGAGGCGTCTCATTTTTGGAGTTTGCTTGAGCTTTTTGGATGGTGATATCCAATTCGAGGTTTCTGATGAAAGAGGAGCATTTGGTGACTTTCCGTAGATCAGTAGCTAGGACTCAGATAGACTTTTTGCTCCTTAGGAAGGTTGACAATGGTCTTTGTAAAGACGGTAAGGTTATACCGAGAGAGTATCTTTCAACCCGACATAAGTTTTTGGTAATGGATTTGGAAATTAAGATGGAGAAGAAGAGGGTGGTTGTGGATGACATGTTAAGAATCAAATGGGGGAGTTTGACGATGGCTAGTGCAAAGGAGATGGGGGAGAGGTTGATGGCCAAGAGGGATTGGAGGAGTAGTGTCACGCCCCGAACCCCGGGACCGCGACTGGTGCCCTACATGGGCACCCTTCTATCCATACATCACATGTAACCAGCGGAAGCTAAAGAAAATTCATCATTTTTTTTCTTTAAAAGTAAAATAGGCAAAGCCGACAAGACCGCCATTATATATAAAACAACCCAAAGGAACTACAACTGTACAACTCACGCAAGTCCAACCCACATATGAATACAGACCTCTAAGAGTTTGGACAGTAACCTATGACGGGACAAGGCCCCGCTGTACCCCTGAATATACATAAGTCTACTACTAAAGACATGTACCAAGATGACAAGCTCCGGAACAAGGGAGTCATCTCCACAAGCTGGGCAAGGATCTTAAGCTCGCGGATCCACAAACTGTGTACCTATATCTGCGGGCATGAATGCAGCCCCCCGAAGGGGGTCAGTACAACAAGGTACCAAGTATGTAAACATGAAGTACAGTAAACAAGATCATAGTTGTACAAAAGAATGATAGGGGCAAGTATGAAAACCCAAATACCAGATCCTACCGTGCCATACAAAAAATAAGAGTCAACTGTACCTTGTATCACTGTACCATTGTACTACAGTATCACTGTATCACTGTACCACTGTACTACTGTATCAATGTACCTTTTTTAAAATATGTCTTTTAAAAGTGAGATCAACCGTATCATTTCCAAATACCATTTCAAAATATGAAAGTCATGTCAAAATCAGGATCATCCGCCCTCAGAATCATTATGCAATCCTACTCATGGGACTATTTCACCCGCATGAGACTATTTCACCCGCATGGGTCTTGTGGACCCGCAATGAGCATTTGTACACGATACTCGCATCACAGAGAGCTAATCCATGGAATGTATCCTGGGAATTTAACCCGCATGAGTCATTCAGACCCACAATGAGTGTGTACCATCTCACGTCATGGGAGCTACTTCATGAAATATATACAACGTTGCCAGCCCTCTAGTAAGGGACGCGGTGATGTGGAAATTTAACACTCGCACGAATGGTTATATGAGCAAACATATGCAAGTTAAAATATCAAAGTCACGTCAAAATCAGGGGCACCTGCCCATAGAATCATTATGCAGATCCTATTCATGGGACTATTTCACCCGCATGGGATTATTTCACCCGCATGGATCTTGTAGACCCGCATAGGAAATATGTACCCGATACCCGCATCACGGAGAGCTAGTCCATGGAATGTGTCCTGGGAATTAAACTTGCATGAGTCCTTCAAACCCGCAATGAGTGAGTACCATCTCACGTCATGGGAGCTACTCCATGAAATATATATATATATATATATACAATGTACGACATGTTCCGGCCTATTTTGGGACTCGGTATAATGTGCTATAAGTCAAATAAGGTACGACATGTTCCGGCCCATTCTGGGACTCGGTGTAATGTAAAGGAATGTACACCTATAGCTATCACAAGCAACTATGTACAATTTAAATCATCTTTGACTCTCATTAGAACCACTAAAATGAACCTTCGCTTTATAAAACCAAGGCATTACCATGCCTTCCTTTTTATAAACATCAAGGCAATACCATGCCTTCCTCTTTGGAAATACCAAGGCAATACCACACCTTCCTTTTTATAAACATCAAGGCAATACCATTTCTTCCTCTTTAGAAATACCAAAGTACTATCCCGTCATGTAATATTAGAGACTTGAACCCCAAAAGTACCATGTACGTCCGCCGTATATCCTTTCTTTTATAAAATTCCAAGACACTAACACTTGTAGTATCAAGGCACTTACTCTTTTAAATCCAAGTGACTTCTACTTTTAAAATCAAGACAAGTATACTCTTAACATCAAGTTACTACCAGCTCATGTACCACATGAAATCTAGATTCGTCTCGCTCCTCTGGCTAACATTATGGAAACATTTGCATAGTGATAACCGATCTGAATTGGCAAATTAATTCATTTGAGTCGTAATTAATATATATCATGAGATTTTATCTAATCAGTTGTGAACCTAGAAAATGTAAAACGAACTGGTTATATCTTAGCTTCTATACAGATGGAAAATTCTACTTATTTCAATATAATAGATTGTCGATTCCTTTTTCATTTAACGCTGCAATGACTTGTTCGATACCTTTTCTCATTAGTGTTGTAACTAGCAAGATCAATTCGACTCCAATACTTCCTAAAAACTCTTACCAATATCTCCCATAAGACTTGGTAAGGACTTAGAAATAATTTAGACATGCCTTTAGCATAGAATCAATAACATGAATACTCTTTAACTTCTAAGAGTAGAATAACTTTTGAAACAATACCACAGTTATGGTTCACACAAAGAACATGCCAAAAGAGAGAAGGAAGAGGTTCACATACCTCATTGACGACTAACCAACACGACCAGTAGAATATGCTCCGAATAGGTACTTCAACCTTATCGGCTATTCCACACGCCAAGTAGAAAATTCCACAAGTAGTACTTCAACCTATAACAACAATAATACTTATATCAACTTCATACACACTAGTATAAGACTTATACCAAGTAATGGTCCTCTTATTCTACAAAAATTTGGGCAGCACTTCCCCCGTTTATGCGTACTTTTCCACCTTTTTCAATGCCCAATTTCAACAACAATCAAGCTTCATTTAAGGCACAACCAACATTTAACCAAAGGGGATTACACGCCTAATTGACGTGTAAAATTCAGCCCCTTAATCTACCAAAACAGTCCATAAAAATCAGTCCAAAATCCAACAACAATAGTACAAAGTGAAGCCTTTTAATACATTTTTACACCCTTAATATCTTAGGACTTTCATTAACAATTACCACATTAATCATGCATATAGGTGGCTAATTTTCCAGCAGCCTAATACCACAAAACAGTCCATAAAAACTGCATAATAACGTCCAACAGTTTTATAGATTCCATGGCCAACAACTACAATCCGATAACTATTTCCTTAATCCTTTTTATTCCAATTCAAGTTCCAAAACTTCTATATAAGTTATATCAACTTATTAACTACAATATTACTCCATTATAACATGCAATAGGTGAAGATAACAACAATACAACCAACGAAATCCAAGGGAACCCGAAACTGCCCACTCTCGACCAAAGCATTAAAAATGGCCCAAATACTTTTTATCCTTCATTCTTTTTAGCACAAGCTCATATATACATTATAACAATAAGTAATATCCAATTACTTCAATATAAAGAAGAATTTTTACCTTATCTTGTGCCCAAAAACGTCCCAAACAATCCGCACTATAATGGCCCGCGGTTTTCATTTTGCTCCACTTCTTCAAGATCCAATCACTCCCATGTATCCACTACAACCTTATAACCAACTTCCCTTCACGTTTTACCTCCAAAAAGTCGACTTTTGTTCTTCTTGGCATCTGTTATTTTGGCACAAATCTTTTTGGTTCAACAAAAGAAAGAGTTCGAGAAGGTTCAATTGGCCGAAATGAATCGTGCTAGCTGATTTAGCAATTTCCCCATTAATAGACTTGTTTTTGTTCATTTTGAACTTGGATTCGATGTTCAATAGAGAAAAGAGAGATTCGCATGACCCCAATCTGTGTCTTCACCTGTAGGCATCTTCATCTATTTGAAAGTCAAAGTATTCCACCATTCTTTGTTCCTGAGCTCTTGTTGGCCGGGTCTCGTAAGAGCAGATTGATTAGGTCGGATACTCTTCCCAGATCTCAGAGAATGATTTAATTCACCATACATATTCTTTCTTCCCTTACAACATACATTGAAATCAACGGTGTTGAAGCAAGGGGGGGGGGGAATTTGAGCTCTTTTTTTTTGTTGACTTTTAGCCACGTGCGGCGGCTATGCGCATGTGTCCCAAAGTGACGTCCTGTAATGTGTACCTAAGGGCTAGACGAACAAGCTAGGGTTTCACTCCAAACTTTCGGCCAAACCGTGACAAGTGTTGAAGAATATTAATCTAGGCTTAGCACTTGGTTTAAAGGCTTAATCTTGGAGGAAGAAACTAATCAACCCTTGTTGTTCTTGGCTATGGGTTCTCGAAAAATAGGGAGCTTAAGGGAGAAGATGATAGCTATATGGATGTAAGTGTATAATAATCCAAGTCTTGCAAGACTTGAATATTTATTCTAAGTGTAAAGCCAAGTGTATGGACAAGTGGAGTGGGACCCACTTGTCCACTTGTCCTCTTCTTCTCAAAATATCTAAAGTGTGGTCATATTGCAAGACAATTGGAGGGGTGACACGTGTCACCTTCCGATTGGTCCAAAATACTATAATTTTCGAAACCCCCCCCCCAAATTGTGAAATTTTCGGCGGACCCCATATTATCAATTCCAAATCTTCGTAATCCAATACTAATCCCACAAATCCAATTAGAAGTATTAAACTCCAAGTTAATAATTTTTTCGTCGTCACATTTTTCCGAAATTTTCCTTAAGAAAATGTAATAATTCTCTCCTTCCAAAATTCAATTCTTAAATCCTTAATCATGTTCTCAATTAGTAGCCCTGGTATTACGAGGTGTAACAAGTAGTGGGGATGCAACTGGTATGTGGGATAAGATAGCTAGTTGCATTCAGGAGGTTGCTAGAGAAGTGATAGGGGCCTCGCAGGGTAGCCATGGTAAGCATCGAGGAGATTGGTGGTGGAATGACAAAGTTTAAGAGAATGTGGAAGCGAAAAAATGGCGTATGCGAAATTGGTAGAAAGCAAAAATGAGGTAGAGAAGTGGACGAATATGTAATTACATAAGATGGCGAGGAAAGAGGCAAAACTAGTGGTTATGGCGGTGAAAATAATGGCTTCTGAACGTCTTTATGTGTAATTAGAGGGAAAATGGGGATAAGAAGTTGTACAGACTAGCCAAAGTGATAGAGATGAGTGTTCGGGACTTGGATCACGTGAGGTGCATCAAGGATGAGGACAGTGTTAGCGATATTTCGAATGCTCACCCAAGCGCACACATCGTTGACAAGTAATATAGTCTGATAAGACCGAATATCGTCCTCAGAGACTGGTTTCTAATTACCGTTCATCTATTTTATGTTATCTATTTGGCAATCGATATTTGAGTTTGGTTTTCGGTTAACTACTAGAATAATTGCAAGAATTAATTAAACTATTTAAGTTGTAATCAGTTATGAATGAATTAGGGCTTCCAAAATTCTCGACTATCCACTCTATTCAATCACTAATGCAACTAGAATGATTCTCCTTCTTCGTTAAGATAGCGGTTAACTAGACTGTCTTATATTTCGATTAGGATATATAATTACTCAACCCAGTGCAGAACCCTTCTATATTTCTATGATAGGATTTACTACATAGGAGGATTAAGAACAGTAACTTATTATGCTACACAAGTATCGGAGTACTGTCGTCCGCGATTTTAATCTATGTCTAGTCAATTACAGCATATCCAAATCTCTCCTCTCGATTCTTGATTCGAAATCATATATATTATGATAATTAGTGATCAATTAATCATCAAGCATTCATACCAATTATTGACTATATCTTAATCAAGTGGAGAAGAAATCAAACTACTGCATCAATTCATGAATAAGAGTTTCAAGCGATTCATAAGGAAAGCTCTAATAAAGTGTTTAGCTCCTAGTCATAGTCACGCTAAGAACTAACACGAAATCAATACATAAACTTAATTAAAAATGAAAGAAAAGAAATTACTGCGACTAAGTCTCCAATTGTAGCCTCCCTTGTTGTCTTGTGTTGTCCTATGTTGTAGAATGACCAACCTCATCTCCAAGAATAATCTCTAGGGCTTTTGTATCTATCAATTTTCGTGTCCTATGGACCACTTTGCCCTTAGCCAATTTAACTTCGGAACTGGATTTTCCGCACGGCCGCGTCCGCTGATCAGCGCGCCAATCTTACATGAGTATTCTCTGATTCCGTGATTCTGCCGGGCTTTCGTCCGGATCTTCATTTTTTGTCCTTTCCTGCCTCGAATTCCTCCTTTTATGCCCCTTTTTCATTCTTTTTCATCATTTTGCCATTTTGGACCGCTGTGACTCAAAAGAAAGAAACACATGTCTAATACTATACTAAACACAACAAAAACGAGTAAAATACTAATTAAAAATGACTCAAAAAATGTATATAAAATATGTCTTACAAACCCCCAAACTTGAACTTTGTTCGCCCTCGAGCAGAGAACAAAACAAAACAAATAAACAAAAATCAAAAGACTCAAAGAATCAGGTCAAGAAGCTGCACAATGTCACTTAGAAACACATGAACGTTAGTTAGGATAATATGCAAGAATAAATGTAGCATGCATTTAACAATCTAGAATTTCAAGTTAGATATTTCGCAGATTCATTTAAGTCACAATCACTGGAAGCATGAATATCTAACATATGCATGTCAATTTTATTTCATTTTTCTCAAAGTAATATACCATGTTCATTTGTTATTCTCCACTAATCATGGACATACATACTAGGGATCATCAGGACTTTTCAGGGTTGTAATGTAGGCTTAGGTAGGGGTAAGTAAGATTAGGCATTTAGGCCCAATTACGTACCATAACCGCTTTTTATTCAACTCTTTTCTACTTCTTTGCGGTATTCTTTTTAGTTCATACACATTAATCTCCTTTCTCTTTTTGTTGAGATCATAACACACATTCACATCGGCACCCCCAAACTTAAGTTTTTCCATATTTTAATTGGGGTGCATAATTTTTGCTCTCTTTTTGTATTTCTTTTTCACTCTTTTTTCATCACTGTCATCAATTATTGCTTATTGCACATAAGGGAATCTGGGGTGTCAAAGAAATAGCTTTTTATTTTAGGCTCAACGGAGCTGACTAGGGATACATTTAAGTGCAAGGTGGGAAATGACTGGTAAGAAGGGCTATCAAAAAAATGTCTGAATCTTTCCTCTAACATGTACATCATAATTATTTCGCCTCGAATAACAAGCACGCATGACATTTTTCGCAATTAACATACACATGCTAAGCACAAAATATTCCAACTAATCAGATTTTCATTAATTTTTGACATATTTAACTTAAGCGCACAGATTTTTGCATATCATTCCATTACATTATCCTACTTAATTCATTAGGCGTTTCAAGCAACTACAGCATGCATGATTAAAAAAAATTGACTCATATAAACACAAAAACATAATAAAAAAGACTCAAAAACACAAATAGAATAAAAATTCTCCCCCCCCCCCCCAAACTTAAACTACACATTGTCTCAAATGTGTAAAAGACTCAAAAATTAAAAGGGACGACTTACAGACATACAACGGCTCAAATTAGTGGTGGTGGCGGCGGATACTGCATTTCAGGGGAATTTCTCATTGGCGTCGTGGCCCTGCTTTTCGGCGCCGCGGCGCCCAATTTCCTGCACTACCTCTGATTAATTGGCGTCGCGGCCCTGTATTTTGGAGTCGCGGCTCTGCAACTCCTACACATGTCTGGACTTTCGGCGTCGCGGCCTTGCTTCTGGGTGCCGCGGCGCTGCACCGATTTTCTTCCTTCCATATTTTTCCGTGCTTTGTGTCTCATTCCTTCACCTGTCATCACAACACCACAAAAAAAATACCACAAGTGAGACTGCTCAAACAAAACTAAATTGCATAAATTAAACCTTGGGTTGCCTCCCAAGTAGCGCTGTCTTTAACGTCTTGTAGCCGGACGCAAGTTCCTTATCAAAAATCATTAGGATAATTTAACCCCACAACCTATCCATTTCAAAATCATTTTCCTCTTTCGTACTCTATTTTTCTTTTTCACAAGAGGGCGCTCAGTAAGACTTACCTGTTCGACGGCTTCCATGACATCAATTTTTGTTTCAGCATTCTTGCTGACTTGTGGGTTCACCACTGTAGGAATAATCTCCTTAGCTTTGGCCTGTGCTGGCTGAACTTCAGTGTCAGATGTGCTGACTGCGAAACACTTGTTGATGGCTTGGGATACAATGATGGATTTGAACACCTTGAAGGTCATCTCCTCTTCCTGGACCCTTAGTCTCAGTTCTCCATTTTTCTATATCAAATAGGGCTATCCCGGTTGCAAGGAATGGTCTCCCCAAAATGATGGGTATTTCATCATCTTCTTCCATGTCAAGGATGAGGAAGTCTGATGGGAAGAAAGACTTTCCCACCTTGACAAGCACATATTCAATTATGCCTCTGGGGGGCACCACGGTTCGATCGGCCAACTGTAAATTTATTGTGGTTGGTTTGGCTTCCCCCAAACCCAATCTCTACAGACAGAGGCATGATATTTATACTAGCCCCTAAGTCACATAGGGCCTTGTTGCATGTTACCTTGCCAATAGTGCAGGGCAATGTGAAGCTTTCTGGATCCTTCAGCTTAGGAGGCAGTTTCTTTTACAGAATGGCGCTGCACTCATCTGTCAAAGATACTGTCTCATAATCCTCCAACCTTCTCTTTTTCCAAGTATTTCCTTCATGAATTTAAAGTATGCTGGCATTTGTTCTAGTGCTTCAATGAAGGGGATATTTATGTGAAGTTTCTTAAATACCTCCAAGAACTTGGAGATCTTTTTGTCTATTGCCTTCTTTTGCAACCTCTGAGGGTAAGGGATTCTATCAACGTATTCCCTCAAAGGTGCTGATGGAGCTTTCTCTACTGTAGGGAGATCCTCAGTGACCCCCTCCTTCTCCACCTCAACTGCTTTCTCACACTCCTTCTCACTTACCATCATGCGGGCTGGGCACCGCCTAACCGCTTCACTCCTCAACAACACTGCCTGACATTGCTCTCTAGGATTTACCTCTGTATAGCTTGGGAGAGTGCCCTGCGGCCTATTGGTTACCATATTTGCAAGTTGCCCAACCTGTGTTTCCAAGCTCATGAGAGAGGACCTTATTTCAGACATGAACTGATTCTGCGAATTGGTGAGTGTAAGCAATGCAACTCTCAGTTCATCAGGTTTCTCCTGTTGTGTAGGTGGTCTAAACTTCTGGGATGAAGTGGCCTGATTTTGTACCTGTTGGTTCTGGTAACCACCTTGATATGGTTGCTGCTGGGATTTATCGTTCCTCCACGAAAAGTTAGGGTGATTTCTCCACCCTGGGTTGTATGTATTGGAGTTATACGGTCGCTGAAAATTCCCAACTGCTTCCACCTGCTCCATTAGCACATTATTGGGATCCACCGTTGTGCATCTGTCAAAGGAGTGCGGTCCACCACAAATCTCACAATTAACCGACATCTGGACTGCATTCACAGACATGGTGTTCTGCTGCAGTTGTTTCGTGAAAAGGGCCACTTGTGCATTCAGGCCAGTGATGGCATCTAGTTCATGTATGTCCATAGCCTTCCTGCTGGTCACTGACCTGTCGTCTGCCACTTGATGATTGTTGGCAGCCATATCTTCCAGTAACTCATGTGTCTCATTGGCACTTTTTCTCATGAAAGCAGCCCCCTGTGGCCGCATCAATGATGGTACGCGTAGTACCACTCAGCCCATTATGAAAAATGTGAACCAGCATCCACTTCTCTATGCCATGATGTGGACATTTCCTTTGCAGAACTTTAAATCGCTCCCACGCATCATAGAGTGACTCACCATCCACCTGGTAATAATTGTTTAACTCTCCCCTTAACTTTACAGCTTTTGAAGGAGGGAAGAACTTTGCTAGAAACTTTTGGGCGGTCGCCGGTGGTAGCGGAGTTGGCGGCGATAAATTCAACCAGCTTTTGGCTCTGTCCCTAAATGAGAACGGAAAGAGCCTCGGTATAATGACATCATCAGTAACACCATTATATTTGAACGTGGCACACAGCTCCAGAAAGTTGGCAATGTGCATGTGGGGGTCTTCAGATGGTAATCCCCCAAACTGTAATGTGTTCTGGACCATGCTCAGGATGGCTGGATTGATTTCGAAGTTGTTTGCCCCTATGATTGGGAGCCTGATGCACGTCTGTGCACCTGTGACCGTGGACAGAACATAGTCCCCCAAACTTCTTTCCGTTGGAACAGGGATTGGCTCCCCTGCATTTTCAGGGACCTCATTGTTTGCCCCATTCTGATTCGGTGGTTGGTTTTCCATGGCTTATGTATCAGCTATTCTCTTATTCCGCCTGTTTAGTTTGCAGGTTTTCTCAATCTCAGGGTTGAAAGGAACAAGTGTGTCTGCCCCTCTTCTTCTTCGCATAAACTAGATCCTTGAAATAGATCAAAATCAACAAATAAATCAAGACACACAGTTCTAATAGTAAAAAGAAATAAAAATAAAAACCAAATTAGAATTAAAAATAGACGGTTCGATATTAGAAATGCATGATCTCGTGGCGTAAAAACTTGTTAGCGATATTTCGAATGCTCACGCAAGCGCACACATCGTTGACAAGTAATATAGTCTGATAAGACCGAATATCATCCTCAGAGACTAGTTTCTAATTACCGTTCATCTATTTTATGTTATCTATTTGAAAATCGAAATTTGAGTTTGGTTTTCGGTTAACTACTAGAATAATTGCAAGAATTAATTAAACTATTTAAGTTGTAATCAGTTATGAATGAATTAGGGCTTCCAAAATCCTTGACTATTCACTCTATTCAATCATTAATGCAACTAGAATAATTCTCCTTCTTCGTTAAGATAGCGATTAACTAGACTGTCTTATATTCCGATTAGGATATATAATCACTTAACCCAGTGCAGAACCCTTCTATATTTCTATGATAGGATTTACTACATATGAGGACTAAGAACGGTAACCTATTATGCTACATAAGTATCGGGGTACTGTCGTCCGCGATTTTAACCTATGTCTAGTCAATTACAGCATATCCAAATCTCTCCTCTCGTTTCTTGATTCGAAATCATATATATTATGATAATTATTGATCAATTAATCATCAAGCATTCATACCAATTATTGACTAAATCTTAATCAAGTGAAAAAAAATCAAACTACTGCATTAATTCATGAATAAGAGTTTCAAGCGATTCATAAGGAAAGCCCTAATAAAGTGTTTAGCTCCTAGTCATAGTCACACTAAGAACTAACATGAAATCCATACATAAACTTAATTAAAAACGAAAGAAAAGAAATTACTGCGACTAAGTCTCCAATTGTAGCCTCCCTTGTTGTCTTGTGTTGTCCTATGTTGTAGAATGACCAACCTCCTCTCCAAGAATAATCCCTAGGGCTTTTGTATCTATCAATTTCCGTGCCCTATGGATCACTTTGCCCTTAGCCAATTTAACTTCAAAACTTGATTTTCCGTACCGGCGTCGCAGCGCCCAATCTTCTGTGGGTATTCTGCAGTTCCGGTGTCGCGGCCTTGATTACTGGCGCCGCGGCACTGTCTGACTTTCGTTCGGGTCTTCATTTTCTGTCCTTTCCTGCCTCGGATTCCTCCTTTTATGCCCCTTTTTCATTCATTTTCGTCATTTTGGACCGCTGTGACTCAAAAGAAAGAAAAACAAGCCTAATACTATACTAAACACAACAAAAATGAGTAAAATACTAATTAAAAATGACTCAAAAAGGGTATATAAAATATGCCTAACAGACGACAAAGAATTGGTAGAGGACACACATATTAGACGGAGGTAGAAGTCTTACTTCCATAAACTCTTGAACTAAAAAGAAGATAGAGACATTGTGCTTGGAGATCTAGAGCAATCTGGTAGGTACCGGGATTTTAGATATTGTGGAAGTATTAAGGTTGAGGTGGCTCAGGGTGTTGTTCGCAGGGGACGAGTCACCGGGCGTAATGAGATCAAGTTGAATTTTGGAAGAGCGTAGGCAAGTCAGGTTTGGAGTGGTTGACAGTGTTATTTAACGTCATTTTTAAGACGGCGAGAATGCCCGAAGAATGGAGGTGGAGTACAATGATTCCTTTGTACAATAATAAAGGTGATATCCAGAGTTCCAACAACTATAGGGGTATCAAGATGCTAAGCCACACTATGAAAATTTGGGAAAAGGTCGTGGAGAAAAGGCATGTCTATCTCTGAGAACCAGTTTTGATTCATGTCGGGCATTCGACTACAGAAGTCATTAATCTTATTAGGAAGTTGGTGGAGCATTATAGGGATAGGAATAGAGACTTACCTATGGTTTTAATCGACCTCGAGAAGACATACGATAAAGTCCATAGGGAGGTTCTCTGGAGATGTTTAGAGGTTAGATGTGTACATGTGGCGTACACTAAGGCAATCAATGATATGTATGATGGATCTAAGACCAGGGTACAGACATTTTGAGGAGACTCGGAGCACTTCTTAGTGATGATGGGGTTGCACCAGAGATCATCTTTTAGCCCATTCCTATTTGTCTTGGTGATAGATGGATTGACATGACAAATCCAATGGGAGGTGCCATAGTATATGTTATTCGCATATGACATAGTCCTGATTGATGAGACTCGCAGCGGAGTGAATGCTAAGTTGGATGTTTGGAGACCAACTCTATAGTCTAAAGCGTTCAAGCTGAGTAGGACCAAGACATAATACTTGTAGTGCAAGTTCAGTAATGGGAGCGACCTTGAGACAGACGTGGATGTGAAGCTTGGAACTTAGGTCATTCCAAAGAAAGAAAGTTTAAGTACCTCGTGTCTACTATCCAAGAGAATAGAGAGATTGATGACGATGTCACACGTCGTATTGAGGCAAGGTGGATGAAATAGAAGCTCGCATCTAGAGTCTTGTACGATAAAAAGTGCCAACAAAACTAAAAGGCAAGTTTTATAGGGTGGTGGTTAGACCGACTATGTTGTATGTGGTGGAGTGTTTGCCGGTCAAGACTTCGCACACCCAAAAGATGAAAGTTGTGGAGATAAGGATGCTAAAATGGATGTGTAGGCATACAAATAGAGATATAATTAGAAATGATGATATCTGTGATAGGGTGGGAGTGGCCTCGGTAGAGAATAAGATGCGAAAAGCGAGATTGAGATGGTTTGGGAATGTGTATAAGAGAGACATAAATGCCCCAATGCAGAAGTATGAGAGGTTGGCTATGGACGGATACAGAAGGGGTAGGATAGGCTGAAGAAGTTTTGGGAAGATGTGATTAGACGAAATATGGTGCAGGTGCAACTCACTGAGGATATGACCTTAGATAGGGGTTATGGAGGATACTGATTGGGGTAAAAGGGTAGTAGGTAGTCCAGTGTAGTCCTACCTACGCTTACAAACTAGTAGTTGTAGTGTTATTATTGTAGGATCGCTTAGCCTATCATTAGTAGGCATAGTATTGCTTTATAGTCCATTGTCATTTATTTTATGGTGTTGTGTGTATTTTGTTTGTCTTATTTACGTGCATTAAATATTGTTTCTTTTTCAGAAGTCGTTATTATGGCTTAGTCGCTTTGTTGTCTTACTTTGCTTGTGCTTTGTCTTGAGCCGATGGTCTCTCGGAAACAGTAGTTCTACCTACCAAGTTAGTGGTAAGATCTGCATACAATCTACCCTCCCCAGACCTCATGTTGTGGAATTTCATTGGGTATGTTATTGTTGTTGCTATTATGGCTTACTCATTTTTTATACTAGCATTTTCATTCTGCTTTAAATTTTCTATTCGGGTTTGACTATTTCTCTTACTTTTCTTGTGTTTGTGTTTTGTCTTGAGCCGAGGGTCTCTCAGAAGCAGCCTCTCTACCTACAAAGGTAGGGGTAAGGTCTGTGTACACTCTACTCTCCTCAGACCCCACGTTGTGGAATTTCACTGGGTATGTTGTTGTTGTTGCTCTTGTTCTCTTGGAAAACATGTTAAGTTGTCTTTTGTTGCTTCTAATTCTTGTATTGTTATGCCCTTTGATATTATCCATAATGATATTTGAACATTTCCCATTTTGAGCTCTTCAGACCATAGATATTGTCTTCTCTTGTTGGATGATTACTCTATTTTTTTGTGGATATTTTCTTTGTATAAAAAGTCATATGTTTTTTTCATATTCTCTCATTTAGAGCATACATCCGCACTCAATTTGAACGGGACATTAAAAATATTCAATGTGATAATGACAGAGAATTTGATAATGGGCATTTTTGGGATTTTTGCAAAACTAATGGTTTGTTTTTTCGTCTCTCGTGTCCACATACCTTATATCAAAATGGAAAAGCATAAAGAAAAATTTCAACCATTAATAACATTGTTAGAATCTTACTTGCCCGTGCCTATCTACCACCATCCTTATGGCAACATGCATTACAAATGACAACTTATCTTCTGAACATACTTTCGAGCAAACAATTAGCCTACCAATCTCCTCTCAAAAGTGTATATCTAAGGGACCTGTCATACTCTTATTTACGGGTTTTTGGGTGTTATGTTATCGTCTCTTTCCTTCTACTACTATCAATAAACTTCAACCTCGGTCTACTCCATGTATTCTTGGAATATCCGTCAAATTATCGTGATTACAATTGCTAGTATCCTCTAATAAAATCACCATGAGTCGTCACGTAGTTTTTGATGAAACAAATTTCTCTTTTGCCAAAATGCATTGTTCCGTGCCTCCTACCTATGAATTTCTTGACGATAACTGATCGGTGTATTTTATATACACCTTTTGAGTCATTTTTAGTTAGTATTTTACTCATTTCATTTATGTTTAGTATAGTATTAGGGTTGTTTTCCTTTCTTTTGTGTCACAACGGTCAGAAATGGAGAAATGACGAAAAGGAGATGAAATGAGCATAAATGAGATGGAATTGCACACTAAAAGGGCCAAGAAATGAAGCATAAGAAGTTCCGGGAAATATCTGCCCAATGTTCTGAATGTTTCGAAAGTTCTCTGATTTTCAGGCGCCGCGGCGCCAATCAGCAGGGCCGCGGCGCCGACGCGGGATTTCTGAGTTTTGGGCCGAATTTGACACATTTTCAGAGTCCAAAAGGGATAATTTTTCCTACCTACATATTCCTTAACCCTTTTCCATAATTTTTCCTAAAACCTTTACCTAAAAGGATTCCATAACCTTTCCTACCTACATAATCCCTAACCCTTTACCTAAAGGATTCTTGGTCTATAAATAGTCTCTACATCATTAGAAAAATTGATTCCACCCATCCTACATCCCATTCACTATCCTACATTCCATCCACCATTCCATTCCATTCCATCTTGTAAATATTCCACAACACAATCTTTGGATGCTCGAAGGCTTGGAGACTTGTTCTTGAGTATTTTTATTTCTTTCTTTTTTGCTTTGTTTATTTCAGTTCATGTATGGAGATTGTATTAGTTCTTAGCGTGACTATGGCTATGAGCTAATTACTTTATTAGGGATTTCCTTGTGATTCTCTTGAAACTCTTATTCATGAATTAATAAATTAGTTGATTTCTTCTTCACTTGTTTTAAGATTTATTCAATAGTTGTTTTGATTGCTTGGTAATTAATTGATCACTAATTATCATAACTTATATGATTTCTAATCGAAAGCCGAAAGGGGAGATTGTGAATATGCTATAATTGAATAAACATAGGTTAAATCGTGGATGAAAGTACCCCGATACTTGTGTAGCTTAATAGGTTATTGCTCTTAATCCTCTTTTGTAGTCAATCTTGTCACCGAAAGGTAGAAGGGTTCTCCATTGGGGTTGAGTGTTTATATTACCTTAACAGGAGTATAAACGGTCTAGTTAACCTGCTATCTTAACGTAGAAGAAGAAGTTAGTCTAATTGTATTAAGGATTGAATAGAGTTGATAGTTGATGATCTTGGAAGCCCTAATTCTCCATCATAACTGATTTAAATCAAAGTATTTTCATAATTAGTTTATTTCCTGCATTATTAGTTTAGAATTCCAACTCAATTAACGTTAACCAAATAGAAACTAAAGCATAGATAATCGGTACTTGAAAACTAATCCCTGAGGACGATAACTCGGTCTTCTAGACTATATTACTTGACACGACACGTGCACTTGCGTTAGTGTGTGCATAAATCGCGCATCAATAACATATCCCATATTTAGTCCATAAATTGGTCTCCCAAACAGGCCCATATTTTTTTGGAGCCTCGGCCAACAGCTCGGCCTAGTTACCGAGCTCAATGGCTACCAGCCCAGCCGAGACCCTACTGGCAGCCCACTGCCGAGAGGCAATCCATTAGGTCACAGCCCAACGACAACTGCTACCAGCCCACTCCGGTTCAGTTTAGCCCCTTCAGTCCTTGGACCCTTCTCCAATTTTGGCCCAACTCCGACCCAATGGCCAGTCAGTCGTAGTTAATACGGGATTTTCAAGCCAAACAAAAATACGGTCTTCACATCCATGTTACCAAATCACTATTGTCCCGTAATCATGTGTCTGCTTTTAATGAACCAAATTGAAAATGGATATGGCTGATGAATATAATGCTTTTATTAATAATAGGTCATGGGATTTGGTGCCCCGTCCTCCTGATGTTAATGTGAATTCGGTTTATGTGGATTTTTAGTCATAAAGAAAAATATGATGGTACATTTGAGAGGCATAAAGCCCATCTTATAGGTGATGGAAAGACTCAATAAATGGGTGTGGACTGCGGTGAGACTTTCAGTTCAGTGGTCAAACCAACCACTATTCACACGGTCCTAAGTCTGGCTCTTTCGAAGGCATGAGCACTTCATCATCTTGATGTAAAAAATACATTCCTACATGGAGAACTCAATGAAATGGTGTACATGTATCAGCCCATGGGGTACAGGATCCTAATCATGTGTGCCTACTGAAGAAATCCTTGTTTGGTCTCAAACAAGCTCTTCGGGCTTGGTACAAGAGTTTTGCAGATTATGTTTCTAATATTGGGTTTTCTAACAACATGTCTGATTATTCTCTATCCATATATCGTCATGGTGGTGATATAGCTTACATTTTTCATATGTGGATGATATTATCTTAATTGCCTCATCTTATGCTTTTCGCAAGCCTACTCTTCTTAGCTCAGAGTTTGCAATGAAAGATCTAGGTCCACTAAGTTACTTCTTGGCGATAGTTGTAACACGTCATGCAATTGGTTTAGTTTTGTCTCAGAAGAACTATGCAGAAGAGATCGTTGAACGAGTTGGCATGTTCTCGTGTAAACCATTTTCCACTCCAGTTGATACTAAACCAAAGTTGAGTGCTTCTTCCAGCAACCAATATGTCGATCCATCACATTACCGCAACCTTGCAGGTGGCCTACAATATCTTACTTTCACGAGGCCTGACATCTCTTATGTTGTGCAACAAATTTATCTATTCATGTATAACCCGATTGAGGATCACATGCATGCTCTCAAACGCATTGTGCGTTATATTCAGGGCACTCTCGATCATAGCTTGCATTTATATCCGTCTTCGACAAACACTTTTATTTCTTACACAGATGTTGATTGGGGTGGATGTCCGGATATCAGACGTTCCACGTTTGGTTATTGTTTATTTCTCGATGATAATTTGGTATCTTGATCCTCCAAATGGCAAGCTACCTTGTCCATATCCAGTGCCGAAGCAGAATACCGAGGAATCGCCAATGTGGTGTCTGAATCGTGTTGGCTACAGAACCTTCTTTTGGAGTTCCACTGTTCAGTTCTGAAGGCGACATTGGTTTATTGTGATAATTTTAGTGCGATTTATCTCTCAGGGAATCCGGTTCAACATCAACGCACCAAACATATTGAGCTGGATATCCACTTTGTTCGAGAAAAGGTTGCTCGTGGACAAGTACGTGTCTTACATGTCCGTCACGCTATCATACTTCCGATATTTTTACAAAAGGTCTTCCGCTGGTTTTATGTTAAGACTTTCTGGACAATCTCAGCATACGCCGACCTTCCGCTTCGATTGCGGGTGTGATAGATTAGAAAAATATAATTAGTCATAATTATATATATTTTGTTTACAGTAGATGTATATTTTAGTCATTACTTACTGTAATTGTAGCCTAGATTATGCTTGTATTTTAGTATATTTACTATCACTTTGGAATGAAATAATCAATAAAAAAATATTTCTTACAATATAGTGTGATACTCTTAATTATTGGTATAAGGTATTTGACAAAATCGTGCCAATTTGGCTTTAAACCAAATAGGATCACAGTGCGTTAAAAGAATCTTTGAGCTAATTTGGTCTTATATAAAAGTCACAATATTGTATCATGTATATGGTACATATAACCATATTCTCTCCAAATTAAACCTAAATGATATAAGTTCAAATTTAACAATGTGTATTAGTTCTCAAACTTTACTCTTCTACACTATATTTACTCTTGTTCACACATTAAACTACTTATATTCCTATTGTTTTGTTCCTTTTCCTAAAGATACATTTGATACTAGAATATCAACTTACTACTAATTAATGGTTCTAGAATAACAATGTTCTGGATGGTTTTTTTCTAGCTATATCCAAAAAGAAAAAGAATCCTTTTATGCTAATAAAATACACAATGATTGAATCTACAAAATAATTGTCACACTGACTCTTTTAACTATTTTTCTGTATTTGCTTTTCAAAAAGCTAAGCCATGTCGTTTCATACTAAAATTAAATAAGATAATACCACTTCTAAGTTCTATCATATAGAAATGATATTTTATTATACTCTTTTGCCAAATTAAAAATTGATATTATACCACCTCACTTTGCTGGCTTTTCTGTTTCCTAGGTCATCCGTGGGAAGCACGTGACGTCTCTTTTTACGCATGCCCTTTTCCTAAAAGCACTTGAAAATTTGTTGTCAATTTAAAAGCTAGCATAAAAGTTTACTCCATATTTCATTTCTTTTTATATTTTATTGGTGGTGGTAAAAGGTGTGGGCCAATAGGGTATGGAGAGAGGATGGATGAGGACAATACTGAACTGTGTTGTACTGGACTAGACTGTATTGTAATGGACTATACATACTATGTCTAATACATGTTTGGTGATACAATAAACTGTATTATTTATCAATTGTCTTGTGTTTGTTATATGTATTGTACTGGACTATGAATGATTCCAACTTTGAGTGATTTCTACATTAATAACTTCAATCAAACAAAACTAAGTCAAAAACTACAGGCTAAACCATAAAAGCAAATCAAGAATCACAAAAAAATCACAGCTAAAAATTTCATTTTTGAGTGATTTCTACCTGAGTAACTTCAAAACCACAACACTCATATCAAAAACTACAAGCTAAATCATAAAAAGAAATCAGGAATTCCAAAAATTCAATTCCCATTTAGATGAATTTTAACCATTTGTACCTTCAATCCAATAAAACTCATATCAAAAACTACAAACTAATCAGAAATTTCAAAAATCACAGCTAAAAATTCCAACTTTGAATGATTTCTACCATGCATAACTTCAATCCAACAAGACCCATATAAAAAATTACAAGCTAAACCATAAAAGCAAATCAAGAATCCCAAAAATTCACTGCTAAAGATTCCAATATGAGAGTTTTCTACCATTAATAACTTAAATCGAACAAAATTCATATCACAAAAACGAGCAAAATTATAAAAGGGGTGCTAATTTTGAGAGATAGAAAGAGTACCGTACTTGTTCGAAGCAGTATTCGCATTAGCTTGAGCAAGCTGATTATTTTTTAATCCAGTCCAAGTGAGACTCGTGTATTGAGCGGGTCTCAAATGGCAAGGAAGGGTGTATTATTTTAAAAAAATTGTACAATTCAGTCCTTTACTTTTTTTGCAACCAAACGCTATACTATTTTTTTTGTCCAATACAGTATAATACAGCGTACCAAACGAACTCTAATTGATTTTTTAAATTATTCCGTATTCGAAAAATCTAATTAGTTTGGACTCACACAAGATAGGTATGCAAAGGGTAAAATGATTTCTACAGTAAAACGTTTAGTCAAAGTAGTGACATGATATGATTTTTTGCCAAAAAAGGTCTCTGCCAACTCAATAACTTTTAGATGTAATTGACAAGCTGTAAGGCATGGAACAGAGGTTAATTCATCACGACAAGAGTACACCAAATCTAAGAAAGAGTGGTCATCTAATGAGAAGGGGAAACTTCACTTGATCCGTCCAAATGTATTGATCTGAAATAGAGAAAGGAGTTTTTTTTTCTTTAGATACAATGAAAGCTCGCTCCTAGATTATTTGGCAGTAGCTAATATAAATCATTACAGGCCATTTTTGAGCTAGAATTGTTGGATATTGCCTGGGCAATGGAGCGATTGACAAACTGCCTCATCGAATTGTTCTGTCATTCGAAGTAGGAGTTGAGGTTAGGGTTGCAGGTAGAGAACCATCACAATAGCGAGTTTATGTGCTTGTTGGATTATCACTATACCTTTTTTTTTTTTTTTGATAATTCAGTGCAGAACCTTGACTGCACAAATCAGTCTTATCTTCGAGGCGAATAGAATCTGTTCTTAGTCGTCACCTCCAGGTAAATCACGGGATGTGTGCCCCGCATTCAATGTTTGATCGCCACCAACGGATCAATCGCTGGTCAACACGTGAGGATTATGCGAGGAGTATCAAACTCACACCGCAATATGCCCGCGGTTAAGCTACGGACTTTAATACGATCGTACGCCTGGAAACGATCCGTAGAATCGAACTTATGACCCTAAGGCCACAAATTTAACTAATGATCACTGGGCCACTATCTTCGGATATCACTATACCTTAAACATTAGTGTCACACTCTTTGAAGTGTCTCTGATATTGAAATACTTCAATAAAAGTATAACTTCTAACTTCTTAACTTTCTTGTATCGGGACAATTTACTTCATTTGATTTCTTTAAGTCATTTGTCACGAGGGAAAACAACAAATAAAAAAGCATTGTTACCTTACTTAACAAATTCGAACTGTGACCACTAATTAATGAATAAAATAATCTCTTTATTATTCTTATTAATGAAAGACATATATATATACAAGTTACAAGTTACAAGAAAAAATTTCTTCCTATTTTATAAAAATACTAACTTTACAATTATAATAATATTACACTACTAATTAAGGTACAATTTTAAGTCTAATATTTACCAAATATACAAGGAAGGACAAGGGCTCCATCGATCGAACGTGACCAGTCATCATTTAACACACCCTCGTCATATCAGTGATCTTCGTGGTGAGGTATGCTCTAAAATCTTCAAAAAGGACCGAGGGAAGACCCTTTGTAAAGATGTCTACAATTTGATATCTTGAAGGGACATGACAGACGCGTACTTGTCATTTAGCTACCTTCTCTCAAACAAAGTGAATATTCATTTCTATGTGTTTAGTGCGCTGGTGCTGAACTGGATTATCAGAAAGGTAGATGACACTTATATTATCACAATAAACCAAGGTAGCCTTCTCAATAAGACAATGAAGCTCTAATAGTAGATTTCGTAACCAACATGACTCAAAAACCACATTGGCTACCCCTCGATACTCGGCCTCTGCACTTGAACGTGAAAGAGTGAATTGACGCCGCGCACTACGACCAAGTTATTACCTAAAAATATGCAATAGCGGACGTAGATCATCCGGTGTCGGACAACCACCCCAATCAAGATCTCAGATAGAAACTAGTGTAGACGTCGGCGAAGGATACAAATGCAAACCATACTCAGTGTTCCTCGATGTACCTAAGAATGCGTTTGAGCGCGTTCATATGTTCAACTCGGGATCATGCATAAACAAACACACGGTATGCGACATATGTAATATCGGTCGCGTGAACGTCGAATCTTGAAGGGTGTCTGCAAGACTACGATGGCGGCCGGATCCTCATGGAGAGCCACCGCAAAGACCCAACTTGGGTTTAGTATCAACTGGAGTAGAAGTGGACTTACAGGATGACATCCCAGCCCTCACAATGATCTCTGATGCATATTTTCTCTGTGACAAGAACATCCACATGCATGACGAGTGACAACAATCCCCAAAAAGTAACTCAATGGGCCCAAGTCTTTCTTGGCAAACTCAGAACTGAGCATTGTCATAATAGACTTGCGCAAAGCATCAGAAGAGGCAGTCAATATAATATCATCAACATATAATAGTATATAAGCCATGGAAGATCCTCGACGATATATGAATAATGAATTATCAGACCTGCTGTGAGAAAAACCCATAGTCGAAACAAAATCAGCAAACCTCTTATACCAAGTCCGTGGAGACTGCTTAAGCCCATACAAGGACTTCTTCAATAGACAGACATGATTAGGATATCTAGTATCCCTAAACCCCAAAGGTTGCTTCATATACACTGTCTCCTGAAGATCACCATGTAGGAAATCATTCTTCACATCTAGCTGATGAATGAGCCATGATTTTGAAACAGCCAAGATGAGCACAGTGCGAATGGTAGCCGGCTTGACCACCGGGCTAAATGTCTCACCACAATCCACACCAATCTGCTGAGTCTTACCATCACCTACAAGTCTAGCCTTATGCCTCGCAAATGAACCATCAGAATTTTTCTTATGAACAAAAATCCACATAGACCGAATAATATTAACACCAGATGAACAGGGTACCAACTCCCACGTCTTATTATCAATCAGAGCATTATATTCATCGGTCATGACAATTTTCCAATTAGGGTCATTTAAGGCAGACACGGGATTATGGGGTAAGGGAAATTTAAGAACATTAAATGTCTCTTTGGTTTAAAAATACTCCTTTGACTGCGAGTGATTGAACCTTGACTTTGGGCTAGATTGGGGGAATTTTGGGAATAGTGTTGGAAATTACAGTCGGAAGAGCCGCGGTCCTGGGGGAAGGGGTCGCGGCGATGAAAGAACTGCGGAGTTCTCTGAAGTTTTGGCGCCGCGGCGCTTTCCAGAGGGCCGCGACGCTAATGACGTGATTGAAATTGTTTGGCCACTGACTGGCAGGCGCCGCGGTGCCTCCCCTAAGGGTCGCGGCGCTGATGTCATTTTTTCTGAAGAATCTGAAAAATAACAGAGAACATAGGGGAAGACATCCTCATCCAAAAAATCATAAGAACTAGGCACGGATTTTTCTACTTTTGAAAAGGAAAATTGGGATTCGTCAAAGAGAACATGACGAATAATGATGATTCATTTAGAGGACAAATTAAAGCATTTATAACCACGGTGATTTGACAGAAAACCCAATAACACACAAGGAGTAGAACGTGCCTAAAGTTTGTTGATTGTAGTGGATGGAAACAGTGGATAACATAAGCATCCGAAAACCCTAAGATGAGAATATGACGGAGTCTTATTGTATAACACTTTGAGAGGGGATGGATATGTCAAACCTTTAGAGAGAAGAATATTTAGTATATCGGTAGCCATTTATAGCGCAAGATGTCAAAATAGTGGAGGAACAGATGAATAAAGCAATAAAGTGCGGACAATATTATTAATGGTACGAATTTTTCGCTCAGCTTTCCCATTTTGTGAAGACGTATGAGGACAAGAAATGAAAATTTATCCCATTTTGAGCACAAAACTCCCTAAATTCCCCATTGTCATACTCTTTGTCATTATCACATTGAATACTTTTTATTTCCCGTTCGAATTGCGTTCTTATGAAAGCTCTAAATTTTATGAAAATGAAAAAAAATTGAGATTTTTTCGCAATTGGAAACGTCCATAAATATTTAGAATAATCATCTAAGAATAAAACATAATAACGATGACCCATAGAACTGAGAACCGGAGATGTCCATAAATCACTATGAATAATATCAAATGACATTGAAGTATTAGAATTCGAAGCTACAAATGGTAACTTAATAATTTTTTTCAAAGCACGGGATTGACAAAGTGGAGTACTATGTGTACCCTTACATGAAATAAACTTATGTCTATATAAAGAAGATAAAATAGACGACCCCGGATGACCTAGACGAGCATGCCACAAGGAAGGAGCAAGAGCTGCAAAAGTGGATGACATAGCTTGACGCGAGATGCTGAGACTCGGTGTGATTGGATAAAAATTCCCCCTACTGTCACACCTCATGAGATGACTCCTGATGCGCAATTTATGCACACACTTACACAAGTGCACGTATCGTGTCAAGTAATATAGTCTTAGAAGATCGAGTTATCGTCCTCAGGGATTAGTGTTCAAGTACCAAATTATATTCTATGTTATCTATTTGGTAACCGATGATTGATATGTTGTTTATGACTATAATTATGAAAACTAACTAAACTATGTTGTTTTACTTCAGTAATGTGGAAATAGGGCTTCCAAATCTCCTCAACTATCCGCTTAACTTACTTATTAATGCAATTAATTATGGTTCTTCTTCTATTTTGAGATAGCAGGTTAACTAAGCCGTTTTATACTCATGTTAAGGTTATATAAACACTCAACCCCAGTATAGAACCTTTCTACCTTTCGGTGATAAGATTGACTATAGAGGGGGATTAAGACCAATAATCTATTAATACTACACAAGTATCGGGGTACTTTCGTCCACGATTTAACCTATGTTTATCCAACTACAACATATTCACAACCTCCCCTTTCGGCTTTCGGTTAGAAATCATAAGGATTATGATAATTAGTGATCAAGTAATTACCAAGCAATCAAGACAATTATTGAATAAATCTCAACAACAAGAAGAAGAACAAAAAACATGCATTAATTCATAAAGATAAGGTTCAAGTGAATTGACATGGAAAGCCCTAAGTTGATTTAGTTCCTAGCCATAGACATGACAAGAACTAAATTAATATCCAACATAAACTGTAAAGAAAATAAAACAAGAACAAGAATTTACTAAGAAAATGTCTCCAATCTTGATCTCCAAAAGTGGTGTGATTTGGCAAAAAGAGGAACCCCTGCATCTGACCTAAAGTCCTCTTTTTATAGTCTCCAAAACGTGATGCAGGTTTTCCTTCAGGCCTGACCCATTGACTTTCGAATTTCTGATTTTTCCCGCCTCGGCCAGCTCGCTGGCCAGCGCGCGCGAACTCTCAAGCACTCAAGATTAGGCGCCGTGGCGCTCGCCCCGCTGGCCGGAGTGCGCTGGCCTGTTTTGTGTCTGGTTCGCCACTTTCTCGCTTTTCGAGCTCTGGAACCTCCGCTTCTGCCCTTTTTTTGCTTCTTTTCCGCCAATGAGCCACTTTAAACCAATAGGACTCAAAAGAAAGAAAATATATCCTAAGACGACACGTATTTGTACAAAAATGGACAAAAGACTAACTAAAATTGACTCAAAAGGTGTATATAAAATACACCGATCAACTCCCCGTCTTGAAATCCTTCACAAAAACCCCAAATTGATCAAAATTAATAGAAACCCAATTATCTGTGGTGAAATTACAGACAGACACAAAATTCTTAATCAATTTTGGGGTATAAAAGGTATGTTTCAGGACAAGTGGTGGATGAGGAGGGACAAAGTTTTATTACCATAACTCTTAATTGAAATAGAATTGTCATTACCAACAGTTATACCACGATTAGTGCTCAAATTGGAATAAGACGAGAGAGTATCTTGGTCGGATGTCATGTTGATAGTGGCGCCGGTGTCCATGTACCAATTAGGGTCTGATTGAGTCAAGCCAAGCATGTGCATCGCTGCTTCAATGTCGGTTTGAGTGGGGCCTACTGCATGGTGGGCCTAATGGAGGCGTGGCCCAAGTATCTCGGATCGCCGTACGCTTATACGGTGGTGCAACTCGAGTCCGACACGGGAAGAAGCTGGCCGCGCGCGTGTAAGCCGATATCGAGGCGCCGCGCCAGACGCGAGCCGCGGGCTGTGAGGCGCCGGATACATCGCCATCCGGGGCCCCAGGCTCTGTAACCGCCGCCGCCGACGCTGCCCCGTTGTCGTCGCCACGATTCTTGCCATTATTCTTCCGATTTTGGCCCTTCTTACCACCCCCGTTGTTGTGAATTTGAGTCACATTGGCTGGATTGGAAGGAGAAAAATTAGAAGCAGTCATCATGACGACAGGACTGGCCCCAATCACCACTTTCTTAGCCAATCCGGCTTCTTACAAAGTAAGCATAGAACGAGCTGGATAAAATTCTGGTAGGGGGTTACTCTGACAAATAACCGAAGCAACACCGCTTTAGGCCTCTGACAGGCCTGCAACCATCTGAAGAATTAAATGACTATTAGAAACAGGAGAACCCACGTTGCTGAGTTGGTCTGTCAAGTCCTTGAGGTGTTTGCAATAAGAAGAAATGTTTTGAAAACTCACCATAGCCACTTGTGACAATTCCTGCTCAAGGATAACAATCCGAGAATGACTGTTATCTTGGAATATATCTCGCAATCGATCCCACGCCGCCATAGCTGTGGAGTTGGGTTCCATAATCGTCTATAAAAGATCCAAGGAGATAGTGACATAAATCCACTGAAGAACCTAGACATCAAGCATGACCCATAATTCTGGATCTGCTTCTTTAGTGGGCACAACTGTCGTAGAAATAGACGCCTTATCACTCTCATTTGGAGGAGTTGGAGGAATGATGTGGTGGGGGACTTTATGTACCAAGGCATGAATCTTAAATAATTCCGCTCACGTCCCATGTTGGACGTTTTCTAGGTAAAAAACGATAGGGATGACACTTTTGATGTTAGAAACTGTGAGGGCAGGATGAAAATTGTTCTTATCAGTCATGATGAATAGAACAACAAGATTCAGAGAATGGAATTTGTGAGAAAGGATTTTTGGGAAAGAAAAGTCGCGGCGTCGGAATAAATCCGAGAAGAAGGCTGCGGCGCTGGCCAAAAACCGAGAAAAAGAAGAAGAAATTTGAGGAGCGGAAACAGGGTAAAGAGAACCTAGACTCTTGATACCATGAAAGAAATAATCTCTTGATTATTCTTATTAATGGAAGACATATATATACAAGTTACAAGGAAGATCTTCTTCCTATTCTACTTAGAAATTCCTATTCTATAAGAATACTAACTTTACAATTATGGTAACATTACACTACTAATTAAAGTACAATTCTAAGTCTAATATTTACCAAATATACAAGGAAGGGCATGGGTCCCACTGGACTGGAATGTGACTCATGGTCACTGTTTAACAATTAAGGATAAATGAATCCCAACATAACATAATAATAATATAACTTATGTCCAAATTTATATGACACGCTTTTCTTATTAGTCAGTCCAAAAAAATGACACATTTTATTATTTGATAATAATTTAACTTTAAACTTTACCTTTTATGCTTAATGAAATGATATATAATCACACAAATATCTTTGTCTTGTTTTAGATTACAATATTAAAAAATCTTCATTTATTTTTTAAATTACATGTCAAGTCAAACTACGTAATAACAAACCACGACTTTCTTTTTATTCTTTCAGCTTGTTTAACTCAATTCTTTACATTTTTCTGTATTTCTAAATTGGAATATTTGCCAGTGCTTGTAATTGGAGTACTTTGTACAAGTATTTTCTGAGCATACAAAGATTATTCTTGGCATTAATCTTTTTGACCTTCCTAAATGATGAGATCAATAGTTAGGGAAAAAACGAGTACTTTTTATTTATGGTGAGATCACTTAAATTGGGATTGTGGAACGACGAATTGAGTTATAATGTTCATAAAAGTTCAGGAATTTAAATTTGGAAACAACCTCTTTACCCCATAAAAATCAAGATAATATCTGCGTATATCTTACAATATCCAAACCCACTTTGTGATATTGCACTGGGTATATTATTGTACTCTGAAGTGTAATCTCTTAACTATTGTATTATAGTTTAACGATTCATTTTTAATAACACTTGCTTGAAATTTTTTGAGGAAAATAATCTTCTTATTTTCTTTTTATTAAACATGTTTTGCAAGAAAACACCAAAAATAAAATTTTAGTTTTTGCAATAATTGAAAGAGAAAAAACTTATATGTTCTTAGTATTTGGTCGAAAAAATAGTTAAACTTTAAGATTTTTTTAGTTTTTAGTTGATAAATAATTTTTGCAAAGAGTTTGAGTTACGCGCATTAATAATGTACATTTTTTTATATTATCATGTTAAGTTAACATATAACAAGAGATAATTATGTATATCAAGCATGGTATGATAACTTTAAAAATAAAATAATAACATAACGTAACTTATTAAATTACATTGATAGTGCAGATAATTTTGACACTATCAGGTTCATATAACTTATATCTTTATAAGATTAAGTCAAAATTTTGAAGCTAACACTACTTTTTATCGAATAGTCCGATATTCAAAGTTCATATATAGACCCAACTAAATTGAATTTACATCAGTAGACTTTACATAATACGTGCAATTGTGTATTCAAGTATTAACTTTTAAAATTTTCTAAATGTAAGTTGTCGGAAATTACTATGGCTGGTAAGTTATTTGTTTGCAGCTTATTCAACAAGACTGAAAACACAATAATGATTCATTTTATGTACACTTGTACTATTTCGATCAAAATGAGATAGTGCATAATGTCACCAGAAACTAGTTGATAGAGGAGCCTGATATTTTGAGGATGGATTAAAGAAATTATGATATTCTGTCAATCATTCCCCATATTGAACAGGTAAGAATACAGTTCTATTTATCAAAAAATATCATATTTCAATATTCAAATTTAAGACTTTAATCGCTTTAATATTAGACCTTTATAAAAGTAAAATATTTCTTATATAAAAAACTTCATTTGCAAAACTTGAATATGAGACATTCGATTATAGAGGAACGTCAAACAAACACCAGGAGTAGTGTGACGTAGGAGTGTTTATCGCCCGGTTCTGTACGGTTTTATATATTATTAGTTCGATTTACCGGTTATCAATTTAGTAAAACATACTAACCCAATAACTAAATCAATAAGATATTCGTTATTGATTTTAGATTTATTGGTTAGCGATTTTTAAAGTTAGATTTTTTATTTAAACCCACAGAAAAATGTTTCTCTGATTTAGTAGGACCTTATTGGATTATCAGTTTAATGATTAATAAAACATAAAAATTGAAATTTGAACCGACAATGTCATAAAGAAATCAAAAAGTCATTTAAAAAGTGTTAAATCAAATACCTAAATCAATATCATTTTTTTTATCAATTAAACCGAATTTGTGAGGATAATGGGGGGGGGGGGGGTCGAGGGACCGCAGAAAGAAAATTCAGAATGATCAGAGGGGGAATAAAAGGGGAGTAGTTATCATGCGCACATCGCTTTTATAATGGCAAGTGTTGGTCCGGAATTAAGAAACCGCCTTTACAGAATCAAAAGCCACATCCCACCACTTTGTTATTTTCAAACATTATACTAGTATATACCTTTGGTCCCCCCCCCCCCCGGTCCCTACATTCCTCGTACAACATTCGAATATTATCCTAACCCCTCTTCTATTTTACTTATAATACTCTTTCGATCTCAATTTATGTGACATTATTTGATATAGTATGAAATTTAAAAAAGAAATAAATATTTTTGAAATTTATGGTCAAAACAAGCCTTAAATATTTGTATTGATATAAATTATATAATATAGTTAATTATTTCTAAATATAAAAATATGACATTTTTTGAAACAGACTAAAAAGTAAACGACATAAATTGAGACAAAGGAGTAATATATATTAACCCCTGCTTGCTTCCCCATTTTACACTTCTTATTTTTTTTACTTATAACTTTTTGTTAGTATATGAGAATTGAGTGTAACTTTTGTATCGTGATAGTAGAAAAGGTTCATAGAGCTCTATCAAATTAAAGGTAAAACCGGTTTTTTTATAAGAGAAATGGTAACATGTAATTGAAAGTATACGTATGTTCAAGAGATAATCTGTATTAGGATAAAATATATTTTATATACATTCGTATTTACATTAATGATGATTAATATTATGGCATTTGCATTTGTTTAATTATTAGTTGATTGTTTATAATATGCTATAAATGCATCCCTGGAGTTCACGTGTTTATTAATGATGTGAGAATTAATATTATAATATAATTCTTAAATTACCTCGACTAATGATTATCGAGATTGGATATCGATGATATGTGATACGTCGACATATGGTCTACATCATATCCTTAGGAGATGTAGTATGTCTCATTTGCTATGAGTTATGACAACTCGTGATGGACACATGGATACTTGTAGAAGTATTGGTATACCATGATGTGCTGTTTTGTTATATGTCTATAATGTCATCAGCGTGTGGGAGATAGAAGTCCTTAGATTTGAGGTCAATAACACCTTGTTTACAAAGTAATGTACTTTGATCCCGTACTAAGCTCAAATGTCTTATAGGTTAAGACGCGGCTTGTTTTGGGTGCATTACGAAGTAGATTAAAGGTGGTATGTGAGTTAAGATTAGGATTCATTCCTTGAATGTATATTCAAGTAAACACTCAGATACTCATATGGTGTTAGGTTGACTAAGTCATTGGCCAATGCAATGGACATGTCTTTTATATGGTCATGTTGTCAACTAATATAGATGAGTTATAATGATCAAGCCATTTGGATAAACACTTGACAAATCCTAAGTTTGATTGAGTGTGTCAAGAATGAAAGAATTTTATCTTCCCACATATAGGTTTCAGTTCACATATTTCGTATAGCTAAACTTTACATATTGGGTTCGTCTTCCGGCGCAGTCTAGGAGTTCCGTGAAGATCCTAATGTAATTAGTGACGATATGTAAAGGCCTGAGGGTAACACTAAGTCAAATGTTCTGTCGATTGAAAGATGTAATTAGAAGGAGATTATATATGTTCGGTTGAAGTCCGGAACATTGGAAATGGGAACAAGACAGAAAATTAGGACAGGACCGCGGTGCCAAAATGTGTGGAGGCACCGCGGTGCCACTTACTCGAGGATCATGTGCCGAGGCGTCGATTGGTCCGACTACCGCCCGATCACGACTTGTTTTATGGGCTGGCCCATGGGGAACCCTAGGTTGTCTTTTATAACTATAAATAGAGGGTTTCCCCTTCCCATTTCACTACACAAAAGCAAGAGACTTAATCTCTTCTGAAGCTTTGTCGGAATTCCCATCATTCTCGACTTAGCAGATTATATAAATTTTCAGAACTTGCAAATCGAGGAACATTTGCGTGTGCACTATCGGACTACACAAAGCATCAATTTTCAACAGCTTGGATTGCGGATTGCTTCAAAATGTAAGTCTTCGTTCAAAGTATTACATTTACTTTGTGTTTTATTTTACATTACATATTCATACTTCAGTTTGACCGCTTATGTCGGGTTTGAAACATAAATTTTCAAATTTCGCTGTGTGTACGAACCCGATGAAAACACCTACAGTAGTATCAGAGCCTGAGCTGTTTCGTGTGATATGTAATGAATATTGATGATAATATGGGTTATGATTTGTTTAGATCTATATTTTATGTTGTTAAAAGCTTTAAAATCCTAAATCTTTAGAACACATGGTCCTTGTGCCAGATCTGTTAATGCAATAATGTATTCGAATAAATCAATCCAATAAATAACTCTTCTAAGTTGATATGTGTTATCCGGCTTAAAGCATGGTGCATTAAAACGAAGAACGAGAAGAAAATTGGATTTGATGGTCGATGAACATATTGTTTTAATGGTGATGGATATACAAGTGATACATCTGAAAATCTGACCTTAAACCAGTTTTAGGAGTTTGGATTTTTGGGATTTGTGATTCTAGAGGTAAGGCACCGCGGTTCCATGATGGAGCACCGCGATGTTGCTAGGGTTTTTAAGGCGGCACCGCGGTTCCATGATGAAGCACTGTGGTGCTGTCCAGATGAAGCCAGAGGCACCGCGGTCCTGTTCATGGGAACCGCAGTGTTGTTCATCCAGAAAGCTTGAAATTAATTTTCCGGACTCACTGCCTTCGAGGCACCGCGGTTCCACCTGTTAGGATCGCGGTGCCTATGACGGTAATTTACGTTTCGTATAGATATACATCATCATAATACCATCTATACGATAATTTTATCAACTTGGATACGCAATCCATATAATCTTTTCTGGGCCACTGTTGCTCTTTTAGGAGGAATATCTGCAACCACAATAATACGTTAGGGAGAGACTACCCTAACAACACAGCTCTATCGCACGATCTCAGAGTGAGAAGAAGGAAAACCAATCCTAAATGTACTGTAGCCTCCTGTTTATAGATGTGGTGCACAACACACCGATAAACAAGACTCTACTATACACGATCTGTAGACATTTCGAGGACTAACTGCTCTGATACCACTATGTCACGCCCCGAACCCCGGGCACGCGACTGGTGCCCTACCTGGGCACCCTTCTACACATACAACATAAGTAACTCGCGGAAGATAAATAACACTCATTTTTTTTATTTTAACAACAAAGGCAAGACTGTCATAATATATATCACACCTGAATGGGTCTACACTATACAACAATGTAAATACAACTCAGCTACGTATGAATACGAATGCACTCTAAGAGTTTGATGACAACTATGACGAGACAAGGCCCCGCCGTACCTCTGAATATACCTAGCCATAATGACAATCTCCGGAACATTGGAGCTATCCCAAAATGCTGAACAAGGATCCTAAGCTCGCGAATCCACATCTGAGTACCTAGACCCGCGGGCACGAACGCAGCCCCCCGAAAGGGGTCAGTACAACAGGTACTAAGTATGGAACTGAAATAAAGTACAGTAAACAAATCATAACTGTACAAAAGAATGACAGGGGCAAGTATGAAAATCAAATATCAGATTCTACCGTGTCATATCCAACTGTACCTTGTACCACTGTACTACTGTATCACTGTACTACTTTCAAATATGAAAGCCATGTCAAAATCAGGGACACATGCCCTCAGAATATAATATCACAGAAGCATGCTCGTGGAATACACCATCATTGTCAGCATATAACAAGTATAATATACAATCATCATCAGAGAAGCACGCACGTTGAATTCCAACATCACTGTCGGCATTTACAAAGTATAATATATAACAAGTATCCAGGAAGCATGCCCGTGGAATTCCAACATCACTGTCGGCGTGTCAACCTCACGGAAGTATGCCCGCGGAATTTCAACATCACCGCCAAGTCTCGTGGTATACTATCTCGCAAGATCATCGAATATGCCCGTGGAATTCCAACATCACTGTCGGCAGTCCATGATATAATATAAACCAGCATCACTTTGGAAACCAAGGAACTACATATCATGTATCATGTAGGATTAGAATCCAATGTAACTATGTACGTACTTTTCCTTTCTTTTAACCGAGAGTCATGTTCAACATCATGGGACGCTGACCCATATACTCATCAATGTATATATACCAGTGTTGCGGATCGTGCAACTCGTCCCCAGATATACTAGTGTTGCGGATCGTGCAACCCGTCCCAATATATGTATACAAGTGTTGCGGATCGTGCAACCCGTCCCAATATATGTATATAAGTGTTGCGGATCGTGCAACCCGTCCCAATAATTATACATATAACTATCATGACAACCTCGTGCAATTTAAATCACCTTTTGACTCTCAACAACATTATCTTTCAAATGAACCTTCATTTTAGATAAACCAAGACACTATCAAGTCTTTCATTTTATAACACCAAGGCACTATCACACCTTGCATCACTAATGATTAAAGTCCATTACAACAATGTACGTGCGCCGTACATTTACTTTATAAACTAAATTTCCATTTTAGAAAAACCCAAGTACTACATGTATCACTAGGAAGTAGGATCCAATACATGTATCATTTTGAAACCATCATTTAGGAAATCAAGACACTTGTCATACCAAACTTCCCATAAAGTCGTTATAACAACTTTTATTTTAGAAAACTAAAGCACTGCCACATTCTTCCTTTTAATACAACCAAGGCATTATCATATCATGTAATATTAGGGAAATGAATCCAAAGTACTTTGTACATCTATTCTTTATGAAAAGAACCGTTTCATGAAATATTAGGGACTTGGACCCCAAAGTACTACGTACATCTATTCTTTTAAAAAGAATCATGTTGTGCAATAAACCCCAAAATACTAACACTTGTAGTATCAAGGCACGTCTACTTTTCAACTCAAGTTACTACACCTTTAGAAATTCAATTCAATGTTTTAAAATCAAGTAACTTCTACTTTCAAATCTCAAGTAACTCATACCTTTAAATCAAGTTACTCTTCTTTAAAACAAATCATTTATTCTCTTTAAATAAATCAAGTAACTTATTCTTTAAATCAAGCTACTTCTTTCAAACATCAAGTAAATCATCCTTTTCCAATAAAGTCACTCACATCCTTTAAAATCAAGTGAGCTTAACTTTTCAATTCCAATAAACTTGTACATTTCAAATCAAGTCAATTGCACCATAATGAAACCGAATTCATTTAAAACATGTACGTCCACCGTATTATACATTTTATAAGGTTCATGCTCAAAGAAAGATAGGGAAAGTTCCACATACTTCAAATAAATCAAATCTCACATACTTTCCAAATTAATCAAGTCACATAGACTTTTCAAATAAACCAAGTCTCATAGACTTTCCAAATAAATCAAGTCACATAGACTTTCCAAATAAAATCAAGTCACATAGACTTTCCAAATAAATCATGTCAAAAGAAGGAAGGATAGTTCACATACCTCGTGACGACTAACCAACACAACAAGTAGCAATACGCTCCAATGTACTTCAACATTATCGGCTATTCCTCAAGGCAAGTAGAATATGTTACACGTAGTACTTCAACCTATAATAACGATACCACTTCTATCAACTTCAAGCTTACTAGTATAAGACTTATACCAAATAGTGTCCCTCTAATTCTACGGAAATTTGGGCAACACTTCCTTTGTTTCTACGTACTTGTTCACCTTTTCCAAGGCCCGAATACAACAACCAACAAGCCACATTTAAGGCACAACCAACAGTTAACCAAAGGGAATTACACGCCTAACTTGACGTGTAAAATTCTGCCCCACAATCACATTAAAACAGTCTATAAAACAGTCCATAATTATCGGCACAAAACAATCCACAATTCTACAATATTAAGGGTACAATGTGAAGTCTTTAACACCCTTTTTATATCCTTATTCTTTAGGAATTTCATTAGCCATTTTACCACATTAAACATGCAATATGGTGGCTGATTTTCCAGAAGCCTAACACCACAAAACAGTCCTTTAAAACTGCATAACGATACTCCACAGTTTTAGGCAAAACTCGGCCAACAACTACGATCTGATTACCCTTTCTTCAACCCTTTTTAATCCAAATTCGAATTCCAATACTTCCATATAAGTTATAACAACTTATTAACAACAATATTACTCCATTATAACATGCAATAGGTGACGTTAATAACGACAATAACCAACGAAATCTGATAATCACCAAATCTGTCCATATACGGTTTTAGCCCCAAAAATGGTTCAAACGCTTTTTATTCTTCATTATTTTTAGCACAAGCTCATCTATACATTATAACAACATGTAATATCCAATTACTTCAAGAGAGGGAAGAATATTTACCTTTATTTGTGTCCAAAACGTCCCAAAACGTCCCAAAACAGTCCACTCGTCTTTGGCCCACAGTTTTTGTTTCGCCCCACTTCTTCAAGATCCAATCACATATATGTATCCCCTATAACCTTAGGAGCAACTTACCTTCACGTTCCACCACCAAAAAGTCGACGAAAAACCCTAAAATCTCTAACCCTAGCCACGACCCAAATGGGATTTGAGGTTAATGGTGGTTTATCTTGGCTTAACACTTGGTTAGGGTTCTTAATCTTGTATTATGAACTAAGCTTGGAATATTTAAAGATATTGGTCTTCAATAATGGCCCTTGGCCGAAATCTTGAGAGAGAAGAGATAGAACTTGTGTAATGAAAATATTTTCTAAGTGTAGATAAGTCTTGCAAGCTCTCTTGATATATATAAATATCTACAAGTGTAGCAAGACAAGTGGAGTGGGACCTACTTGTCCACTTGTCTTCAAAATATCTAAAGTCCAAGTCCAAGTCAAAGTCAGGTGGAGGGGTTGACACATGTCGCCCTCCGATTGATCCAAAATATTATAATTTTTCGAAGGTCCCCCGAAATTGTGAAATTCTCGGCGGACCCCATATTATCAATTCCAATACCTTATAATCTAATACCAAGTCCATAAATTCAATTAGAAATATTAAACTTCAAGTTAATAATTTTTCTGTCGTCACATTTTTCTGAAATTTTCCTTTAAGAAAATGTAATAATTCTTTCCTTCCAATATTCAAATCTTTTTTCCTTAATCATGTCTTCAAATAAATGTCATGGAATTACGAGGTGTAACAGACAGTTTATAAAAAAAGACTTAAAGGTTTCAGATTCTGAATCTGATGTTTTAAAAGTTTTAATTTCTGAAAAAAAGTTTTTGAATCGAACAGATTTGGTCCTTTCGGGCAAATATGTAATTAAAGAAAGTTTTTTGAAAATTTGATTTTAGGTTCTGGAAATTGCAAACTGGTCCCAGAAATTTGAAAATATTTTCTGAGGTTTAGAATTGCATTTTCTGAATTTATAGGGGTTCAGATTGAACTTTTAAATTCTTAAGGGACTGAACTGTAAATATTAAAAGTTTACAGAATTCCTGAAAATCAGAATTTTGAAATCAGAAAATATTTAGGGACTGTTTGACATTAACATAGATTATAGAGTTTAGACAAATATACTCATGATTATCATTAATAATATATTATTGTATATATACAAATGTGCTAAGTGATTGAATGTGATGCATTTAAATTATTAGCACATCATCCACAATTATTGTCTGGGTAGGCGGCACCCAGTAATTGTTTAATTTCAAATGACCGCTATAACTATCTGGATAGACGGCGCCCTGTATGTGATTAAAACCATATTTTATCATGTCTATTGGGTTTGATGGTTTCTCATCTAATTGTGTTTAGAAATTGCATGATAGAAAGTCATATGATGTATGACTTGATTGTTGATCTTGAGTAAATCCCTGAAAACTGAAAATGTTCCCAAACATTAAATAAAAGTCTAATTATAATGCATCGTCTATTATAATTGTTAGGGTGTTAAATCCTCTTCGGCGATACGAGTATTTATGTCAAAACATTTGCTCTAAGTCTACGAGGACCAAGATCTTTTCATAGATGTGTTAAAATGAAAGTAGATAATAAACTTTTGTAGGTATTTACACCAAAGTGTTTGCTTGCAAAGGCTAAATTTACTTAGGCATTTAAACGTAGTCGTGTAATGGGGTTGACTTGTTTAGATGAATCTTGGCGCCAAAGTGTCGGACTAGTCTAAAGACGTAAGATTAAAATGAAAATTATTTAATCAAACCAAGAGTTGTAGAGTTGTTTTACAATTGGTTGGGGACCTACCAAAGTGTGCTATTGAAGTTATCAGCCAAAGCAAATGCGGATATAGTATATGTTTGGATCTTGGCCCATTATGACCTTTATATTGATTTAGGTCCGTATTCTACCTTGGGGTCGTAGAAGTATGCAAAATAGTGAGAGCTAATTAAATAAAAGGTCATGTTAAATTAGAATATAATGAACGTGTATATACTAGGAAAATGAATTTTGATTGCATTTTCATGTTCTATCTATATCTTCATATCTTCAGAATGTCAAATTTTTTCGTTGAAAATGCTTGTGGAGTCCAACAGACATACTGGACCCAACTTCATAGACTGGCTCAGGAATGTCAGAATTGTCCTGAGACAAGAACAAATTAAGTATACATTGGACAAAGTATTCCCCACCGCTTTGGCAGAGGACTCTGTTGAGTATGCAACCTTCGACAAGGCTGCTTACGAGAAACATTATAAGGATGCCACCTCAGCTCAATGCCTTATGTTGTCTTCTATGTCACCACCATTGCAAAGACAGCATGAAACTATGGGGCCAAACGAAATGTTAGCCCATTTGAGGAGTCTCTATGATTTGCAGTCTCAATCAATGGAGTATGACCTGCTAATAGAACTCTTCAAGTGTAGGCTAAATGAAGGGGGTCAAATTTCACCTCATATGTTGAGGATGATTGAGTTGATTGAGAAGTTGGCCGCCATTGACATAAAGTTTCATGACAGTCTCCACCATCCTCACCCTGCACTCACTTTCTAGGTCGTTTGAGAGTTTCATTGTTAATTATAATATGAATGGAACTAAAGCGGCATTGCCGTAGTTATATAATATGCTGAAAACTTTTGAATCTTCGACCTCCAAGAGCAAACATATTCTGATGGTTGGCTCCTCTAGTCACCCCAAACCGAAATGAAAGGGAAAACAGAAGGGGAAGGGCAAAGTTGTTGCTCCGGCAACAGCAATGAAGCCCAAGTGAGGGGCGAAGAAGAAGAAATTGTCGGCATCGGATGTTTGCATGAATTGCAACAGGAAAGGGCATTGGAGAAATGAATATACTGCTCCAGGCGGAGGAATGGCACAAGGTGCTTCAGCCTCTACTGGGCAAGATATGTTTGTAATTGAAATTAATCTATCTATAAATGATTCTCATTCCTGTGTACTAGATACCGCTTGTGGCTCACACATTTGTACAAATGTGCAGGGGCTAACTGATAGCAGGAAGGTCGGGCCTCGAGAGGTGGACCTAAGCGTCAGAAACGGAGCACGAGTTGGTGTCTTGCGCGTGGGAACTTATAGATTAGATTTACCTTCCGATAAATTTTTAATGTTAAACAATTGTTATTATGTTCCTTCTTTAACAAGGAACATTATTTTCATTCCTGTACTTGATTCAGAAGGTTTTTCCTCAAACACGTCTAATGGCAATATGGTTTTGACTTTTGATGATGTTGTGTATGGAATTGCGCCTCTTATGAATGGATTGTATATATTAAACTTCCGCAAGGAAATTTTCAATGTACAAAATAAAAGAGTTAAGTTAAATGAAAGAAATTCTACCTACTTGTGACATTGCAAACTTGGTCATATCAATCAAATGAGGATAAAACGGTTGAGGAAATTAAATTACCTCGAACCATTTGACTTACAATCTTATAGTAACTGTGAATCCTGTTTGAAAGGTAAGATGACCATTAAACCTCTTTCTCGAAAGGGGATCTGTGCCAAGGAGGTGCTTGAGTTGGTACACACGGATGTATGTGGACATTTTTCGACTCAAGCTAGAGAAGGTTTGTCTTACTTCATTACTTTCACAGATGACTTATCAAGGTATGTAAATGTGTATCTTATGAGACACAAATCTGAGGCCTTTGAAAAGTTTTAAGGAGTTTAAGTGTTATGCTGAGAAACAGCTCTCAAAGAGTATCAAGTCTCTCCGATCTGATCATGGGGGTGAATACTTAAGTAAAAAATTTCTTGACTACTTAAAGCTTCATGGAGTTCATTCCGAATGGACACCTCCTGAAACACCACAGATGAATGGTGTTGTCGAGAGGAGAAACCGAACCTTGCTTGACATAGTTCGTTCCATGATGAGCTTTTCAGTTCTTCCAACATACCTTTGGGGATACGCAATCAGTTGAAAAGACATCATATGAAGTATGGTGTGGCAAAGAGTCATCACTTAGACACATGAGGCCCTGGGGGTGTCCTGCATATGTCAAGAAGTTGATCACTGATAAGTTGGAGTCTAAATGTGAGAAGTGTTACTTTGTTGGGTATCCAAAGAAAACTAAGGGATATTATTTCTATCTTCCTGAAGAACATAAGATATTTGTTTCTAGGAACGCAACTTTCCTTGAAGAAGAATATGTCTATAAGGATGAGAGTTACACGGAGATAGAACTTGAAGAAATTCAAGAACAAGGTAATATAGAGGTTGAATCTGTTATACCCCGTATTTCCAGAGTATGTACGTGAGGGCGTACGTATTCAATTTGAGCCTTAAAGTAGGCATAGGTTCGAATTTGTGCATAACTACCAAAAGGAGTCGTTTTGACTAAACGTTTCATACGACTTCGAGGGAAAATTCCGCTATGTCGATAATAATTTTTGCGGATTTTTCCGAGAGGCGTAACATTTTGGACAACGGGAGGGATACGTGTCACCCTCACATTGAAGGCTTGACGGCAACATCGACGATTGGGTCTTGTGTAGTAGGTAGGATATTTTGTGCAAAGTTGTGGTAGATGGATAAGGTACACATGGTTGAAATCTAGCCCTACACTTGCCTTACACTGGAGTGATCTTGTCATTGGTTGGCTGGCTTGACCTATAAATACCACTCTAAGTTGATGAACTTCTTCATCCTAAATTGTTCTAAGTCTTGAAAAATCCTCCCTCTCTCCTCGAGCTGGCGTCCAACACCCTCTCCTCTAGCCTAAGTGGTTCGCCGAGGCCACTCCTAGCCTAGCCGAAAGTATCCCCTCCTCGAGGTGCTGGCCATGGGTACCCCTCATAGCCTAGTTGTTTTCGTATAATACCCCTTGTTGTGGTATGGAAATACTTTCCTAGTATTGTTATAATGCCCAAATACCTTGGCCCAAATACCTTGTAGTATTTGATGCGCGTAATATGCACACACTTTAAACGCAAGTGCACGTTATCGTATCAAGTAGTATAGTCTTAGATAAGACCGAATATCGTCCTCTAGGATTAGGGTTCAAGTACCAACTATCTATTTCATAGTATCTATTTGGCGAATTAATATTTGATTGGTTGTTTATAACTAAGAATTTCAAAAGCTATTTAAATGTAAAGAATTACTTCAGATGTGATGAGAATAGGGCTTCTATGTATCCTTACTATCCGCTTATGTTACTTGTTAATGCATTACTTATGGTGTTCTTCTTTGGAGAAAGCAGTTTACGAAATCGCTTTATACTCCGTTAGGTTATATAAACACTCAACCCCAAAGATTGTTCTTACCTAACTTTCGTTGATAAGGGTAACTCTATAGGAGGATTAAGCACAAAACCTAGTTGACCGCCACGCACAATGCGCAAAATTAGGGTTGTTAAGCCTCTCATCAACGCTACAAATCTAATCGAGGTATTTTCATCCCCAATTCAAGACCGCCACCCAACTTACAGATATTCACAATCCTCCTTTCGTAACTGATTAGAAATCATATAGTGATAACTAGTTGTCAATTAGCTACCAAGAATTCAACTCAATTATTGGATAGATCTCTCAATAAGAATAATAACCATAAGCATGCATTACTTTATAACATAAGGTTCAAGAATTCAACATAGAAAGTCTTATAAGAGAATTGGTTCCTAGCCATGAATATGACAAGAACTAATTCAAAGTTCATCATGCAAAAACCGAATTAAAGAAAGAAAAAGAAAAGAAATTACTAAGAATGAGTCTGCCAAGCATCCAAGGGTTGTGTTGTGGAATATTTACAAGATGGATTGGTGGAAGGACGGATGTAGAATGGTGAATGGTAGAATGGAGAATGAATAATTCTTCTAATGATGTAGAGTATTTATAGCCAAAGAATCCTTTAGGTGAAGGGTTAAGGATTTATGTAGAAAGGAAAAGTTATTAGAATCCTTTTAGGTAAGGGTTTTTAGGTAGGAAAAGGTTTTTCTTTAGGTATGAAAAATTATCCCTTTTGAAGGAAAAGTTATCCCTTTAGGATTCTCAAACATGTCAAATTCCCGCCCAAAGATTTCACAATTTCGCGCAGATCAGCCATGCTATGGCCCAAATTCAAAGAACTCTTCGACTTTCAAGACTTTGGGCGCCATGGCTTTCTGGCCATGGCCGGTGATATTTTTCGCGAATTCCGCTTTCGTTTTTTCGTCCGGACTTGCCGATTTTCTATAATTCCTTAACTTAGACTTCATTTCTTGGCCCTTTGTGTGCAATTTCATCTCTTTATGCTCATTTCATCTCCTTTTCGTCATTTCTCCATTTTTGACCGTGACACAAAAGAAAGGAAAACGACCCTAATATCAGTACTAAACATAAATAAAAATGAGTAAAATACTAACTAAAAATGACTCAAAAGTGTATATAAAATACACCGATCAAATACCCCCAAACTTAACCTTTGCTCACTCGAGCAAAGATAGAAAGAAAGAAATAAAAGACTCAAAAACGAAAATAAAAGACTCACCGACATTGATCACTTTTCTCGATTTAGTGTTATCTAGAAAAATAAGGTTAGCATAATAATATGCAGGAACATGTAACATGAAATTTTTCAGCACACTAAACACATTGAGCTAGATATTTCGCAAACTCATATTTATCATGCTTTAATGGAAGTCAATATACTAAATCATGCATATAAATTCAACAATCCTATGGCATGCTTACTTGCTATTCTCCACTAATCTCGAATATGCATAAAAGAGATCTTTTTAAGGGTTGTAATGTAGGCTTAAGTAGGGGTTGGTAAAAATAGGCATTTAGGCTCATTTTTGTGTACCATAAGCTCTTTAGCTTTTGAAGATTTCCTTTTCTTTTGTTCTTTTCTTCACTTCAATTCTATCTTTTCCTCTTTTGTTTTGGGAGAATGAAGAGTATTATAATAACAAGCACCCCAAACTTAGGCTTTGCCTCATTTTCTTATTACTTTTTATCAGTGCAACAAACTCATTCACTCTTTTGTCTCTTTTTAACACAATTGATTCCACTACTTCACATTTTTACTTATGGCACAACTGTGGGAATATAGGGTGTCAAAGAAGAAGTTTCAATTTTTAGGCTCAATGGGGTGACTAGGATACTTTTAAAGTTCGGGGTAGAAAAGAGTGGTAAAATTGACTATCAAAGAAATGCCCGAGTCATCTCCTATCATGCATATCCTAACTATTTACGCCTCAAATAGCAAGCAATCATAACACATAGGTTTTCATAATTTAGCATGCACAATTTTAAGCAAGAAACTCCAATGACAGATTTTTGTGAGTTTTGGCATATCTAACCTAGGTGTTTAGATAGTTGCTTCTAATTCCATTACATTATTCCACCTTCCTTCACTAGGTGTTTCTAGCAACTACAGCATACATGATCTTTGATAGGTAATTATGAAAACAGAATGAAAAAAAAAAAATTGTGACTCAAAAAATAAACACAAAACAATAAAAAAAGACTTAATTGAAACATAACAAGACACAAATAAAACACCCCCAAACTTAAATCACACATTGTCCCCAATGTGTGCAAGACTCAAAGAAAATAAAAGAAAAATGACAACTTCGACACAACACAATGGCCATAATCTGAGGTCTAGGATGAAAAATTCGGAATTTGCGGAAATATGGCTCTCTGAAGTTCCGCCCATGTACTGCTAATCTTGTGACCCTGAGTTCATTGTACTGACGATCGCTTTTCCTTTTTTTTTTTTAGCGTTTGTTGCTCCTTTTTCCTCGGTTTCAGCTTTCAGTCCACCTGTCATCAACACAAAACAAGAACCCAAGCCAGTGAGACTATTCAAGACAAAATAAAATAAAATAAAGACAAATTAAAATAACATAATTAAAAACATTGGGTTGCCTCCAACAAGTAATGTCTTTAACGCCTTTTAGCGGACGCAATTAACCTTTCAAGTGCCCATTGGATCCTTCGCGAATCGCTTTGCAATCCGCGAGTTATTGTTGCGAGTCTCACTTCAACTACAACAATTGCTTCAAACAAGGGCCTCAAATATACGATTATCCTCAAGTATACAATACGTGCTTGTCTTTTAGGTTCTACAATGTAGGGATCGGTGAGATTCCCTACATCTTTCAACTCTAGGGGTGCCCTTGATGGTTTTGACTTCTGTTTGGGAGTCAACTTTGTATTTGGTGGTGTTTCTTCCGCAATAGGTACAAGAAAAAGATTTTCCAAGGAATCGAAGGTGAATAATTGGATCTCTGCACTCTTCTCCTTCTACACCAATGTCTTGCAGTTCCTCAATAGTTGGTTGTGATTCGGGCTCCTCAATTTCTGTTATTGTTGAATATGATCGCGAGTTCGCTATTTGCGTTTCCAACTTCTTTATACCCAACCTCATTTCGTCCATGAACCGAGTTTGGGACCTCGTGAGACTGAGTAGAGTTTCTCGTAATTCCTCCATCTCTTCCTCTATGGTTGGAGCTCGATCATATTGACAGTAGAAATCCATGTCTTAAGGATCCCTGAGGTAAATCAAAACCAACAACGAATCACGGCACCTCGATTTTTTTTTTTTTTTTAATAACGAAACGTAAAAATAAAAATTAAAACCAAATTAGAAATTAAAAATAGATAATTTGATATTGAACTATTGCCTAATCCCGTGGCGCCAAAAACTTGATGCGCGTAATATGCACACACTTTAAACGCAAGTGCACGTTATCGTATCAAGTAGTATAGTCTTAGATAAGACCGAATATCGTCCTCTAGGATTAGGGTTCAAGTACCAACTATCTATTTCATAGTATCTATTTGGCGAATAATATTTGATTGGTTGTTTATAACTAAGAATTTCAAAAGCTATTTAAATGTAAAGAATTACTTGGATGTGATGAGAATAGGGCTTATGTATCCTTACTATCCGCATGTTACTTGTTAATGCATTACTTATGGTGTTCTTCTTGGAGAAAGCGGGTTTCTGAAAATCGTTTTATACTCCGTTAGGTTATATAAACACTCAACCCAGATTGTTCCTTACCTAACTTTACCGATAAGGGTAACTCTATGGGAGGATTAAGCACAAAAACCTAGTTGACCGTCACGCACAATGCGCAAAATTAGGGTTGTTAAGCCTCTCATCAACGCTACAAATCTAATTGAGGTATTTTCATCCCCAATTCAAGACCGTCTACCCAACTTACAGCATATTCACAATCCCTCCTTTTCAGAATCTGATTAGAAATCATATAGTGATAACTAGTTGTCAATTAGCTACCAAGAATTCAACTCAATTATTGGATAGATCTCTCAATAAGAATAATAACCATAAGCATGCATTACTTTATAACATAAGGTTCAAGAATTCAACATAGAAAGCCCTATAAGAGAATTAGTTCCTAGCCATGAATATGACAAGAACTAATTCAAAGTTCATCATGCAAAAACTGAATTAAAGAAAAGAAAAAGGAAAGAAATTACTAAGAATGAGTCTCCAAGCCAAGCATCCAAGGGTTGTGTTGTGGAATATTTACAAGATGGATTGGTGGAAGGATGGATGTAGAATGGTGAATGGTAGAATGGAGAATGAATAATTCTTCTAATGATGTAGAGTATTTATAGCCAAAGAATCCTTTAGGTGAAGGGTTAAGGATTTATGTAGGAAAGGAAAAGTTATTAGAATCCTTTTAGGTAAGGGTTTTTAGGTAGGAAAAGGTTTTTCTTTAGGTATGAAAAATTATCCCTTTTTGAAGGAAAAGTTATCCCTTTAGGATTCTGAAACATGTCAAATTCGGCCCAGCACTTCACAATTCCCGCGTCGGCCATGACTGGCGCGGCATACTGGAAATTCAAGAACTCTTGGGACTTTCAGCACTTTGGGCGCGGCTATTCTTCGTGGCATGGCGGTGACATTTTTCTGGCGAATTTCCGTTTCGTCGTCTTTTCTCGTCCGGACTTCGTCTGATTTTCTCTATAATTCCCGGAACTTCTTAGACTTCATTTCTTGGCCCTTTTGTGTGCAATTTCATCTCTTTTATGCTCATTTCATCTCCTTTTCGTCATTTCTCCATTTTTGACCGCTGTGACACAAAAGAAAGGAAAACGACCCTAATACTGTACTAAACATAAATAAAAATGAGTAAAATACTAACTAAAAATGACTCAAAAAGTGTATATAAAATACACCGATCAGTATTCCCAAGGTTACACTTATACAAAAGCCCAGAAAATACTATTATACTTCCATCAGTCACAAAAACGAAACCCTAAGTAAATCTTCACCCGTAGTTGAAGTTATAAGTAGAAGTTGGTTAGAACTTCTAAGGGTTGGTTGGAACGGATTGGAGCGCCCGGAGTAGGAGCTAAACGTTGTTCAGGATCGACATATAACTTGGATAATTTTGGGTTTATCGAGGTAAACACTCTTGACCTTCTGTTGTAATTGGGAATTGCATGTTGTAGGAATATATAGTTAAAGTATACTATATATAGAAGTGAACATAGTTGTGCGGCAATGTCTTTTGACTTAAGCCTGAATAATACTTACGGCAATGTCTTGCGATTTAAGCCTGAATTTAAAGAAGATAATCGAATCAGTAATTACATAGGGTGTATTAGATGAGACTTGTGTAGCATGCGTGTAGTAGAATTGTACACGTCCGGTTTGACGTGTTAACCCCCCCCTGGTTGGCTTGGTAGCCGGCCTCGTGAGAGGATGAGATTTACGCTGTTGTTGCGGGGAGTCTTCGAATTTTACGTAGAATATTCTACGCCGGGATCTAAAGATATTAATAGCGCTTTGTGGCCTCTATAGGTTGTAGTACCACGTGTGGAGTGATCCTTGGTGAGTGTAAGCCGGTTTGTGGTACTTGGAGCGTTTTGCTATTAGTCGATAATCGTCGCGGTATGTGAACCTCTTCCTATCTTTCTAGCATGATATGTGTATAACTATGTAATACGGTGAAGCGTCATGTGTTAAATGTATTTGATTGGTTTAAAACATAAAAGGGTTATAACGCTTTATGGGAAGTTGGTTATAACGACTTTATGTATATAAGAAAGTGCTTTGTGATTGTTAAAAGGTAGTGATTTGACTTATAACCGACTTGATGTGTAATAATAAAGAACTCAAGTCTTTCCTTAAGAAACCCTTTTTTTAAGAAGAGTAATACTTGGTTTTGAGAACTTAAGAGTTATACTAGCTTTATGGGAGTTAGGTATAACGTCTAAAAGAGATAAAAAGAATGGCTATTTGATCTTAGAAGTTAAGAGACTTGATCTTATAAGATAAGAGACTTAACTTAATTAAATTGATTTGAAAGTTGTAAGATGTATGAAACCTCATTCGTGAGTAATGAGTACTTGGTTTCTAAAGAATAATGTTTCTTGATGTCGAAATGATAATGAGTATCGACAATCCATCGCAGCGCTAATAAAGTGGAAATGTATTGAATAATGAAGTATTATTAAAACCAGTAGAAACCTCCATCCGCATAGAAGCTAAGATGAGACAAAATGATATTACATTTCCTAGATCATGATCGCTAATAAGATTTATTATGAACAAGAATAACCTACTTTATGGCATATGTTACTCAATTGTTTTAAAGAGATTAAGACATTGAACTATGAAACTTTTCTAAAAGAGACTTGCGTAATTGAAATTAGGCAACCGGAACTTTAGGAAAAGAAAGGCATTGTGTTGTCTTAAATTGGTTTAAAACATAAGTATTATAACAGCTTTATAGGAAGATAGTTATAACGACTTTATGAAAACAAAAGGAGGGTTTTATCATTGGTTTTAATGTGGTAACGTGACTTTAAAGAGAAGTGTTTTGTCATAAAGAAGGCATAGTTGCCTTAATTTGGTTTTAAAAGGAAAGTATGGAAGTTGTTTTGGTCTACTTAAAAGATATAAGTCACTCCATTTTATACTACGGTATCGGGTGACTTTTATGTAAGGAATGAATCTTTAAAAGGAATTTAACGTACGTAGTACTTTAGGGTTAAAACCCGGACCTTGGCATAAAAATGAAAGTACTTTGAGTTGTGAAACTTGCCTATGCTTGTTGTTGTGAAACTTGCCTATGCTTGTTGTTGTGAAACTTGTCTATGCTTGTCGTGATAGCCTTTGTTGTGCAAGAATTGTGTTTATACTCTGCGCTCTCGATGGAGGTCGGTTGACTTGTTGAGAACTTACTTGGACGTGGCCGGCGGTGGCGGATAAATTCCACGCACGCGTTCGCGCTGATAGTGTTACTTTGTTAATCGCTTTGGACATCGACACGATGTGTAGCGCGCGGGTATGCTTCCACTTTGATTACCGCCTTGTTGTCTTATTGTTTCCCTTTCGACATACCGACGCGTCGTGCGCGCGGGTATGCTTCCATTTGGAATCTTTGTCTTATTGTTTCCCTTTGTACTCTCGACACGATCGTAGCGCACGGGTATGCTTCCATTTGGAACGCCGTCTTATTATTTCCTTTGGACTCATCGACACGATCGTAGCGCGGGTATGCTTCCATTTGGAATGATGTCTTCTTTATTTCCTTTGGACATATCGACACGATCGTAGCGCGGGTATGCTCCATTTGGATTCTTTGTCTTGTTGTTATCATATCATAGGCTGGCGGTGAGGTACTCACGCGTGGATTGATGTTGTGGGCGTGAGACCACGAATTGATATCGCATTATGTGTGCATCGTAGTTTGGTTATCATACATGTCTCCCGCTTTATAGACTATTATGATTTCATTTCTGATATTTCTGATTTCACATACTTGGTAATTGCATCGACCTCCTTCGGTGCGCTCACGCCGCAGTAGAAATCATCGGTTGTCGATCCGCGTTTAGGATCTCATTTCAGCGTTTTGGGAAGCTCCGCCGTCGGAGGCTTATCTTTGGTATGTTACCACAGTCCGTAAGTTCTTGACGCTCAGGGTATGGCGGCCTGTCCGTCATAGTTGTTGTATAAATCTTAGAGTGCAGCTTTGTTGTGGGCGGTGTAAGGATTATCAGAATCGCTCAAATGTTTATATATATATGTTGGGAGGCAACCGTTTTGGTTGGCCTATTTGCTTTTATTTATCATGTCTCTTGTTTCATAATTATGCTTTATGTTCCGCTGATTTTCTCTGATGTTGTATCACTAGGGTGCCCGGGGTAAGGCACCAGTCACGGGCCCCGGTTCGGGTCGTGACAGAATCCTTGCCTGATAATGAAGGCAAGAATTCAGTGGGAGATTTTCGCAAAGATTGAGTATTTAGGGTACCCCCTTCGGCCAGTGGGAGTGCTACGAGGAATAATGCATAAATGCAAGATCTTCCGACACAGACTTTGGGAGCGAGTGCACCAGTTGCATTTACTCCCATTCAGGAAATACATGAAAATGATATTCCTGAAAGCTCTAATGTTGGTGGATCGACCAGCGCACAAGAACCTACTCATGTAACATACCAGAATCGAATCGAGACAATCAACTCCGTATGTCTACTAGAACTCATCGTCCTCCGGAAAGACTAAATCTACTTGTGGAAACACAAAATGAGCTAGATATTTCATATGATGATGAGCCTAGAACCTATAACGAAGTAATGCTAGACATTGATTCGAAGAGATGGCAAGAAGCCATGATATCCGAAATGAAATCTATGTATATCAATCAGGTGTGGAACTTGGTTGATTTGCCAAATGGGGTTAAACCTATACGATGCAAATGGGTCTTTAAAAATAAGATTGATGCATCTGGCAAGATTCAGACTTATAAAGCTAGACTAGTGGCTAAAGGTTTTATTTAGTGTCCTTGTGGATTATGATGAAACCTTTTCACCGGTGGCTAAGATAAAGTCTATTTGAATTTTGCTTGCAATAGCTGCACACTATGATTATGACATTTGGCAGATGGACGTCAAAACTGCATTCCTCAATGGTAATCTAATTGAGGAAGTATATATGAAACAACCCGAGGGTTTTTCATATGAGTCCAGACCAAATGTTGTGTGCAGGCTACAAAAGTTCATTTATGGGCTTAAGCAAGCCTCTAGGAGTTGGAACATTTGCTTTGACAATGCTATCAAATCTTTTGATTTCGTCAGTAGCAAAGAGGATCCTTGTGTTTATATTAAACGCAAGGATGAGGGCATTGTCTTCATTATTATATATGTTGATGACATATTGATAATGAGGGACAATAAGGCTCTCATGTAGTCAATTAAGGATTGGTTGTCCAAGACCTTCATGATGAAGGATTTAGGTGAAACCTGCTATATTCTGGGAATTATGATCTATAGAGATAGACCTAATAGATTGTTGGGGTTGTCACAGTCAATCTACATAGACAACGTGCTTAGACGTTTTTCAATGGAGAATTCCAAGAAAGGCGGTCTTCCGATGGGTCAATGCATCAAGTTATCTAAAAGAGGTTGCCCTTCTAGTGTTGTAGAACTTGAACGCATGAAGAGGATCCCGTATGCTTCGGCTATAAGATCAATCATGTATGTCATGACCTGCACTAGGACAGATATGGCCTTTGCACTTAGTATGACTTGCAAGTTCTAGCAGAATCCTGGTGAGGAACACTGGAAAGCAGTCAAGATTATTCTCAAGTACCTCAGATGTGCTAAAGATTACTTTCTAGTCTATGGTGGAGAAAATGAGTTGGTTGCCACTGGGTATACTGATGCTAGTTTCCAGACAGATGTTGATGATTTCAAATCTCGGTCTAGTTACACTTTTGTTTTCAACAGAGGAGCAGTGAGCTGGAAGAGTTCCAAACATGCTACTACTGCAGACTCGACTACTGAAGCGGAGTACATTGCTGGATCGGAAGTTGCTAAGGAAACTGTCGCGATTTCTGAGTTCCTGAAGGAACTAGGGGTTGTTCCGAGTGCTAGTTGTCCAATAACTATTTATTGTGACAATACTGGTGCAATTGCACAGGCAAAGGAACCAAGATCAACTAACATAAACAAGCATGTACTGAGAAAGTACCACATCCTGAGAGATATGGTGGAAGCTGAAGATATCAAGATAGATTATATTCCCACAGACAATAATCTAGCAGACCCGTTTACTAAACCATTAAGCTTGTTGAAACATAATGATCATTTTGAGAACATGAGTATTAGATATGTTGGTGATTGGCTCTAGGCCAAGTGGGAAATTGAAAGTATATGTATGTCCTAGAGACAATCTGTATTAGGACAAAATGTACTTTATACACATTCATATTTATATTAATGATGATTAATATTATGACATTTGCATTTGTTGAATTATTAGTTGATTGTTTATAATATGTTATAAATGCATCCCTGGAGTTCACGTGTTTGTTAATGATGTGAGAATTAATATTATAACGTAACTCTTAAATTATCTCGACTAATGATCATCGAGATTGGTATATCGATGATATACGATACGTCGACATGTGGTCTGCATCATATCCTTAGGGGATGTAATATGTCTCACTTGCTACGAGTTATGGCAACTCATGATGGACATATGGATACTTGTTGAAGTATTGGTATACCCTGCTGATGTGTTGTTTTGTTATATGTCTATAATGTCATCAGCGTGTGGGAGATAAAAGTCCTTAGACTTGAGGTCAATATCACCTTGTTTACGGAGTAATGTACTTTGATCTTGTCCTAAGCTCAAATGCCTTATAGGTTGAGACGCAGCTTATTTTGGGTGCATTACGAAGTAGATTAAAGGTGGTATGTGAGCCAAAATTAGGATTCATTCCTTGAATGTATATTCAAGTGAACACTCAGATACTCATATGGTGTTAGGTTGACTAAGTCATTGGCCAATGCAATGGACATGTCTTTGATATGGTCCTGTTGTCAACTAATATAGATTAGTTATAATGATCAAGCCATTTGGATAGACACTTGACAAATCCTACGCTTGATTGAGTGTGTCGAGAATGAAAGGATTTTATCTTTCCACATATAGGTTCAGTTCACATGTTTCGTGTAGCTAAACTTTACATATTTGGTTCGTCTTCCGGTGTAGTCTAGGAGTTTCGTGAAGATCCTAATGTAAGTAGTGACGATATGTAAATGCCTGAAGGGTAACACTAAGTCAAATGTTCCGTCGATTGAAGGATGTAATTAGAAGGAGATTATATATGTTCGGTTGAAGACCGTGACATTGGAAATGGGAACAAGACAAAAAATTGGGACAGGACCGCGGTGCCAAAACACGTGGAGGCACCGCGGTGTCGAGGCGTCCAGTGGGTCCGATTGGCCGTGGCGATCTGGTTTTACGTTGTGTGCCCACGGGAACCCTAGGTTGTCTTTTACAACTATAAATATAGGGTTTTCCCTTTCCATTTCACTACACAAAAGCAAGAGATTTAATCTCTTCTGAAGCTCTGTCGGAATCCCTAGCATTCTCGACTTAGCAGTTTACGTCAAAGTTTTCAGAACTTGCAAATCGAGGAACATTTGCGTGTGCGCCATCGGACTACACAAAGCATCAAGTTTTAACAGCTTGGATTGCGGATTTCTTCAAAATATAAGTCTTCGTTCGAAGTATTACATTTGCTTTGTGTTTTATTTTACATTGCATATTCATACTTCAGTTTTACCGCTTATGTTGGGTTTAAAACATAAATTTTCAAATTTCGCTGCGTGTACAAACCCGACGAAAACACCTTCTGTAATGTCCCATATGTAATTTTTCATAAGAGAGTAATATATATTAACCCCTGCGTTTTAGAGCTTTTTAAAGGAAAAACGATCTAGAGCCTTGCGTTGTATTAATTTAAGTCAAATAACACTATAACTAATAAGGATTAACATGAAAAACACTAGATTTCCATCCAATCTTCAAGGCTCCAAGAACCCCAAATTGGTTTCAGGATTAATATTAATGAATATAATAATATTGAAATTATTTTAGTTGGTAGATGTTTTGTTCATTGGACTAAAAATATGATAAACCCTTATGGTGACATTCCAATTTTAGACTGTCACCGACATTTCCACTTATATATTCAATCAGATTTATTTCTGTGATAACGGAAGCAACGTAAGATGATCTTATGTATAAAAAAAATAAAGAATTGTAATTTCTTTGTAATGAACATAGACTTAAGTGACCACCTACGAATTCCCCCCATAAAACAATGTATAATTGAATGAAATTGGGGAGATTTGTTTTTCTAGTCCATTAAAAATAATATTTTACTCATATGTTCATTTTCAGAGCAGATCAGCATAAGATAACAAAAGATTTATAAATAAGTTACAATATGTTTTTGTAAAAATATTTTTCTTAATTCGAATTTTAAGTGAGCATGGAAGTTTGCTCCACGGTGAAATTAAAAGAAAATAAATTTATTACGGTTAGGTTAAATTGCTCCACCATGATCTTAGGCCTAACTCAACCCCAAAAGCTAGCTTATAGAGTGAGAATTGTCCAAGTTCATATAAGAAATTCATATTCTCATTCCATTTACGATGTGAACTCTCAATATATATATATATATTCACATTATATATCTACATACAAACAGTAAAAAAGTCCAATGAACAATCGACACCGCTTTGACCTAAGATAGCTCGGCTCATCATTTAATATTGTAAACAAGACAAGAAGAAACCTGCAGGGGTAGTCAAGTTGGTGTAGCAGTAGAGCGCGGGACCGCAAGGTCACTAGTTCGATCCCCTGCATAAACTTTCTTGGTTGAGTCTGTCACATATGGCTTGCCAAGTGTGGTTAATCGGCTGACGTGGTTTGCAGGCTATTACGTTAGCCCGGAATTTATCATGTGCGCACTAGAAAGAGTAGCGACCGCGGGTACATTCATCAACACAAAACAAGACAAGAAAATAAGAAAATAAACAAACTAAGATATAACATGTAAGGTAATGATAGCAAGATTTTAACAAAAGTGAAAGGTAAGAAGGGAGGGAGACATAACACCACTAAAAGCAAAAAAATTAAAGAACAAAAGGACTAGATGTTAACAAGAAACTAATTTGCTACTTGTATGAAAAAACTATACTCTTGAAAAGGACAAATCAAAGAACCCCACCTTGTTAATTACTCTACTAATTATGAATGTGACTAGTATAATTATGATAAACAAAAGGTGGGTAAAAGTAATGGTAAACAGCAACACATCCAACTAATCACACTAGATTAATATGTGAGAAAAATAGTAATGTAGTGTATAAAAAAATAGCCAATTAATCCCGCGTTAACAAGGTTAGAGAAAGGGCCGTATTCAATGGAGTTTGATATATATAACCCGCTCTAATATAATTATTAGTGACTATTTCAACGGTTCAAATTCGTTACCTATAAATCACAAGAAGAAACGCTAGAGATGGGAGGAAAAGAATTGAAATTCCATGATTACTATGGGGTCATTTAATTTAGCTAAAAAAATGATAAGTATTGTGTTGTCAATCAAAAACTTGAAAACCTTAAGTTCAGACATGTGACTATTTGCTTTCCACTATTCAATATTTCAATCACTACTAACTAACTGGACTTGATCTGTCCTTCACCAACATGTTCAGTACTATCTAGTTGTAGTAACTCTCCTATCTTGCCCTAATTTCATCGAGGAAGAGGAAATTATTTTTACTCTCATAATGTAACTTTGAATCAACTGATTAAACACAAGGGGAAAAAACCACATGAAAAATTGACAATTTAGTACCTGTTTGGGCAAACTTCTGGAATTGTTTTTATTTCTCAGAAATACTTCTTAGGTCAAACAGGTACTTTCCATAAGTAGAAACACTTTTTTAAAAAAACCAAAAAATATTTTTAGATAGGAAGAGAAGCAGAAACATCAATTTAATGCTTTTCGAGAAGTCCTTTTTGCCCATTAAATGAATTTTTTTGGACTCATTTACCTTTTTCTTTTCACAAAAATCCTTTTAATCTCATATAATATCCACATATAAAATATAAATTTGGAAATGGGGTACGGCGGGGGTAAGAAAAAAATTCATATTTTTAATATTTTTTTTATAAAAGTAACAAAAATATGAAATAAAAATTTGATGATGGGGTAGGGCAATGGGATGGGATGGTAGTGCTTCTTGCAGAACTTATATACCTTAATGTAGCCACTGGTACTTTCCCCTCCTACCAGATCGAAAAGAAGAAGCTTGCTCTTCCGACCCAAAAGGTTTATAAATTATTTTATAAAAGTAAAAAAAGTATAAAATAGAAATTTGAGAATGTGGTAGGTGAACGGAGATGGGGTAGGGCAATGGGGTGGGGTGGGGGTAAGAAAAAAAATCATATTTTTTATAAATTATTTATATAAGTAAAAAAATATATAAAATAGAAATTTGAGAATGGGGTAGGTGGACCGAGTAGGGGAAGAAAAAATTTCATATTTTTTATAAAAGTAAAAAAAATATGACATAAAAATTTGAGTATGAGGGTGGGGATAGGGCGGAGGTAGGTTTGGATATATTTGAGTCATTGACTATCATATTGTTGTTACATTTCTTATGTACAATATAATATATTTTTTTGATTAAATGTTGCAATTAAATAATTTTAAAAAATAATATTAATTGTAAAAATATACTAATTTTAGAAACATAGGATAGAAAAGAATATTTTAAATAGTTTTAAATCTATTAAAAAAAATATTCTAGTAAATTTGCATAAATGTGGGTCAAACAGGAAACTGTTTTGTTTCTCAGAAGTACTTTTATAATTATAGGCCAAACACCCTAACAGATTCTCTAGAAACAGTTTCTGCATAAGTACTTTTAAGAAGCAGAAATATTTTTCCAGAAGCTTGGCCAAATGGACCCTTAGTCACGTAGGTTGAGAAAATAATAGAAACGGTCCCACATGTTTGCGGATATGTATAAAGTAATCTCGTAAATATAAATTTGAGCAATTTTGGTTCTTTCAGTTTGTCAATCACAAGTACCTTTTGTTTTCATCAAATATTTTAACAACTCTATATGTTAAATTTATGGAAAACTGTAAAAACAATTAACCAGAAACACCCATAAAATCCTAAAACTAGAATCATAAAATTGCATTAGACACTAAATATAGCTAAAATTACACTTCAAAAGTTACTTCAGACTCTAAACATATATATCAGAAAGAGCAAAAACCGCACTTCTAAATGTGAACTCTCGCTAATTTTTTTCCAATTCACGACAAATCTAATAAATGTATATTTCTTAAATATTTAATGGATAAAAAATGTTCACTTTTAACAAACTCAAAAATTTAAAACTGCTTAATAATATATTTTTGCCACTGCTTTGTGTTAGTATTTGTCCTGAATTTCCCACCTCATTTGAATTCTATCATAATTGTGTTTTACTTCAAAAATGATTTATTGGTTAAAAAAAGTTTCTCATATTTTTTTTCCGCGTGACTACATTATTTATTTCAATCCCAACACTCTGAAATTTGAACCTATGCAAACATAAGACCGTTTAGGTTGTTGATGTTTATGTTCAAAAGGTTCTATTTCCTGGCATTTCTTGGGAGCAAAAAGGCGAAATCCCTCGCCTACAGGGCCTCCACCCCTCCGACCCGACAGAGATTGGTGGAGGAAGGTAAATCACAGATTTGGCCACTAGGTGGGAGGCGCGATGTCTGAGTGCCCAAGGAGTCATCCTCACAAAGAAGAAATGAACTCATCACATTGCGGTTGTCGAGCTCGAACCGCTTTCTGCAGGAATCATCATCGCGCAGGCATCGAATTTCTGGCATGCGGGTTATTTACTGGCATTTCTTTACACACATGACATGACCATAGCTTCAAGAAATTAATCGTAAATATTGAAACAAACCTTAGTTGACTGGTATTAGTTGATCCTATAGGGAATCACTGACGATCTTATCACCTATAGTTTTTTTAATCCTTCTAAAAAGAATACACGGTTTTTATTTTCCTCTTGAAATTACTACTTATTCCCTCCTTCTCTCTTTACGTGATACTTTATTTTAATCAATTTTAAAAAATAATAATACTTTCTCTATTTCAATTTATTTGGCTTTATTCGGACTATGAGTATTGAATTAATTAATGTTCGAACATAGAATCTTTATTTTTTAAATTGAAATTTACATATTTAGAAACTATATAAAATATACTATAAGTAATAATAATTAACAATTTAACATACTTACAAAGTATTTGAAAAGATTATGATCAACGAAAATATCACTTGATTGTCCAAATAGTAACTAAGACAAATAAATTAAAACGAAGGAGTGTCTTTTTATGTTTAATGCTAATAATTTAGTTTTAAAATGTCATTTTATCTTTAATGAGATAATTTATAGTCACACAACTAATTATAACTTATTTTTGACAATAATAAAAACCTTCTTTTTAAAAAAAAAAATCGTGTTCACTCAAATACCACAACATAAATTGAGATGGAAGAGAAATAATTTTACTTTAAAATATTTATATTATCCTTAATGAATATTTTTTACTAACAACATAAAATATTTATAACTTATTTTAGACTATTAATTTCAAAAATCGATAATTCTTTTTAAAATTTCAAAATCAAATATTATTACTCTCTCTGTCTCAATTTATATGATATACTTTCATTTTTAATATGTCAAAAAAAATGATAAATTTATATATTTAAAAAAAAACTTAAATTGAAAGTGAGTACATCTCAAATACTACCATTATGTCAAGGACAAAAAAAAACAGATTTGTTGAGGGGAAAAGGCAATAAATAAACAGAGCAGACAAGAAAGGGGCAGAGGCATTGCCAGAAGGCTTTCTTTCTGTGCGATTTGACCCAACCATACTACTTTGGCGTGGGTCTTATACGTCATTTCACATACTGTACAACTACATTGGCTCGTAATATTCAAACTGTTGACCCAAAAAATAAAATATAAAGTAAAAAAGAGTTTACTGAAAAATTATACATGTCTGATCAATTTTACATAATTAGAAATTCTACCTAAATTAATTACATACTTAGACCGACTATTGAACACTAAGACATCGTTTGGTTGGTGGGATAAAGAAAACAATTTCATATTATAATGTAGAATTATTTTATCTCACATTTAATTAGTTCCTGAATTATTTTATACTGCCAATTGTACTAAAATAATGAAATTAGTTAGTATTTCACCATGATTTTAACCCATCATTTATACTAAAATAATGAGATTAACTATCCATATAGAGGCGAGATAGCTAATCTCATTAGATATTCTTATCTATCTCATTCTGCGTACTAAAATGAAAGACATATCTGGTCAATTTCAAATGTTTCAACGGGATATTTAGCCTTTTTCCGTAGATATTATTATTATTATTATTATTATTATTATTATTATTTTTATTCGTCATATCTACCCACAACTAGAAAAAGATCACCTACACAGTAATAATCATTTACCAACAAAAAAGAAAAGCTTTTGAAGTTTTTCTTTTTTCTTATGATTTAGGTGGAGTAGATAAATTTATGTCAAATGATAGTGACTACCAGATTGTGCAAGAGACTACTGTAATCTAAATTGGTGTATTGTAAATCCAATTGTGATTTGTTATTGAAATGTATGATCACAATATGTAAAAAATTAAGTATTCTATTATACAAATATAACAAATTATAGTGTACTATCAGATTGTTAAGGAGATTATTGTAATCGGCATTAAGTAAAGGAATATGTTCCTTAATAGTATTCATCAATAATGTACAATATATATAGTAATACAAAAATATTTAAATTAGGTAATTAATCAATCTAATTACAATAGAAAATATAATTCTACCTAAATTAGGAGAACTAATTACAATATGAATATAATTCTACCTAATAAAAGATATACAATTAATGAAAAAATATTCGGAAAATATTTTATTTCACCCCTGCAGTCGAAGCGGGAGGTTCACGAACACTGAGACTGACTCGAAAATCATCAAATAATATGCGCGGAAGTCCTTTGGTGAAGATGTCGACAGTCTGATATCTGAAAGGAATTCTTTGGATTTCGAGGGATAAGGAAAGCGACAACTAAAAGGGATAGGTTAAACAACCGTTTAGGTTTATGAATTATGTGCATGGCACGGATTTTCATTGTCTGAGGGCGGATCTTGGGACGCGGGATGGGAGGAGAGGGGTATGTCGTGGGACTGCCAGAAAGAGGAGAAAAGGCAGTGGTGGCGGGACCAGCTGGCCGATGCTTGGTTTGCCAAGAGGTGGCTGCGAAATCACCCTGAGATGGGTTGTTTCAGGCCACCGTCAGCGAATCAGGTGGAGTAGTGTGTCCCGCATCGCCCTAGCGTGAGTGCTAAGTGCAGGGACGGACTATATAAATGATGAATTAGAAGAGGGTTCATGTCTTCATCTAGGAAGTCATAGGAATGCCGATGTGGCAATTTTAGGGAGGAAAAGGGGAATTGAGACTCATCAAATTGGACATGACGTGAAATAATATATTTTACGGCTTGACAAGTCATAACACGTGTAACCACAATGATTGGTGTGGTAACCTTGAAATACACACGAGAAAGATCGGGTTGAAGTTTGTGAGTGATTGGGTGGAGAGGATAACAGAGACATCCAAAGATACGCCAGTGTTGGTATGAGGAGTTCATATGAAATATAACTCGAGTAAGCGACTGTTGAGCTAGAGACTTGTTTTGGGATTATGTTTAGGATATAAGTGGTCATAGAGAGTGTGTAATGCCAAAATTGAGGGGGAATTGAGGCGTGAGCAAGTAGGGCATGAATTAGGTTGTTTATGTTCGGATTTTCCGTCCGGCCTTATCATTTTGGGAGGAGGTGTGAGGGCAGGAAAAATGAAAGGTAAAATTGTTATTGGAGCAAAACTGTTTGAATTGATTATTATTAAATTCTCTGTCATTGTCACATTGAAAAAAATTAATGTTCTTTTCAAATTGTGTTTTTACGAGAGCACTAGATGAAAAAAATGGGGTAGACCTGTGATTTATTGCCAATTGAAAAAAATTCATAGAAAGTTGAAATAATCGTTCAAAAACAACACATAATATCGATGGTCAGTCGTACTTAAAATAGGGGACGTCCACAAATCAATATGTATGATATCGAAAGGTAGTAAAGTACAATTTGTGGATGCAGAAAATTACAATTTAACATGTTTCCAAAAAATGCAGGATTCACATATAAGAGTCCTAGAAATACGATTACAATTAATAAAATTATTTTTTCTAACGGAGCATAAAACAGAATCTCTCGAATGTCATAATCTAGAGTGTCATAAGAAGACGAAAGAGCAGCAAATATTGATGGAACTGATATGGATTGTTGACGGCGTTTGAAATAGGGTAGAGATATCTGATGCTGTCACATCTCATTATTCGTCTCCTTGTCGTAAAATCATTCACAGAAAAAATAAAAGGATCAAATTCAAGGGAAACATTATTATCAGTTGCGAAATGTCGCACAAATATTGAATTCTTAATGAGTTTTGGGGCATGAAAGACGTTTTTTAATATTAGCGATGGATGTGGTGGGAATAAGGATGAATGACCAAAATCGCGAATGGAAATACCTTGTCCACTACCAACTACAATATTTTGATTTAAATTACTTAAATTGGAATAAGACAAAAGAGTACATTGTGATGTCATCATGTGAGATGTGACACATGTGTCCATATACCAATTTTCATCTGGAGTGTTTTCGATGCATAAGTTGAGGGCGGGGGCATGTATTGTGTAGGCCTGTTCGGGACGTAGGCCGAGTATGCTAGGGTAGTCTTGTCAGTTTTGGGGTGGATTCCGTGAGGATGTTTGATACGGGCTAGAAGGAGAGGCTCATGATGATGGGGCCCACGCGGCCCACGAAGGATAGGCAGCCCACGACGAAGGTTGTTGCCACTACCGCGGTCGCTACTGGTTGTTTCCTATTGGCGGGGACTGCCCCTTCCCGCTGTCGTTGTTGCTAAAATTCCATCCGCCGTGACCCTTACTAGAATGTCTACTCCGACGGTTGTTGTGGATGGATGTGGGCTGCTACGGGTCCTCGAGCCGGCGGTTCTGGTTACCGGAGTTGGAGGTTCTGCCATCAGCGGAGGGCCTAACGGTGGTGGTGATGGCGACGTCGACAATGCTGGCCTGAGTGGTGCTGCGCTTGATTTTTTGGGTTTACTCGAGAATAAGCATCGAACGAGCCTCATAAAACAAAGGTAACGACGTGCATTGCTGAAGGATGGTGGCAACACCGTCATAGGATTTATTCAAGCCCATAATAAGTTGCATGACCAATCGCTCATTAGTGACTTGTGCACCGACGTTGGAGAGTTGGTCGGCAAGCATCTTGAGTTATTGACAATATGTACACACATTTGGAAAATCATCCCGATGACCGTCCTTGAACTGATTTTCAAGTTATAACGCTCATTGAGTTTTGTTGTCGTACAAAATACTTTCCAAACGTTCTGCGTTTGGCGAGCAGTGGCATCAACCTCAATGATGGTGTGCAACAAGTCATTAGAGATTGTGCCGTATATCCATTAGATGACGGTTGCGTCCAAACGAGACAAGAGTGCATCATCAGAAGTCGAAGCTGAGGGTAGATCTGTGGACTTTGGTGTAGGAGGGATGGTGTGGTCGATAACTTCGTAAATACGATAATTGATCTTAAAAAGCTCCGCCCACAAGGAGTATTGACTCTTTTTCATCTCAAGGGTGATAAGAATGAAGTTTTGATGCTCTTTACTGCAAGTGCGAGGTAAAATTTGGTTTTGTTAGCCATGGAAGATGAAATTTATGAGGAAAGGGGAGAGAGACTGGCTGAAAAATACTAGGGTTCCGTGGGGGTGGCGGACGTGAGCTATGATCGGCGGCGGTGGAGGTATTTTAGGCTACTGATACCATAAAAGAATACGTTCCTTGATTGTATTCATCAATAATGTACAATATATATATATATATATATATATATAGTACAAGAATATTTAAATTAGGTAATTAATCAACCTAATTACAATAGAAAATATAATTCTACATAAAATAATAGTTATACATTTAATGAAAGAATATTCGAAAAATATTATATTATTAAGTGTTACAAAGATCACACTTTAATTACTTGATTATGCATAGAATACCACCAGATTGTTCACGAGATTATCGTAATTTACCTTAAGTTATTAGAGAGAATACATTTTAGTTATTTAATTATGTACTCTTTTTGGTCAAACACATCAAACTATTTAATAATGTATATCGTGAAATTCAAATTTATTAAGAACTTCTATTTGCTTTCGTACCATATTAAAATGTATGATATCGTATTTAAAAATTCAAATCTTTAGAGATCACTTTTAATTATTTCATTATATCTTCAAAACTTAACTAGAAATATTATTTATTTTTAAATTTTAGAAAAAAAGGCTGAAAAAGAAAAAAAATTGAGCAGCAACCAGTAGGGTTTAGGAGTTGTTTGATTTTTTAAGTTTTTCACATGGTATCTGGTATCCTCCTTAGAGTCCGGTTATATTCTGATTTCCGCCGGATATGACCCATTTATGAGGAAGCGCTTCCAATCAAATATTTTTTCATACCCAAAGTTCGAACCCGAGATATCTGGATAAGGGAGGAGCGACCTCATCCACTGTACTATATCCTTTGGTGGTAGGAGTTGTTTGATTGTTGATTAGTGTTATGTATGTATTATTAATTTAAAGATTAATTATGTAGTGTTTAGTTATTTATGTATATTACTAATTCTTGTATTAGTTATTTTATTTTTAACTTCGCATAAAGTAATAAATAATTTACTCATAACTTATACTCGTCAAGGGACCGTAAAATGATAACCAAATATCACGGTGTGCTGCAATTCAAACAAAGCGACTAAAAATTACCAAACATGGTATTAGTTAGGCTAGTTCTAATACATGAATAACTCACTTCTGTATTGATAAATTAATATACCACACACAAAGACTATTTGATCAAATATATGTCCGAAGACCACAATGAACTGCTTAATTGGTCAACTTCGATCAAGCCAATGAATAGTTATATCATTCGAGAATCACCAGTTGAAAGCGCCTCATTAGCACCTATAATCGAAATCCGGAACGATCCATCCAAAAGGGTCCACATTGCCCGATCAGAATATAACCCAAATAACGATCATGTTTCGAGATATCAGGAAATCTCTAATCTCGTATAATCCTGTGATCTTAGTCACGTAATGGCTGAAACGAGCGAAGATCGCGGAAAATAGTTTCTCTTAGCTATCCTATAAAATTCCCACTTCCCACAATTTTTTGTGTGTGTATAGATTTCACCAGATTATACAGAATTTCATGATTATTTTCTGTAAACACGATTCATGACTGTTTTTCAGCAACTCTCATAATCTAGCCAGAAAAATCAATAACTCTCTGTTTTACTTATTGATTACTCCATTTCTCTTCAAATTCCATTCATAGGTATTCTTATTACTTCACTCTCATTTTATTCACATTATTAAAGACTTAATCAGGGGCGGACCCAGGGGGCTTTAAGGTATTCATGTGAAGCCCCCACAACATAATAAATGTGTAGTTGAGATGATAGAAATCTAAATTTTTACCCCAATAAAGTCCGGTTCGATTCTCAGCAGAGACATTCTTTTCTTCATTTATCATCTTTTTGAATGAAATGTTTACTTCTGAAAACATGGAATTGTTGAATTGTCTTGCATGTTTGAGTCCTTGTTCATCATTTGAATCTTTTGACACTAAAACACTTTTGAGGATGTCGAGATTATATCCAAAGGATTTTTTGGATGTTGAAGATGAAGAGTTGTCTGCCCAACTAGAATCCTATATTAATTGTGTACGGTTAGATGATAACTTTTTCAATTTAAAAGGACTCTCGGATCTTTGCAAGACTCTTGTGCGAACAAAGAAGCACAAGACTTTCAAATTTGTGTACAAGCTTGTGAAGTTGGCTTTGACTTTACCAGTAGCAACTGCAACTGTTGAGAGAGTTTTTTCAGGGATGAAATATGTGAAGGATGAACTAAGAAATAAAATGGCTAACCAGTGGCCTAATGATTGCTTGATTACTTTTGTTGAGAAAGATGTATTTAGTACAATTGCTGATCGAGATATTATCAGTCGGTTACAAGGAATGAGAACCAGAAGAATACAAATAGATTTGAAGTTATTTGAGTGACTTATATTTTGATTATGTAATATACATCTTTTAATATACGTTTATCATTATTGTTAGTTACTTATATTTTGATTATGTAATACACATCTTTTAATATACGTTTATCATTATTGTTAGTATTGAACATTTTTTTAATATAATAGTATTAATATTGAATGGTTGAATGAATCTTCTATTTTTGAATCTTGGGTCCGCCCCTGGACTTAATACAATACGAATTAAGTACATCGCTTATAACCTTATTCTAATTAGTTTAACTGATTAATCTAATAAGTAAATTTTAGACTAAACAACTTTCTAACGACCAACTAAACGACCCGGTAGAGTTTTAGATGGTAAAAGATTTGGGCTAAAATAAAAAGAATGGTAAAGAGAATTCATTTATGACAGTAGTGAGTTAGTGACTGACTAGTGTGACCAATGACCATATATGAACAAAGATGTACTTTGAACTTTTCCCTTTTTTGCTTATATAGTTTATACGGACTAGTGAACTGATCATATACTGTATTAGTACTAGTATATATTTTATATTAAATTAAAAGAAAAAGGAGTTCTATTATTATACACTTTAGCAGGTCACTGTATATATTTTTATATTCATACATTATACTAATATTATTTAAATAACAGAAAGAAAGGACCAAAAAAGAAAAACAGAAAACACAACAGCACAAGCACACACAGAGAGAGACCAGCATAAAAACACTGCCATTTTCGATTTGCGAGCTCAAAAAGCCTTCAACTCAAGCAATCAAATTCTCTCTCTTTCTCTCCATTTCCATCACTTCTCTCTCTAAAAAAATTCAATCTTTTTGTACTGTTCCAAATGGTTGACATGTCTTTTACAGTTTGTTTCAGTTTCAGATCTTAAGGGGGCTCTTGTTCCTAATCTATTCAACCTCACAAAACCAAGAAACACTACCAACTTTTTTTTTGTGGGGGGTTGTATTCCTGTTTTATGTATATAATGAAGGGGTTTGTTTGTCTACTTTGAGCAAAAGGGTCATCTTTTTTCACTGAAATTTGGGTAAAAGTTATCATCTTTGGCCTCAAACGTGTCATTAGGTGTCTGTATTATTCAGTTCTTGAAAAAAAGAAGAAGCTTAAACCAAAGGGCTGTGGTGGAAAGTTTAAGTCTTTTTGGTTAACTAATGATGATGGGAGTTTGGAGGTATGTGTGAATGGGGAATGATGTAGTGAGTGTATCAAACGAGTAGTTTACAGCTTATGTGGAAAAAAAGAACAAGAGAGTTATTTTTTGTCTGTATTAATATCTTTTTTCCTGCCATATCTTTAGTTGAGCAGTTTTGGATGTACCTTAATTTGTAAGTTTTAGCGTGAAGTGTGTGTTTAAAGCCTTCTGTAGAATCTTCTGGTTCAATCAAGATCGTCCATTTAATCTTGTCTGAGATCACTAGGAAAAGAAGGTAGGGACATCAAGGTAAAAAAGAAAAAGAAAAAGCCTTTGTTCTGTGTATATCTATACATATATAAAAGCTGCTAAGAACATAGTTGCAAGGAATATTATCTACTTGGGGGTGTTTATTTATTAAAAGGGTGTTTAGGTTTTTGAAAATCTTGAATTTTTATATCTTGGTTTTGGGATTTTGGGGGTGTTTAATTATTAAAAGGGTATTTAAAATTTTGAAATCTTGATTCCCCCCCTTGGTTTTGGGATTTTGGGGATTGAGGTGGAAATGGCTATGGTAGCTCAACAGCAGCATAGGGAGAGTAGTAGTGGTAGTATTGCTAAACATCTTGATAGTAGTGGAAAGTATGTCCGGTACACGGCGGAGCAAGTTGAGGCTTTGGAGAGGGTTTATGCAGAGTGTCCTAAGCCTAGCTCGTTGCGCCGGCAGCAATTGATCCGTGAATGCCCTATTCTGTCTAATATCGAGCCCAAACAGATCAAAGTTTGGTTTCAAAACAGAAGGTACACTGCCATTGTTCGATTTATCAGTGGAAATTTGGTTTCTTTTTTTGTTCTTAAATGCATATGTTAATGTGTATAGTGTACTATTGATCTGCACTCTATTATGTTTTTTTGGTACTGCTTGAATCTTGTATAAGTTAGATCATTGATGATAAACTGGAATGTATCAATGTTGTTCTTTTTTTCTAGGCTTGTGGATTGGATGGTAAGGGTAATTAGGGGTGTCAAAAAAAATGGGCGGGTTATTGACTCGCCCAAAAGTTAATTGGGCTGAAATGGGCTAAAACGGGTCATAACCTAACCGACCCAATTCTTACTAAGTTTAGATTTCTTTGTTTGTCCTTTTATAGTTTTTTAGTACTTGATAAAACTATTTTTTTTTATTATGGCTATATATAACACATCGGATAAAAAAGTCTAGTTGAAAAGATTTTGACAAGATTTCTCGTGGGTCAATTTGGGCTGCATGTCAGCCCAATTGTTTGATGCGCTGAAATGGGTTTGGCTGAGCTAATAAATGGGTGGGTCAAACTTGAGCCGGTTGGGCGGTTCATATTTTCATTGGCTAATTTTGCCTACCCCTAGGGGGAAATGGGTAATCTTAGGTAATTGAATGTGATGTTTAATTTCTTTTTGTTGGGAAATTGATGTTAGAGTTTGGCATGGAAGGTAAACTTTGTATTGTTTCAGGTGTCGCGAGAAGCAAAGGAAAGAGTCTTCTCGACTACAGACGGTAAATAGGAAATTGTCTGCGATGAATAAACTGTTGATGGAGGAGAATGATCGCCTGCAGAAACAAGTGTCTCAGCTTGTGTGTGAAAATGGCTATATGCGGCAACAATTGCAAAGTGTAACTTAACTTTATTCTTCGTTTATTGCTTAAGAGTGGCAAATCTGTGTTGCTTACTGTAGCTGAATGACAACATATCTTCTATTTTTAAGATGAAGTGTCACAGCTTGTCTATGAAAATGGCTATATGCGGCAACATAGCTCAATGTTTTAAGATGACCGATATAACCAGTCATCTGTGTTTTAAGAGGAATCATTTAAAGCTTCCTTAAGAGCCTAATTGTGTTTTGTGCAGGCATCAGGAGCCACGACTGATGTAAGTTGCGAGTCAGTGGTAACCACCCCTCAGCATTCCCTTAGAGATGCTACCAATCCTGCTGGGTAATTAATTTCAAACAGCTATTTTTCCCACGCCTTATTTCTATGGTGTTCATTCTTGAACGTGTTCATACTGTTTCTTAGGAGGAAGTGAATGGCATATATCACAATTTGAGGGACTAGTTGATTATCTCTAAATCAAGTTTATGCTCTATGCAGACTACTATCAATTGCAGAAGAAACCTTGGCAGAGTTCCTTTCAAAGGCTACAGGAACTGCTGTCGATTGGGTCCCGATGCCTGGAATGAAGGTTGAACTCTAGTCAATCATCTTTACTTTTATAGTTCCATTTGTCTTATTGACGGGACTGCTAAAATAACAAATTTCTCATTCTATTGTCAGCCTGGTCCGGATTCAGTTGGGATTTTTGCCATCTCACACAGTTGCAGTGGAGTGGCAGCCCGAGCATGTGGTCTTGTTAGTTTAGAGCCGACAAAGGCAAGCAGTCGTGTGGGAAATTAATTCTGAAGTCTTGTGTAAATATTGTCAGTTTCTTCTAAGTAGAATATTTTTTTTTCAAATATTTACAGATTGCTGAGATCCTCAAAGATCGACCTGCTTGGTTCCGGGACTGCCGGAATGTTGAAGTTTTTACGATGTTTTCTGCAGGAAATGGTGGTACAATTGAGCTTTTGTACACACAGGTGAATACCTTCTCTTTAATTTTCATGTAGGCTTCTGATGGATTAGCTACAACTTCGAGGGGATCATTGAAATCATTTCTTTCAGATATATGCTCCTACCACCCTGGCTCCTGCACGTGATTTTTGGACGCTGAGATACACAACAACCCTAGAGAATGGTAGTATTGTGGTAAGCACATCCTTCTCATTAGAGTTAGCTAGTATTGGAGATCTGGCCAATTTCGTACTTAGTTCTGGAATTGCCTATTTAACTTGTCTTTTGACATCTCAACCCCCTCTAATTGAAAAGAGGCTAGAATTGTACTCCCGACTCCCGAGTTTCAGTTTATTTGTCTTGCTTTCCTTTTGAGTCTCTTAAAAAAAGAACATGACTTTCTATATCTTGTAGAAACTTTTTACACCCTACATACATGGCATAATCAAGACCAAAAGATTTGAAGGGCATTTTGGTACATTACAAATATCTTTAGTTTAAGACCACAAGATTCATAAGCCTTCTTTATTTTTTTAAACTCCATGCCCAGCCAAACTAAGACAAATAAATTGAAACAGAGGGAGTAATATATTTGGGTTTGTAAAATTTAACTAAAGAATGCATTTTAACCCCCCCGACCTTTGAGGATCTTTGCTACTTCTGTATGAAAACACGGTGCTACATATTCTATTAGTTGTGCCATTTTGAATATGTTGCTGATGGTTTCTTATTGTATGTGGCACCAATTCACCCCCACCCCACAAAGGTTTGTGAAAGATCCCTCTCTGGTACTGGGGCTGGCCCAAATGCTGCTGCTGCTTCCCAGTTTGTAAGAGCTCAAATGCTTCCATCTGGATATCTAATCCGACCATGTGACGGTGGAGGATCCATTATACATATTGTTGACCACCTGAATCTTGAGGTCAGATTTCGGACTGCACTGCTTACCTTTGTCATTAACCTGTTCCGTGTTGTAGCTCCACTTCATTGCATATATTTTTCAGTCATGGAGTGCCCCTGAGATTTTGCGTCCACTTTATGAATCGTCAAAAGTTGTGGCTCAGAAAATGACTATTGCGGTGAGTTCAACCCTTGTTTGTCATTTAATACTATATGTGCAGCAACCTAATAAGTCTCTCAACTTGATATGAATTGCATGTTATCCGTGGCACGTGAAATTTGTGTATCAGCAGTTTTTGGTTCAGCTCTTAAGTAGAGATAGGATCATTGTTTTTGGATGAACAATTAGTGGGTGGATTGGAGTGCTTCCGATTATTCTTAATCTGATTTTGCTTTTAATCGGAATTGGTTATTAAGGTTCTTTTCTCAAAAATTGGGTTTTAAGGTTCATAATTTTGGACCAACAATTATTGGACCATTATTTTGGACGAACAATTAATGGGTGGATTGGAGTACTTCCGATGATTCTTAATCGGATTTTGCTCTTAACCGGAATTGATTTTAAGGTTCTTTTCTAAAAAAATGGGTTTTAAGGTACATAATTTTGTGTCAGGTTTGAAGTACTTGTGAAATTATCACATTTTCATAGCTTACCGCCACAGTAAAACAGCACTGTTTTCATGTTTTAATTTGTTTCCTGTAAAGGCACTGCGATATGCAAGGCAAATAGCTCAGGAGACTAGTGGTGAGGTAGTATATGGTCTAGGAAGGCAACCAGCTGTTCTTCGAACATTTAGCCAGAGATTATGCAGGTAATGTTTACTTCTGATTGTTTGTTCTGTGTTTGAGATTAAAAAAAATAGATGCTCTCTTTAGATGCTAATTCTGAATAAGATAAACAAGTACATTATTAGGCTATTTCTATATTGCAGAGGGTTCAATGATGCCATCAATGGATTCAGTGATGATGGCTGGTCAATGTTAAGTTCGGATGGTGCTGAAGATGTTATAGTTGCTGTTAATTCAAGGAAAAACCTCGCCACCACGTCCATTCCTCTTTCACCGATTGGAGGCATCCTTTGTGCCAAAGCATCAATGCTACTCCAGGTGAATATTGAGAGCTTTCTTGAACTGAGTAGAAAGCACGATACTTTTTCCTCATCGTTTGTTTAATAAGCGAAGTATGAATTTTTAATTGGATGAATGAGAATATAAACTCTTTATGTTTGCTGGCAGAATGTTCCTCCTGCAGTACTGGTTCGGTTTCTAAGGGAGCACCGTTCAGAGTGGGCGGACTTTAATGTTGACGCCTATGTAGCTTCTGCATTGAAATCTTGTCCTTATACATACCCTGGGATGAGGCCTACAAGATTTACCGGAAGCCAGATAATCATGCCACTTGGCCACACAATTGAACATGAAGAAGTAAGCAGTTTACACTCCTTAGTTCTTTCCCATATGTTCTGAGGAATTCTTCGACATACTCAGGCAAGAGATTGACATGCTAAAGTTAACAAATGTCTTAAGTTCCTCTCCGCTCCCTCACTTCCATCCTTCACATATGTTTTAATTCCAATTTTTTTAATTATATTATTTTTAGGGGTAGTTTGGTTGCTGGTTAATCTTTCAGAATGCGCTATCATGGCGTATTCGCTTTTGATACTAGCATTTCCATATGTGGGATTTCACTGGGCATGTTGTTGTTGTTGTTTGGTTGCTGGTAATGTGATTTAGTCATGATTCTGCATAACTTGTACCATGTTTGGTAGTATATTTTTGCTATGTATAAAATTCAACACACCAAATACAGTATTAGTTAGCTTTTTCGAGTCTCGCATAACTAATACATGTATAAATTATGAGGAAATCTATGTATTATTTTATGCATGATAGGAGATGAAATAACTAATACATGAATAACTAAACCATGTATAACTATCCCTACATTTTATTAATAGCAGCATAACTCTAACTAGCAAACCAAATGATCCCTTTTATGGTAGTAGTGTTTTTTACAATCAAAGATCTATCCTCTTTCAATTGCTAGGTTCGTTGCTAACATTGCTAGCATTATACTTAAGGCTTCTTCTCACTGTTGTTTTTGTTTTCCAGATGCTTGAAGTTATTAGACTCGAAGGGCACTCTATTGGTCAGGAAGATGCCTTTATGCCAAGAGATATTCACCTTCTCCAGGTACTCCTGAGTCCCGTCTATACTTTGATGTTTCTGCGCGCTATACCTCACAAACATTGTTGAAGGATAATGCTCTAACATAAACAGTCGTTTCCAGATGTGTAGTGGAACAGATGAGAATGCGGTTGGAGCCTGTTCCGAACTAGTTTTTGCTCCAATTGATGAGATGTTTCCAGATGATGCACCTTTGCTTCCCTCCGGATTTCGCATCATTCCTCTCAAGTCAAAATCAGTTGAGTAAATATATTTCATCCACAACTCCATTGAATTTGGAGCATGAACTGAATTAAACATTGATGACTTGTGATTTTATTATTCAGAGTGATGCCCAGGATAACACTCATAGAACTTTGGATTTAGCATCAAGTCTTGAAGTGGGCCCAACAGCGAACCCTGCTACTGGAGATGCTGCCGCTTGTTACAGTGCACGATCGGTACTGACAATTGCTTTCCAATTTCCATTTGAGGACAATCTTCAGGAAAATGTAGCTACCATGGCTCGCCAATATGTTCGCAGTGTGGTTTCATCTGTCCAACGGGTTGCCATGGCAATATCTCCTACAGGAGTGAATCCAACACTTGGGGCCAAGCTTTCTCCAGGCTCACCAGAAGCAGTAACATTGTCCCACTGGATCTGCCAGAGCTATAGGTAAGATCCTGCCACTGTAATATGCTTGTGAGCCTTAGGGATCGTTTGGTAGGAGGTATTAGAGAAAATAATATAAGTATTAGCTTTGGTATTATTTAATCCCTTGTTTGGTAGTGTTTTCATTAGTTATACACCTTATTCAATACTATTGGCATTGGCGATACCGGTACTATTCCTATGCTAATACATTAGTTTTAAAATAGCTATTGACGTTGCACTAAATGCAATATTTGTTTGAATGATGAAAGTGAATGTTATTACATTGATACAATGATTGATTCAATATCTTTTAAACATGTAAACATGATGATTTAGTTGAATTAGTTATATAGTTTTTGTAGTATAGATATTTTATGACAGCATGCTCGTCTTGGACCTGACCGTGCTCTTTTAGGGCGGTCAGGCTCATGCGACACCGACATCAATGAGGAATGCACTGGGTATGTTTTTGTATTATAGATATTTTATTATATAAGATACGAATATGTTAGGCGGAATACCTTGACATGCCCTTAGTTAAATATGCTTTTTCATTTAGACACTCGAACTACGACCAATTCTAATTGAGCACATGTACACAAAATAAGATGTTCTTATTAGACGCTTTCGATTTGAATTTTGAATTTTTTACGCGTGTTTTGTAGCGTCTCTAACATAGTTAAGCTAACTTTATATTAATCATAAAGTTCCAAATGCGTTAGTTTATCTGAAGTTTAAAATATTAATTGCAATTACAATTTACATAGTACGATTGTAACTTAATTTATTCGTTGAATGCAATAAAAGGTATTTCATTCCTCCTGTATTGAAATTTCTTAAAGGGGGAAGGGAGCTATACACGCAATAAAAATTTCTATCAAAATTCAAAGAAAAAAAGAATCTGGTAAGATCTTGCATTGAGAACTATTTTGCAGGAAAGTTTTCTAAAAAAAAAAGAGCCAGACTCCTATAAGATTTTGCACGAAAAGTTTTACCTGTTATAAACGAACGATTTTAGGGGATTTTTATGTAAACTTTAAAGGATTCAATAACTAATATTAGTGGATTTTGAAATCCTAAATATTAGAAAAATAATTAAATATCTATTTTTAAATAAATAGTAAGATAATAATAATTAAATATAATTCTATTTTTATAATAATTAATTATCTCAATTGTCACGGGCTGACTCTTTCTTAGCGTCAACACACTAATAGCCCGTGCAGCAGCCTAATGATTGTCTCAGGATTCATGGCACGACCCTGTGCCTATGGAGAAGCTGGCTGCGGAGGCTTAGCTTCAGCGGTGCCGCCTGTTCGATGTCCTGGCCGCAGCTTTGACTTGCTAGCGTGCTCCTGTGGCACATTTCAAATGTTGGGTCTTGTCCGCACGCACACTCGGGGTTGGGTACGGACATGTCAGTCCCTCGCCTGGCACTGTGTGTCACTCGCACGCGCACAGTCCGATCCTTAAGCTTGGCACTTGCCTTGTGCCTGTGCACGCGTCTTTTGCTCGAGTAGGGAAACTCTGAAGTCTTTGGCCTTTGTCATGCACGTCTTTCGTAATGTGTCCGTGGTATTGTACTGCCAAGCATAGCCCTCGCGACATACTTCCATCCTACATAGTGCAGTGTCGCCCCATGACTGCACGTTTAGGCCAACGGACCCTTGCTTTTGCAAGGCTGAACCCAAGCCAAGCTCACAAGTCAGCACACGAGGCTTTTAAGAGCGGTGCCTCGAGTGCTCTCTATTCGTTTGATGTCTAGAATTTGTAAGTTCTATGATTCAAAGCCATCTTAATAACCCAAAAGAACACAACTTTGTTTCTTAGTGATACCTTTTGATATTAATCACTGTAGAGTGCCTTCTCGTTACGATTTTGAATTAAAACACTAACTGCATGTTGTTTAACCAATACGTCTCTACAACAATAATTGAAGAAAATCTTGTGGTCTATAAATTAAAAAGCATAGTCATCCTTACAACATAATCAAATTATGAACGTTATCGAAAATACATACATATCAAGAATAAAAAAATTAACCATATTACTATTTCGAACACCGCCAAATGCGTCTCTGCGAGAAAAAACCTTGTATAAACCCAAACAAACTACAAAGTGGCCGAAATATTGTAACTCAATACTTCTAATGGAGTTGAAAGTGATAATTTTATAACAAAACGTTTCCAAAAAGTGTTAGAAATTGTCCTATGTGAATGAATGGAAGGTGGAGGAATACTAGAATGGAAAGGAATTGAAAAATCGAAGTGCTAAATATTAGGAGAATAATTGAATGACTATTCGTAAATATTAGGTAAATAGTAAATGACAATTGTCTATTGTATAGTCTTTTAATGAAGGACAAATAGTTCAATCAACATTTCTTAGTACCTTTGTGTTTTTAATGGCGAGTGTCTATCGGAAACAACCTCTCTACCTTCCAAGGTAGGGTAAGGTCTGCGTACACTCTACCCTCCGCAGACCCCACTTGTGAAATTACACTGAGTATGTTGTCGTTGTTTGTGCTTTTAATATAATACAGATTTAGAAATTATGCAATGACTATTTTGTCGTTGTTCGTGCTTTGAATATAATATAGATTTAGAAATTATGAAATGCGTGTCATTTAATACAACAAATCAAATAGTTAATAAAAAATAATCTCAACATTTACTAATACCCCTATTCAGTACTATTCTTATACACCCTACCAAACAACCCCTCAATGATTTTTTAACCAGGGTGACACTTGTTCCCTTCTGTTCAGCTCAATGTTAGGCTTATTGCTTTTCATGTTCATGCCCAATGCTTGCTAGTTCTGGCTCACGGCATTTCTGACTACCACTAAAGAAGAAAGTAGTGTCAAGGGTGCACGTTGAGATCTTCAGTTATTTGAGAAAAAAATTCCTTTCTCAACTTAGTAAGAAATATAAGAGAGGATTTTAGAAGTATTTGAGTTTTCTGTTTGTTAACGTTCTATTTTCTTCTTTTGCATTTAATCTCCAGTTATCACATGGGGACGGAGTTACTTCGAGCTGATTCTAGTGCTGATGAATCAGCGCTAAAGAATCTCTGGCAACACCAAGATGCTATTTTGTGCTGCTCATTGAAGGTATGACTTTTCTTGCTATAGAGTTTATGTAGGATAACATATTTCGTTTGTAAGAAATATTGTACGTTATGTTGCTATGAAACATGAACATATACATAAACGAAAATCTAACATTGAACACTTGCAACAAAAGTAAACTAGTAATCCTGCAATCTAGTAGCTTTATCGTGAAAATGTCATATTCTTGGTGTACGTTCAAATTCTTTAAAATTTGTGATAGGCATTTGATTTGTCCTCATTAGTGTTCCAGAATCTTTTTGATATTCCCACACGGAAAATGCATTGCTAAAAATTTGTAGGAACTGACATAGTCGTGCATGTTCTCGTCTTTTATCTTGTCACAAGAATGTGTTAGTAAGTTGATGAAGTTCTTTCTCTGTTGCAGTCACTGCCAGTTTTCATTTTCGCTAATAAGGCTGGGCTTGACATGCTGGAGACAACATTAGTTGCTTTACAGGACATTACTCTAGATAAGATATTTGATGAATCCGGGAGGAAAGTATTGTTCTCAGAATTTCCGAAGATCATGGAACAGGTAATTAGCTACTCTAGTTTGTAGACTTTTTAAGATGTTGCACGCCTTAAAAGTAGTCCTATTCTTCATAGCTTTGATCACTTAGTGGCCGTTTGGTTACAAGGATTAGGGTTGTCAATCGCAGTATAAAATTTGGGATTAAATTTGTCCATTGTCTGGTTGTGGGTATTAGCTAAAACCAGTATAAAACTTGTACCAAAATCTTGGGATAATCTAATCCCATATAGAATGTGGGATTATAATTGGGATAAGCTTGTCTTTATCCGAATGACCCCTTAAGAAAATAGGAATATATTGCAAATTCATTTGTGTAGAGTATAATGGTTTGATCTAGGGGTGGCCAGTGGGCCGGGGTGGGACGGGGGGTGGGTCGTTACAAGGCCGGGCGGGCCAGGATAGGCGGAACGAAAAGAGGTCCTGTCCCGTCCCACATCCCGCCGGAACTGGGGGCGGGTTTTGGGGGACATGATGGGTCGGTCGGTAGGGGGATTTGGGGGATTTTAATTTTTTTTACCTTCATTTCTTTAAATTGAATTTCCAACACTGAAATTGACACACACCTACATTACCACGAAATTTCGACGTTGAAATTTATTGTATATCGTCAGATCTTTACTAAGGAAAAGGAAAAATTGAAAACCAATTTGGGGGAAAGTTCAAATACGCCAAACCGCCTTGAAATCTATATTTAATCTCAACATATCAGAATAGCTTATATAGTCATGATTCAATTCAGGTCGGAATGAGATAAGAATCTCTGGAGATCTTTCCTCTCCACTTACTCGTAACATGCTTTTCTTCTGTAGAAGACATTTCGAAGATGAACCTAGACCAGATCACCTTCTTTGTAAAGTCGAGTGGCTTCCGCGCCTCTCCTTATAGTCGAGTTGACTATTTCGAGTGATTATTGCTATCTGGCTTGAGTTAGAAAAGCAGAGAAGGATCTTATGCCACCGGTGACCGACCACTAATGGAAAGTTACGAGAGTAGATGGAAAGCAAACAGATGCGCGTGACAACAAGAAAACAATGGGGCACTATAGAAAGGTTTTCCAAGTGAACACCCGATGCTACGTCAAAAGCATGAATTTTTGCTGTCGAATGAAACTACTAATACTAAATGTAGGAATTCAAAGTGGAAAATTCACGAACCAAGGTTCCGCGTATCATGTTTTTTCAAGAAGATTGGGACTCTTGTTTAGGGGCGTCAAGACCGGGTTCCGACTTTTTCTTTTTGAGAAAGAAGAGGTTACTGGACAAGCGAAAGAGATGTCGAAAGAGCAGATGCTTTTATTTGAAACAAAAACATTAGCCGAGACATACCTCCCGCTAAAAAACACTATTGACAATGGGGTCCGGGTTTAGGACATCGTCTTTTCATGTCGAAGACACGGGTTCGATTCCCCTATTACTACGAAAAAAGCCATGCCCTCTCCAAACTTTATAGTCAAGCAAGTGGCTTTCCACGCAAGTGAGTGGGGAGACTCTCTAATTCACAGATAAAGTGACTCAGGAATTTTGACTTTTTTTGTGTGTTGAAGTGTTGAAAAGCACAATCTTCATTTTCGTACCACTAAAGTAGGACAACCTATAGGGTCTAACTCCTCTTGGCCCCCTTTCAACCGGACCGGGGGTGGGTCGGGTAGAGCTGTATTTGCGGAGGCAAGGTTGGACCGGAATCAACAGAGATTGGTGCTGCGAGGGCGAAGCTAAAATCTTGCGGCCGTTTGACCGGCTACGTCTTGAAAAAATACGCAAAATAAAAAACCCGGGTAAAACGGACATCCGAGCGCAGTGTTATTGATCATTTAAAGTTGTACCAATTTACAACTACTTTATGTGCCTACGTTTTTCTCCACTTGAATTACATTTTTAACAACTACTTCCGTGATATGTTAACTAAGTTTGCCGCATTCGACTTCATAAATTGGCTTCAATATATTTACTATAATAACACACTTTATATTTAGAGTCGTTCATAACACCTCATGTTGCTACTTTATTTGTTCATAATATGATTATTGTTTGGTTTTCTGAGGGGGACGGGCGGGACGATCCCTAGTCCCGTCCTATACCGACGGTTTACATCTCGATTTTTTTTTGGCGGGGCAGGATCGGGCCGGCCCAGCCACTGGACACCCTTAGTTTGATCCACTTCTAGTGTTGAGAAATATGATCAGGTGGTCTAACTGTTGTTTTTTACTTTCTGTTGATTCTTGATCCTCAGGGTTTCGCGTGTTTGCGGGGTGGTATCTGCATGTCCGCAATGGGACGACATATTTCATATGAACAAGCTATTGCATGGAAAGTCTTTGCATCGTCTGAAGAAAATGCTGTCCACTGCCTGGCCTTTTCGTTTATTAACTGGTCATTTGTGTAATGTTGGTCTCGATTCCTTTTTTTGTTTTTGACCTCTCTCTCACAACACTGACAGCCAGGAACACAGTTGAGTGTTGGAAGAACTTGGGATGAACGAGTTTTTTTGTAATATGAAAAACTCCCAGTCTCTTCTGCATTAATTTAATTAGACAAAGTTTATTTTGTTTCTTGAATTCTTGATACTTGTGTAAATCTTAGTAGTGCAGTTTTTTTTTGAGTGAAGATGCTTGCTATTTAATGTTTTTACCATTGAATCCTAGTCCAAAAGTACTTACACTTAGCTCCCAGTATTTGCAATAGATTCAGAAAGCTTTAATGTTAAGTAATATTTGTGCAGTAAAGAGCTACCAGAAATTCTTTCGAACCAATCCTATACACGTACACTTTTCTTTTGTCTTTCAAAAATAACGTTTCATTTCCATGATATGGATGTTGAAATTATATTTTATTGGTAATGCCATGATTTACAATTAAAACACTCATTTTGTTGGCACCATGCAATTGAACCAATTCAATTGTTTACTTATTAAGCGAGACTACGAGACCTTGATTTAATTTGCAAGTTCACCCAGCTTACATATGTCTAAGAATTATTTTAGATCATGAAATTTTAAAATCTTCTTTTTTTTCTTTAACTTGTCAACCCCGTCATATAAATCAGGATAGAGAGAGTATTGCAATAAGATGTACAGACAAAAGATTAATGATCTCCTTAACTGTTGGCTTGTAAAAATAAGCAACCTAAATATTAGCTTAAAATATCAAGGAAGTAAAGTCTGGATACGCTATGTGATGCGTGCCTACTACAAAATTTTGTGCAATCCTCCATATCTAGCAACAAATACAGCTCAATTTTTCATATTAACCTGCTTTACGCAATCTGTATTTACACACCACAGCAGCAATTGTATGTTCTTTTTTTGGACATTGATCATCTGGACAAACATTTGCAATATCAAAACAAAAACAGTACTTTCAGAAGATATTGACATCGTTGGAGTAATTTCCATGATAGCCCCTCTTCACCGGGATGCAAGTGACCAAAAGTTTAAGAGAAACGATGGCAAAGCACAGAACCAGCTTAGAAAAGCCATGGCGGTAGCAGTCTCAAACTCTAAGCAGTGATTTTGAGAGCAGACACCAAGGTCATTGCCGATCAGTACAGTAATGCCAGCAGAAGCACACGCAGCAGCAAACGTGAGGGTTGAAGTGACCTGCAAGAAAGATAAATGACGAGGACTCATGAACCTAGGCATATGTTTCACGCTGATCTTATTTACAACCTTATGTTATATGCACAAAGCTGAACGTGGTGAATGCATAACTCGAAACACGTCCACGATAGCAGGGTAAATAAAAAAGAAATTAATGCTGGAAAGTGCAAGTTGGAGAGGTGTGGGAATGTTCTTAGAAGAAACTCTAATGCCAAAATGATATTAAAAAAACAATTGGACTTTTTTTAGTTTTGCTAGAAAAGGTAATTTGCATATCAAACCAGATGAGTTAACGACCCATGTTAAAAAGAGCTTTCATGGCTGCAAGATGGATCAGAAATTTCAAAGAATACATAAAAAAATGCATTTTTTTAATAAAACTAACAGAATGAGGAGGAAACTTCCCATCAGATAGGGTGGAACTAAGAAGGCTCGGAAAGTGGTTTCAGTTTAAATCAGTGAAGTTATCCAAGCCGAAGGGCTCATAAACTGCTTCACATTCTTTTTTGTTAGAGGTTAATAAGTATTACAATTGCTTTACATTCTCCAATATCAGTAACAAATGGTTTATATCTTCTCGATCCCACATCTTTCCTGTCGAGCATATCATGCTATATATAAACTATTCTTCTATAAGAGTTTATCAAACAAACAACAACAACAGCAACATACCCAGTGAAATCCCACAAAAAAAAGCAATTCTATAGGAGTTTATCACTCTAAATCTAACTTTGCAGTCAATTCTATTCCAAACAAAAAACAGTTAAGACTATCTGCATTCATCTTAAAGTCAAATATCACCTATGATATAGATATATGAGATTTAGAGAGACAACGAGAGAGGACATGTTAAAGTGTAAATATCCTATTTTTACTAACTCTCAAGTAACCATTCGAAACTCAGTTTTACTTGAACATTGAATACTACTGATTAATGAGTAGCCCAAAGAATATGTAAGTTTCAAATATGGTTTTCAAGTGCTGATATCACAGGTAGACTATAGATGATTGATTATGTTTAATTGTTGAATGTACATGTTATTTTTTTTAAAAGGTAGCCCATTGCACTAAGCTCCCGCTATGCGCGGGGTCCGGGAAGGGCCGGATCAGAAGGGTCTATTGTACACGGCCTTACCCTGTATTTTTGTAAGAGGTTGTTTCCACATCTTGAACCCGTGACCTCCTGATCACATGACATCAACTTTACCAGTTACTCCCCCACCCCCTGGAGAATAACTGGCACAGCGTTGCCTACATGTTATCTTTCTAGAAATTTGGCTTGAACCTTCTAAGCTCCTTCAATTGTTTACGTCCCATAAGAAAATTCATACCCATGATTACATAACCAACAATATTGGTGCAAATAAATACGTTCTTATACGATACCCAAACTCTAAATGATTTATATGAACCATGTCCCATTATGCTAGGAAAAGTAGATTAAGTGCATGTTTGGATTGACTTTTGGGTACCCAAAATTGATTCTGGGTACCTACTTTCGTGAAAATCAGAAAATTGACATGTTTGGCTGGCCAAAATCAATTCTGCCAGAATCAATTCTGTAAAGATTCAGAATCAATTTTGACATTTATTTCAATTTGAATTTTACTCTTTCCTTTATTACCCTCTTTAATTTTCATCAACAACTCTATCCACTTTCATTACTCTCTTTAAATATCTAGAAATAATTAATAAAAAAAATTCAAATATACAACTTTCATTACCCTCTTTAAATATATAGAAATAATTACTAAAAAAATTCATATATACAACTTTCATTACCCTCTTTAAATATCTAGAAATAATTACTAAAAAAAATCAAATATACTACTCATGTTCTGTTTTAATTAAAAAAAATTAAGTATACTACTAAAGTTGACATTTATTCATGTGATTACACAGTTTGGAACAATTGTTCAAATATACTCCTTCCGTAATTAATAGGAGCAATTCAATGCGGTTGGTGCATCAACATTTCCTCTACTCTTACATTTACACCCCATTCTTTTCTCTCACCAATCTGAAGCACAATTTACACATTTCCTCCTTCACTAGTTCATCTTCAAAAGCTCAATATCTAAACTTTTTTTTTATCCTTCATAATGTGTTTATTGCAAAAATGTGATTGTTGTATCCTTCATAATGTGTTTTTTGCAAAAATGTGATTGATGTATCCTTCATAATGACTTTTTTCTTTTATCCTTCATAATGTGTTTAATGTGTTCACGAGGCTTAAGGTGATATCTAATTTTCTAAGCACATTGTTTATGGTTCTATAAGGTCTAAGGGTAATCTAATAAACACTAGTAGTTTTTTATTTTATTTTACTAAGCTACATGTTGGGTCATGTTGATTGATTAACCTACAAATTTTGCTATTAAAGTTGGTTGCTTGTTAATTACTTGTTATGAGATGTTTCGGATGGTTGCAGAAATGGTTGCAATGTTTCGGATGGTTGAAGAAATGGTTGCAATGTTTTTGGTTGTTGTTGGCCACGGGGTAGGTAATAGAATGATTCAAGAAAGGTTTCAACACTCGGGTGAGACTGTAAGTAGGCATTTTCATCGGGTACTTCATGCTTGCCTTAAGTTGTCAATGAAATATATTAAACCCGAAGATCCTATGTTTCATGATTGTCATTCCAAAATTAAAAATGATCAACGATATTGGCCATTTTTTAAGAATGCTATAGGAGCAATTGATGGTACACATGTTTCATGTGTAGTTAGTGTCAGCGAGTAACCTAGGTTTATTGGAAGAAAGGGATATCCAACACAAAATATAATGGTTGTATGTGATTGGAATATGTGTTTCACTTTTGTATTAGTTGGTTGGGAAGATACTGTTCATGATGCTCGTGTTTTTGAGCAGGCTTTTACAAATGCGAACCTTAATTTTCCACACCCTCCTTCAGGTAAGTATTATTTGGTAGATTCTGGTAATCCAACACCAATTGGGTACATTGGTCCCTACAGATGTGAACGCTATCACCTTCCTGATTTTAGGCATTCTAACGGATTTGCAAATCATAATGAAGTATTCAATTATTACCACTCAAGTTTAAGGTCCACAATAGAAAGAACTTTTGGGGTATGGAAGAACATATTTGCAATTTTACATCGCATGCCCAAGTTCAATTTTGAAACACAGGTTCAAATAGTCGTCGCAACAATGGCTATACACAACTTTATCAGAAGGAATGTAGAAAGGGATATTGATTTTGATCTTTATGAAGATGAAAACACAATCATTATGATTATCATAGATCATCTAACTTGGATCAATCACAAGTTTTTAATGTAGCTTCTTCATCAGAGATGGATCACGTTCGAGACTTAGTCCGCAATCAAATTATAGAGTACATGCAAAATTAGTATTGTAATAATATTTAAATACTATTTGCACTTTAAATTAGTATTGTAATAATATTTAAATACTATTTGCACTTTAAATTAGTATTGTAATAATATTCTACTAATATTTAAGTACTATATTGCACTTTAAATTCTATTATCTATTTATAATGTTTATTTACATACTTCCATCTATTTATATGTATATTTTTATTTATATGTATGCCCATTTTGGTAATTCTACATTCAAAAACAATTTTGATCAAAACTATCCAAACATAAATCAATTATAAGAATCACTTTTACATTGTTGCATCCAAACATAAATCACTTCTGCCAGAATTAATTCTGAAGCTAATCCAAACACACCTTAAGAATAACAGGAAGTCCTTAAAATATGAATCTGCTTCCTGAATCCCAATTCGTCTATACCAAATAGAAAGGCAACGAAGAGGATGTGACTATCTTTTACATGTAGGCTTACCAAGAGAATTTTATTATTTCATACAATTGAGCATACAGTATAACGTTTTGGTAACTATTTTATAGATATAACTCCGGGATAAGAGTATCTTACTCCCTTTGTCCTCTTTCCTTTTTGGTGCATCTCGGAAAGATTGAAATACTTTTATCTAAGAAAACTATGCCTTTTTAAGCTTTTACTCGCTCAACACTATACCCTTCACTTCCAGAAGTATAAAAAAGAAAAAGGAAGAAGAATTATTAAAGATGGAAATATTTAATCTCATCTTTTACAAGAGTGATGCATCAGCAATTCAGCATGATCATGAGTCATGACGAAGTATTTCGTGATAGAAAGACAATTTGGATACTTGGAATTTGTTTTGTTCATGCGTCTTTTTTCTTTTTTTATAAGAAATATTTTGTTTAAAGTCCTCCACCTCTAATACAATATCCAAGTAAACTACCTCATTAAATGGGAGAAACGTACTAAATATCATAAAGTTTATAGGACTTGAATTCATGAAACACACTAAGACTTGTCAAGTTATCAGAGGCTCTGCACAAATAAGAACACCCAAGCCTGGTACCGGGCAGGCATTCTCCTTATACGGGGACCCCTATTCTATAAGTCGAGCTTGACAGCCCCTTACCAAACTTTTTCTCAGACTGTTACTGAGCTGTTAGCAACATTTTCTGAGTTTCTCACAACTTACAAAATTAAGAGAATATGTAGAGAGATACGTACTAGTTGTCACCATGTTATCTTAAGAAAACTAATGAAATCCATTCTTTTTAGTCCAATATATAACATTAAGAATGAATTACTAGAAATATCTTCCAATAACAACATACCCAGTGTAATCCCTCCCTCAAGTGGGTTATGGGGAGGGTAGGTTGTACGGAGACCTTACCCCTACCTTGGAAGCTATGGAGGTTGTTTCCAATAGACCCTCGGAATTACTAGAAATATCTTAAGAACGTTAATCTTCCTTATATCCATGACATTTTAAGCATCTCTCACGTGGCACTATATATTACATAACCTTCGTTTACCTGAAAATTCTCACTTACAAGATGCCTTTGGATGAATCAACTACTAGATTAGTCAATAACGAAGTAGACAAATGATGTGTTATTTCAAAAAAATTGCCATAGTATTTCTTATGCATCACTTATAATTATTCACGAAAACAGTCAAGTGGCAAGAGCCTAAGAATGAAGGGTGAGGTAATCTTATTCCCTTATTTTGATCTTGTTAGCAAATGGATTTTGTTTTTATAAGTAAATGGATTTTAATAACATAAGTCAAAGGAATCACCATTCTTTTTAATATTTGTCCCCGGGCTTAGTTTAAGTGGCAAAGGTTGAGGAACTTGTGACATGTTCGAGCCCTGCGCCATGCGAACTAAGACTGATATTTAAGTGGAGAAGGGTAGAAGGACGGGCCCATTATCCCGAGTTTTGAAGGCTATTGTTGGTTCAAAGGATTGACCCAGACAAATTTCTCACTCATCGAAAAAAAGGCATAAGTCGAAGGAAATGAATATTTCATATTAATCAAATATAATCAGTAGAACTTTCTTTCTCAATTTTTATTTCCTCTCTAAACAGTGTTAAGTAGGATGAAGGAAGTACATGGATCAACTTCACAAACTATTGAGGTAGTTTTCTCCTATTTAAAGCGACTATATTTGCAAATACTTCACAACTTTTTGCAATTAAACGTATCAATTTGGTAAACTTTATTGGGTTTTAATTCATTCAGTTCACTACATTGCATCAAATTTGTTATATTGGGGACCTTAAATGGCAATATTGAAATAAACATACAGAGGGGGCCAGGTGAAGACTCCGTAAAGACATGGTCACTACGGACAAGAGGGGACGGGTATGTTCATTGGATGGGATTACTCCACGAGCAATATTAAATATTTTTCTTTTTGATAGGTACTGAGCAATATAAATCAGTTACTCCTCTTGAGCTAGTCAAGTTTCAAAACACTTCTTCCACATACCAAGAGTTGTAAACCAAAAGTGGATCATGACGAACTTATAATTAAGCTTCTTACTTCAAAGATTACAAGGTTGACAATTAAGGCAGGAAGCTCTGCAACCTAGTAGTCTCTTCTACTACAACAACTATTGCGCTTCAATCCTCATCTAGTTGGGGTTGACTATATGAATCCTCATCATCCATGTCGCTCCATTAAAACCCACCCTAATCCAATATTTGAGAAAAAAAATGGATTCTCTAGCACTAGAAATTCTCTACATGTTCTACTGGCATATAAATCTATACAAGACTAAAAGACACCTAGAGAACATTAGACTTGAGGTAAATGTACTAACATAACTAAAACTTAATCGTTTGTTGGTATCACCTACATGGATATTTTTCTTTCATTGTGCCTTATTCTCACAGAGTCTCCATGAGTTTCACTTCCAAGATTAAAGGACTAATAGAATGTTTTGAAAGAAACTGTAAAGTAGTTGAGAAAAGGAGCATTCGGGAAGTTGGTGCATACATGTATTAGTAAGAAGCTATCTCAAGTAAAAAACTGATAACACACAAAGAATAGTCATATATTTTTCAAATCCCAATATATCTGCATTAAGCTTTTTACTACCAATTGCAAGGTGTAAAGTCGAATTTTTCGATATTTTACTCATAAAATGATACAAAATCACAACACTAATGTATTTGAACCGATTGTAATAACTAGCTTTTCCCTGTTGTATCAAGTCCTTGCATGTCGATTGTACAAAATGTACAAAGCTATCAACTTTATACGGAGATTCATTTTTTGTGTCTCATGAAGAAATCAGAATGCTTCACAAATTGACATGCATCTTTTTTATCGCACAACAATACTACTTCAGTAATACCTTCATTCATTAATTAGCTCACTTACTATTACGTGATCAAGTTTTTGACGGATCTGTGACAACTTACCCCATCACCAACAGCAAATAAGCTCACAACCCGAGAATTCTGTAAGCACCGTCCAACAAGAAGAGCATAAACGTCAAGAATTCCTAGAGACAAGCTCCATAAGCTCTGCAAGCCAGCAGCAGCGACAAGGTAACTGGGAAACCAGATAAGATGAAAAATTTCACCATAAAGCAATACAACTTCCAATAAACATGTACTTGATCAAAGGGCCAAAGAAAATACCACATGACTGTCTAGCACATTTAGGCAATACTAGATCAATGTTAACAACAAAATTGAACAAATCCCAGTTCGGACAACCATCCAATCAGATAGACAGAAAAAAAAAATTAGGAAACAAGCAAGGACCTTTTAGTATGATAATAAATATCATATTTACACAGCACCAACTAGTAACACCTGAGAATCACATAACTCCCTTTTGACTTTGTTAGAAGAGGCAATGCTTCAGAATTAGACTAGGGGCCTTATGCCAATCAACATGTTCTTTCTCCAAAATTAACAACCTTTGCCTGGCACACACTAGTGAGGAAATACTAATTTATAAGATGGTTGTCACCATAATACAACAAGATTTGAACTTGAGGCTTCTCCACAAAATTCCACCTTGACTTGCTAACCACTAAATCGATACTTCCTATATATATAGGTTATAGGCTGAAACTTTTAGCATCTCTAATGGAGAATAACACATCCTCCATCAGAAGGCCACATCCCCATCTCCCAGCCAGAGGAGGATCCAGGATTTAAAGTTTATCAGTTCCTAGTTCCTACAACGGTCTCAAGTTAATCACTGGGTTCAGAGTCAAATACTTATTGATATTTAATGAATTTCTTAATACATATACAAGGTATGGTCAAAAGCTACTGGGTTTCCGGGAACCCGCATCTTAGCCTCTAGATCCACCCCTGCTCCCAGGATATGTTTTGTTATAAGGTAGAATATGACTTGCGTGACCTTTTATTATACAAAAAAAAAATCAAGCTACCGGGCATAATTGTTCCATATAATACACCACGAAGTCACATACTATATGATCATCTAAAATCAGCACATTCTCAATTCAACAACAACAACAACATACTCAGTGTAATCCCACAAGTGGTGTCTGGGGAGGGTATGATGTACGCAGACCTTACATCTACTGGGGTAGAGAGGTTGTAGAGAGGTTGTTTCCGATAGACACTCAACTCAAAAGAAACGTAGTCAATGCAGGACAACACATTCTCAATTCATTTATTGAATCAATTCAGTTTTCAAATTGAAGTGAAACATCCAAACTCAGCACCAAAATCTCCGTACAACACAGAAATATTGCAAAGAGACCTCACATCTGTTCAGTATGAACTGATGTAATACTGCTCCCATTTGCAATTACGCCTTAATTTATACATCTAACTCACATATGATTATCTAAACATGATCGGAACTGAAATCTCAATTCTAAAGTTCAGCATCAAATAGTACAAATGGAACAACTGTTACCACATAAATATTGGTAATAGAACTCATTGACAAAATATCAGCGCAGACTAGTCACGGAGCTTGGATACGGTTTCCCGATCGGAGATCCATGGGGTCCAGTATGATCTCATATAATACTGTTACCATTTGCAATTACGCCTTAACTTAAACATCTAACTTACATATGATTGTCTAAACATGATCGGAACTGAAATTTTGTAGTTTAGTATGTGAACTGATGTGGAAGATCTGAAGGTCACGTATTCGATCCACGTTCACACCATTTCACTTTATAATAATGTATTTTACGTAAATGTAAGGTAAGATTGCGTACATAGACCCTTGTAGTGGGAGCTTAGTGCACCAGGTTGCCCAGTATGTGAACTTATGTAATATTGCTATTGTTTGCAATTACGCCTTAATTTACGCATCAAACTCACATATGATTATCTAAACATGTTTGGAACTGAAATTTTATAGTAGTTTAGTATCAAGTATGAACTGATGTAATACTGCTACCGTTTGCAATTACGCCTTAAGTTACACATCTAACTCACATATGATTATCTAAACAAGACCAGAACTGAAATTTTGTAGTTTAGTATGAACTGATGTAATACTGCTACTGTTTGCAATTACGCCTTGATTTACACATCTAACTCACACATGATAATCTAAACATGATCGGAACTGAAATTTTGTAGTTTAGTATGTGAACTGATGTAATACTGCTATCGTTTGCAATTACGCCTTAATTTACACATCTAACTTACATATGATTATCTAAACATGATCGGAACTGAAATTTTGTAGTTATAGTTTTTGTGCTTTTAGAAAGAGACAAAAATTACCAGAAAGCTGCGACGGAAGGAAAATCACCGGTAGTAGACATGACGCAAAGCGAGACAACAGCAAAAACGAACTGAGCGAAACGTAAGAAGAATCCGCCAATCGTTCCAGGCATGCCTTGAATATCCTTCATCCTCACTCTCGGCACGTTCGCGGCCTCCGTTTGAAGTGGTGGCGCGTCGACTGGATGCACTGTCGCGTTGCTCACACTCATTTATGTACTCTCGTTGTCCTCTTCTTCAGCTACCAACTAGTAACTACCACCAGCGAACAAACAAACAAGTTCAATTAATTCACCAATTACTTTTGCGAATTGCGATCCATAACTTCAATTAGAGAGATCCGGAGTTTGAGAATTCTTCGCCGGCCGGCGATTACTTACCGATGGAACCCTATGTCCGGTACAGATTGAACGGAGCAGGTGATAGTAGAAGCGAGGGATGTATCATGTATGTATGTATTGTCGCCTGGAAAGATGGACAATTTGGTCAGAAGTTGTTGTCCATGCTTTTCATTACACTTTTTTCTTTCTATATTTACTGCCTTCTTTTATTCCACATTTCATCTTACTTTTTCTTTTTTGGATTTTAATTAATCTATCTTTAAGATTATTAATTTTTTTTATTGTCTAAATAAAGTAATATTTGTTTATATTAGGAATGTTCAAATGAAAGTATGAAACTGAAAAATCAATCCGAACCGGTAAATCGAGTCAAACCGACTTAATAAATGATTATCATCATATTTTTATGTATCTTATATTAAAAACTAATTAGAATCACAACTAATTATTTTACGTAAAAAAGATAAAATAACGCATGAACGTTTGTTATTTTTTCAACTAAACTACGATTTTGCTATGTGATTATCCAATCTAAATAAATTGCTAATTTCAAATCGTGTAAAGGCGAGTCGAAAAGAAATATCCGAATATGGACATTCCATCCAAAGCATGATGAGTTATTATAGGAAAAAAAAGTAAAAAGCTCCAAGAAAATGATGCATTTTTCAAATGATGGCCCTACCAATTATTTGTATTATGCCAAATCCATCGGCCGTCACCGTCGGTGTCAAGATTTGTCACTTGAACATTTCAAATAACACTTGTTTTATTTAGACATTTCAAGTGGGTTTTTGCTGTACCATTTAAACATTTTTCGTTAACTTGACAACTTTACGTGATTTTTACTGAAAATAGGCACGTGAAAACTCTAAAAAACATCTTTCTTTTATTTTTATTTTTTTCTCTACCACACCAAGATGTTGCCGCCGATATTTTTACCGGAAAAAGCAAAAATTACATTTTTCATTCAACTCCATTCTCTCACTCTCATTAAAAAGAAGAAAACAAATCAAAAGAGCTCACTGAAAAAGAAAAATCGGATCCGGGTTTTAAATAATTTTCTGGCGAAACTTCGTTATTTTCAATCTGAGTTTCATTTTTTTCCGATATGGGTTTCAGATGAGGCAACTTCATTTTGTTTCTTTGGATTATTTCGAATTAATTATGTCTAAACATCATTAATGGGGTCTTTAGAAAACTTGAATGTTAAAAATGAGTATTTGATTTGATGAAATTTTAAAATTTTGATGTTAGGGTTGTCTTTGGGTCTTCGTGGAAAAAATCTTTAACATAATGTTATAACAATTTTGGAGGAGTTTTTCTTGAAATTTTGAATTAAAATCGTGGTTGGAACAAGAACACACATAAAGATGGTAAAGAACACCAAGAATATAATTTCCAAATTTGTCATTTTAATAATAATTTTCACCTGTCCTAATTTAATTTATCATTTTGTCATGTCATCGACGAGTGTTACACACATTTTACATATTTATCTGATTGTGCAAAAATGATTTAATTGGCACAATAGAGACCCACACGTTGCTCATAAATATGATTCTATTGATTTTTTAAAATTATCTGAATTGTAGAAATTGTTATTAAATATGTAGTTATTATTATTTTAAATATAAAAAATGGTCATTAAAATTTACCAATGTTAATCTTGTACTATATGAGCAAGTAAACATCTTTGCTCTCTTCTAAAATAAAAATGTTATTTTGAATTGCAATTCAAACGCGATGCGTGATACTTGGTGCATACACAGTTGTGACATGCATATACAGAATCATCAGTGAGAAAACAATTATTCAGATTCAAATGTTGTACCATGTCACATTAATTTTTATGATTAAATACAATAGCATTAATTAATTATTTATAATTAGATAATAACATTTCCTCGTTTCAAAATAGTTATTGTGTTTCTTAATTACACGTTCCTCAAGAAATAATTAATAGCAAGTAACATTTTAATTATTTTATTTATCCTCAATAAATATTTATGATATATCTATATGCCAACTCCATCAATGATGACTTCCACTTAATTATAATAATAATAATAATATATTCAGTGAAATTACATCTTGTGAGCTAGATAGAATGTTTTTGACAGCATGTACAACCACAAATAAATATGAAGAATAAGCCGTGATGAATTATTATTATAAAAAGCTGAAAGAAAGGTCCATACCTATTATATATGATAATCGGAGTATAAGAGATAAAATAAGAAAAAATTACTTAATTTTATGTTATTTTTTAAATGATTGAATTTATATTTTTGTACTTTTTCCGTCCCAATTTTCCTACCCATCCAAACAAAAACATTAGCCTTCGTTATGAGAAAAATTATAATTCTCTCTATCGATATTTACGGTGATCTTGAAAAGCTAGTTTTTTGTTTTTATTTGGTCTCTCTATTTTGAAAAGCCCTCACCCATCTGGATTCAATTTTAGGGTTTACAGATCTGTTGCCGATTCGAATATGTTTTGGAAGCTTCCAGTTCTTTCGTCTTGTTCTCCGGTATGTCTCGATCCATCTCTACTCTGCAGTTCGAATTGATTGAGCTGAAAGAAATTTATCGACTTGATATATTTTGCTTCTGAAGTTGCGTTTCGAAGCATATTTACAATTTTCTTTGTGTTCGAATTGATTAGCTGAAAGAATTTATCGACTACTCAATTATTTTGATCTTCTCTGATATTTTTCTTGAAAGTTGCTTTTCGAAGCATATATTCCATTTTCCTTTGTGTTTAAATTGATTGAGCTGAAAGGAATTTACGGAATCAATTATTTTGCTTGTAAAGTTGCGTTTCAAAGCATATTTTGATCTTCTGTTGATATTGAATTGTCGGAGAAGTGTACTTGTTGTTTTAGACTATGATTTGTAGATTATGAACGTGCTTTATTGGTGCTTCAACTATGTGTAACTAAATTATTTTCCTTGTCTTCAAATTGATTGAGCTGAAAGAAATTTATCGACTACTCAATTATATTGATATTTTGATCTTCTGTAATATTGAATTGGCAAGAGCAGTGTACTTGTTGTTTTTCAGATTGATGTATAGATTATGAATGTGTTTTTATTGGTGCTTCAACTATGTGAAACTAAACTATTGTCCTTGTGTTCAAATTGATTGAGCTGAAAGGAATTTATCAAACTCAATTATTTTGATATATTTTGCTTGTAAAGTTGCTTTTCGAAGCATATTTTGATCTTCTGTGATATTGAATTAGTGGAGCAGTGTTGTTGTTTTCAGACTATGATTTATATATGACGAACTTGTTTTTATTGGTGCTTCAACTATGTGAAACTAAATTATTTTCCTTTGTGTTCAACTTGATTGAGCTGAAAAAAATTTATCTACTACTTAATTATTTTGGTTTTTTGTGATATTTTGCTTGTTAAGTTGCGTTTGAAACAATATTTTGGTCTTATGTGATATTGAATTGGTGGAGCAGTGTACTTGTTGTTTTCAGACTATGATTTATAAGATTATGATTGTGTTTTCGTATTGGTGCTTCAACTATGTGAAACTATGTATTTTCTAGTGGTTTTGCTGCTATTGCTTGTGGTAGCTTAACTCTGTTTAGCTGATAATAATTGTTTTGAGCTCATTTGATTTTATTATTTGGTCTCCTTCCATTAACAAAAGAATTCAAAAGTGAGTAGAATTGTCATATATGTTTTAATGAATTTGGTTAAAGTACTTTGAGACTATTGTGTAATTTCATATTAATTGAATTCACGATGATAACTCTTAAATCTAACAAATACATAAGTTCATTTTAAAAAGAATGGACTTGGTAACGTGAAATATCTGTGCAATTCGTAATTGTTTTTAAGTTGTAGTATTTTCCGGATTGTCAATCCTTCATTGCAGCTGTAATATTCATCTGATTGCAGGACCATTTAATAATGTAATTTTATAGTACATTATGCACATCTCTTTCTTGCATAACCTGGTGTTGCATTATTCGTATTGCCATATTGACTACGTCTAGCTTGCGTTGCAAATACTGTTCATTTGAAGCTGTTACCTTCAATACAGTTTGTGTTTATTTGCTTTTCTGTTGACTTTCTTTCCAACCTGGTGAATGGTGTTGCTTATGATTTTTTCTTTCCTTTGAATTTTTTAGGTTGAAGCAGTACTAGACAAGGAAAATTTCACTTTGGAAGAGCTTCTTGATGAAGAAGAAATAATCCAAGAGTGCAAAGCTCTGAACAGTCGTCTCATAAATTTGTAAAATTTCTCCCGGTTTTAACTTATATAGATACTATTAATCTAACCACACTCACAGGAGAGAATGTAGTTCCTGACTAACTATTTTTAGTTCAGCTTAAAATTTCAGATTCACTGAGACATGGTTATCATTTTCTGTTTTCAGTTTGAGAGAGAGAACGCAGGTTGAGCAGTTGCTGCGTTACATTGTTGAAGAGCCTTCTAAGGATGCGGATAGCAGACGAACATTTAAGTAAGTTTCTATAGGACTTGACCTTGCTTTAACAGCTATGTCTGTATTTCTATTTGCAAGTGTCTGCAGTTTGCTATAATTTAATCATTTAACAACAATTTATTTCTTGCTTTTAATGCTGTTTCACCTTGTAGGTTCCCTTTCATTGCCTGTGAGATATTTACCTGTGAAATTGATGTCATCCTTAGGACTTTAGTGGATCATGAAGAGGTACTGTATTCACAAGATGCAGTAATGATATTTTAAGTAAAAATGAAGGTCTTTCGCTCTGATATTTCAATCGTCTCTCTATCTTGCTGCAGCTAATGAATTTGCTCTTTTCCTTTTTGGAGCCAAGTCGTCCTCATAGCGCTTTGCTGGCTGGGTATTTTAGTAAGGTAAACATTTGATTCATCTACAAGCTTTGTGGACAAACTAACTTGAGTTTCGTTGTTGAAACGTTTCTTTTTTGGTCTAAAAGAAGTTGCTTTATGTAGTTTTTGCTGAATTGTAGGTGGTAATATGCCTTGTGGTGCGGAAGACAGTCACACTTATGAATTATGTTCAGGTTTGCCTAGTAAATCCATTGCATGTCATGAATTGTACAAGTTATTGACTTTTCCTGCTTCATGTAGTTAAAGCTGTGATGTTTTGGTTTCCGGTCAAGAAATATGTATTTACTTGCTCGTCTGTAGAAGATTATTAATTAAGACACAATAAATCTCATTAATAAACATCAAGGCGGTGTAAAAAAAATATGTATAGTATAACTGAACTTGAGTCATTTCTGTCATCTATCAGGTTTGACGAACTAATAGCAAAGTTCTCCTTACACCACAAATACAAGTGCAATAAGAAGGATCTCTTGATGCTTTCTACATCATTCTCAGTATGATGAAATAGTCTTCTATTCCTTTCATTTCATATGCTCCAAAAGGGACATGATGTTGCCATCATGCTGCTTCTTTACGTTGCTGATCTTTTTAAATCTCTAACACATGATTGCTTCCCCCACTGTCTTCAGCAACACCCATGAGATATTGAACAATAAGAGCTGGAGGGTCAGCAGCTGCATAACCCAACACGATATTGTTAGTATCTTCTCTAGATTCTTTGCACATGCAACACCAACTCACAAAATCTTCCTCTATTCCTTAAATTGTTTGGGTGGCATCCTATGCTGCACAACAGACAGGAAAGCTACTTATTTTGGAGGCTCGATGTTCCAGAACATTTCTCTAATCTCCCATTTCTGACAATTCCAAATAATAAGATTTTGCCTCCCCCTCCGTTTCTTCTTATCTCCCTTGTCATTCTGAGTGTGTTGTTATATATATATCCCAATCACGGATAGTCTTCCTAAATATATACCTCATATTGACCCTATTAGGGTCTTGTCTCAGTTCCAAATAAAAAGATTTTCACTTCTTTGCTTTCTGAAGAGAACACTCTGCTTTTGTCGATTATTCTTCTTGTATTATTTCCTTAGCTTACCAACTAATCTATAGAAGAGCCTTAGGATCTCACAAACTCCGGTCAATTCTACCTTTTCTCTTATGCATCATCAGTTTTTTTTGCAAATTTTGATTAGGTCTTAAGGTTTTAATTGATGTGTGTCATTGTGCTTCTTCCTTCTTTTTTGGGGGCGGCCAGCTTTCACTAGATATGAAGTTATGATCTTTATGTTTTCCTTCCTCTTCTTCTACTTCTAATAGTTTTTTTTCATGTTGTTTGACCTTGCTCCCGTTCCATCTTGAGCTTAAGTGGTCACTTTCATTTTCCAATATTTAAAATCATCCCGTGTTCTAGAAGCCTACATCTTCTAATACTAAAGTATCGTGCATTCTTTGAAAGCTTGTGCTTGGCTCTTTTACCTTTTTTAGAAGGTTCAATTAAGGGTCCGGAATCTGCATTATGTTTTTTAAGGAATTAACTGGATCTGCCATTTCAAAATAAGAAAGGGGTTAAATAATTCTGTTGGAGAAGTTGAATTTGTTTTGTATTCTTGCAAATCTTCTTAGACTCAGTAAGTGGGTGGTGAAGCTAGGAGGATCATGAGTTCATCCCATGTTTAAACTAGTTTTTTAACTATTGCATAGAGCTCGCTTATGTGAGGAAGGTTGGTTTAGGCATCTTGATTATTCTGGTTTTTTTTGGGGGGGGGGGGGGGGTTAATTCGTACGAACCATAATACAGGTAATTTCATTTTGCAAACTGTGTGGGAAGATGATTCAATGCAATTTTGTATGACTTGCAACCTGTAAATGGTTGTTTAAATGCATTTTTCTTTTTCTTTCTCCCTCTTTTCCTCTTAAGGACGTGGTATTTTCTTCCTGATTTTCTTGTTACAGGCCCATCATGATGTTTTTCAACAGATGGTGGATTTGATTGGTATCACATCCATAAGGGAGGTTAGTTAGCTTGGTTTTTTCTTCTACCATCTGACACAATCATTAATCTAGTCAAATTGTGATATGATCTATCTAGTGGAGGCAACTCTTTTTCTCTAATAAGTTCTTTCTTTGAAGGTTTTGGTGCGACTTGTAGGAGCTGATGATCATATGTACCCCACTACTGCAGATGTGATGCAATGGTTGACTGAGAGCAATCTATTAGAAATGATAGTGGACAAATTGAGCCCCTCTGTAAGTTAAACAATCTACCTGATATTATGTTAGTGGTGGTTGGATGCATACACTTGTGGAAATGTTCACAGAGCATTTTAGCATTCGATGTGTCTTTTCTAGAGTATTATATGATTGCGTTGCTTCACCTGTCTGTGGTAACTATTCTTGTGTTTCTTGTTATCATTATTCCTTTGCAATGCCTTTACTGATCATCCATCCAAACATGCTTTACTGGTTTAAATGTCAAATTGTTGGTTATTTAGTGGTGTATGGAGTCTAATGAGTTTCTGGTGTTAGGAGCAGCAGGAGCTTGGATGTTTTCCCTTAGCTGATAGGAATTACCTGTTACCAGACAATTAAACTATAAGAAATCCTCTCCAATTGTAGATGCATGTCCTCTTTGCTCCACCTTAATTGATTTGACTGCAAAATCTGTTTTTGTTTTTTCCTTTTTTTTAATTCTTATTTTTGGGAATAGTTAATATATTTCTAAGTTTGTGGTTTGAAGCACTAGTGTGACTTGGTCTTTACTGAATGACGGCTCTCGCGCTCAAAACTCCTGTGATGTATTTGCGTTTTGAAGCATTAGAGTGACTGGTCTTTTACTGAATGACGGCTCTCACGCTCAAAATTCCTGTGATGTATTGTTTTTCTTTGTCCAGAGTTCTCCCGAAGTACATGCTAATGCAGCAGAATCACTATGTGCAATAACCAGGAACACGCTATCCCCTCTGGCCACCAAATTATCCAGCCCAAGGTCTGTTGGACCTTGCTTGATATTTCTCTTGGAAGTTGATCTCTGGCTTGGCATATCTTTTCTGCAGATAGTAACTTTAATTAATTAAGCACCACAACTTTCTCTGCTTGCAGTTTTGTTGCCAGGATATTTGGTCATGCCCTTGAAGACTCACACTCAAAGTCTTCCCTTGTCCATTCGTTGTCTGTCTGCATCTCTCTGCTGGATCCAAAAAGATCAATTCCATCATCTATGATGTATTCTTTCCGGAACCAGCAGGCTTATGAGTCTCCTGTGCATGCCAATGCCGACACTATCGATGCAATGCTTCCTAAACTTAGTAAGTTTTCTGATTGTGGAAGTTTGTACCGTTTTGAATTTGAATACTTGTTTACTGTAGAAAAGGTCAATTTCAAGTTCTCTACCAGAGACCAGTTTGTAGGGAAGTGTCAAAATGAAAAACCTACACAAAGTGATTCCCTCATGCCACCCGGCAAAAACAAGAAAAAAATACAAGTATAATGTTACTTGTACTTGTAATTTTTTCTTTATTTGGAGCTCATCTTGAAAAATTTAATAACCTTTACATCACTTACGGCACAGGTGGTTTGCTTGAGCTGTTGATTGTGTCATCTGATGAGAATGTTTTGCCCACAACATATGGAGAACTCAGGCCACCTCTTGGGAAGCATCGCTTAAAGGTTTGTCTTGGCTATATTCCTGAAACAGAATGAACTGGCCTTTGTTATTCCTTTCCCATTTAACCGGTGTTCCCTCGGGAGGATATGCAAAGTGAAAACTTCACTATTATGATGTTTTATATTTGTTGTCGAGAGATCAAATGGTTTTACGTCTCTGTTGCAAAGGAGTTATAAATCTTGTGTATGTTCTGATGGAGATTTGGGATATATTTATCAGGCTTTGAATGAGTACATCCAGTTTGTGAGTGCTTGCAGAATGGGTGCCTGTGGTCTATTGAGTTGATAATCTTGTTCTACTCTTTTAATCATTCCATCTTAAAGTATTTGTTTTCCTTGTAGATCGTGGAATTTATTTCTGTGCTACTGAAGACTGGCAATGAAGTTGCAGAGAAAGAATTGATCAGCTCCGGGACAATTGAGAGGGTCCTGAATCTCTTTTTTGAGTAAGTTGTTATGTCAAAGTTCCCGGATTATTGGCCTCATAAGTCATAAGTAGTTTGATGTGAATGTTCATAGATTTTATTATTTAATTTCTTCAAACCAATTTCTGTTTGACATTTTTACAATTTGCTTAATTTCTGTATAGGTACCCCTATAACAATGCATTACATCATCCTGTGGAGAGTATAATATACTCATGCTTAGAAAGTAAGAACACTACAATCGTTGACCATCTTTTTGAGGAGTGCAATTTGATTGGCAAAATTATTCAAACCGATAAACAGCCTACAGTTTCTGGTGATGGAAATCAGGTTGATCTTTGTGAAGCAATGGAATCTTTTTTTTTTTTGAGGTTTTTGATTTTGCACACTATCCCCCTTCAGTTTTGAAAGAAATTCACCCGAGTTTTTCCCCCCCTCTTAAGGATAAGTCTGTTTAATTTGAATTATGCAGTCTCAATGCTGGTAATAACTCGTGCAAGTATTTAATGGTGTTTTTTAACTGATGCAGCCCACCTTACCAGCTACTGGGAAACAAGCACCCCGAGTAGGTAACATAGGGCATATAACTAGGATTTCTAACAAACTCATTCAGCTGGGAAACAATGACAACTGCATTCGTGCTCATCTTGAGGTTTGTCAGATATAACTCTGTTGCCTGATACGATTCACAGAACCTAGGTTTTGGGTCTTTCTCTAATGAGGAGTAATTATTACTGAAGCTTTAATGTTAAAAGTTACTGTGTTTGCCTTTAAGATAAGTTCTTTTTGAAACTTCATGATGGGCACTGGAAGATAATTTCAACAAACAGTTACTTGCCTTCCACACCAGAAATTCTTATGAAGTTTTTGTGCGCTAAAGCTTGATTCGTTTTTAATAATATTGGAGTGTACATTGATATTTGTTCAGCTGTGCTTGACAAAAGAAATTGTTTGAATTTGAATGATCTCTCGGCAACATTATCCTTTTCACCACTCAATAATCATTGCCCTCGTGAGGGCAGTGTTTATTTTGAGGTGCCTGTTGGTATTGATATTGCTTTAGGTCACGGGTTCCCTGCTAACGTTTTGTTGATATTGGTATTGTCTCTTAGTAATGATGTTTCTGTTCTTTACCTTGTCAAAAAAACAATAACAATGATGTTTCTATTATAACTGGTTTGCGGCACATCTTGTACTCCAGAAAAATATGGAATGGAGTGATTGGCATACTACTGACTTACAGGAGCGTAATACATTAGAAAATGTCTACCGCTGGGCTTGTGGGTAAGGTTTTATCTCCTTTTTCTGATTCTGCTACTTGATTGCCAAAATGAAATTCTCATAATGGTTGTTTGCATTATACTTCGACATAGATCTGAAGTTGGATAATTATTTATTGAAGCTATTGCCTGGAACCATTCCTGGGCTATATTTTTATGGGTTAACAGTGTCCTGTTACAGTAATACAAAATTGAAAAGTAAATAAAGAGTATGCACAGAGTGAAGTATCTGATACGTCAAGCAAGTCATTCACTATGTTGTTGGTGTCCTAACAAGCCACATTCTCCGGCCATTGTACCACCTTTGTCAATGTTTTGATCTTCAAATATGAGAGGAAGTGGAAAATGGGGACAAGAGGAAATCGGGTTGGGTGGGATAAAGCAGGAATTAACTGAAAGACATGCTTTTTGTTGTGATCTTGTAGTCCAGGATGTCTTGCTATTAGATGAAACAAATTCTGAGGGTAACTATCTAATTAAATTGCCATAGAGAGGATTGCAGAATTCATTGGGATAAACATGGATTTTAAAAACTGTTTAGGCCTTTAGGGTGAGTGGAGGTCTATTTGAGAAGTTCTATTTGGTGGCAAAGTTACTTTTTAAGTTCCTTAGCTAATCCCTTTTCTACTCTAATGCTCTTCTACGAAATAACTAGTTTATGCTGATGTCCTTTATTTGTATGGTCAGCCGACCAACTGCTTTGCACGACAGAACGAGGGAGAGCGATGAGGAAGATGTTCATGACAGAGATCATGATGTAGCAGCTTTAGCGAATAATCTGAGTCAAGCATTTCGCTACACCATATATGATAATGATGATGCTGAAGAGGTAACATTTTATTTCATTTTGGGAGGTGCAAGTTGGGGCGGTATGGGGTTCTGCATGTAAAAAAGGAGGAATGTGTAAGCTCATTAGTATTTGGGGGGGGGGGGGGTTGGCTTTCAGTGTCAGTTTGCTCATGGTCTTTCTTGCGTTTTCCAGGGGCGTGGAGCTCTTGAACGAGATGATGAGGTCCGTACTTTCATATCCCTGATTAACTCATCTTCCTTGTAGATATATTGTCAATCATTGTTGCATTTGCTATTTGTTATCACTTGCCTTGGTGTTCCTCACAGTGTTATGTTCATGCCATTGTAGGATGTTTATTTTGATGACGAGTCTGCTGAAGTTGTGATATCATCCCTGAGGTTGGCAGATGATCAAGGGAGGTGAGTTCAAGTTCCCATTTTTTTCTTTGTCAAGGAATCACTTGAGTAAATTTGCTTCTAGAAAAGAAAGTGAAAAAAGAAAAAGAATACAGATGACGAAAGAGTTTTATGTATTTCTTTCCAATTATTTGACTGGTAAACGCGTCTTCATTTCTTTGGGTCTTCCAGTGTCTTAAAAAATGAAGAGTTCATCATGAAAACAATGGTCAACTAACTGGAACTCTTAATACTTCTAAGGTCAGGGCAACTAACATACCTCTTACGGGCTGATGTTAAAAAAATCTGACATGCCATAGTTTATACAAGATATATAGGTTTCAGAGTAGTAATATCTTTCAGTTTTGTTTGTTAGGACTTAGCACTCTTTGTATAATGACTACTTTTTCCTTTTTCACTGCGCTCCATTTCTGCAGCAGTTTGTTCACAAACTCAAACTGGTTCGCATTCCAAGATGATAGAATTGGTGATGCTTCTATGAGCACCTCACCTGCTGATGTGATGGAGGATATTAACCTCAATGGAACGTCAAATACTAGCAGCAGCAATAGTGATGATGAAGTGGTAGTTGGAGAGGATGATGAATTGGCTGAGAGCAAAAGTTCTAACGCAACACCCAGTTCTAGTTCAAACGCCTTTAATGGGCTGAGCGTAACTAATTCTGGTAATGATGGAGACTTCAATCAACAGAACGAGAAAGCAGGCACAACAACTGACATGACTCCTTTACAGTTCGAGACGTCAGGGAGTGATGACCGCATTGGAGGCCGGTGTATGCCCGAATGGGTAGCATGGGGAGATGCCCCAAATTTTCAAGTTGGTGGATCCACTGTGAACCCATTTGAAGACCATAGTAACTCTACTGACCATCTTGCCAATTCAGGGGATATCGGAACTCCACCACTTAGTTCCACTACCAGTTGTAGTGGAGAATCTATTCCAAATGGTGTCTCATCTCCTGATTCTAGCAAAAGTTCAGGATCTGATTCTATTCAGAAAGCAACCACTGTTCCTTCTTTGTTTGAAGAGGATGTTGAATTCGTGGGCGTGGAATTGGAGGGTACTGAAAAGGCAATGGAGCATGCTCTTAAAGAGGGGATTGTTGGCGAAGCCGCTCCATTAAAAAGGAGCATTGTTCCTACGGTACTAGAAAAGGAGAGCACAGATGATGGCGGGGAAGGAGTAAAAGAGTACAATGATGCAAACTACTGGAGAGTCGACCAAGAAGTTGCAGTGTCGGAATAACTGTGTGGAGATCTATTGATTGATTATTTGAACCTGGAATTTGGAGCTCTAATAGCCAGGATCCCCAACTATGGATTGGTGAGTTTATGCAGCAGATGTGTACAGTGTACTATGGTTACAATTGGGATCAATCAATAGGCTAATATAAGGTTTGTCACCAATTATTATTGTTCCTCTTATTGATGTTTATTGTTCAGGCTGTGTTTTCGTTGTAAATTTTTTTTGGTTTCTTCTCGTCTGACATTATCATCTTTCTGTAGTTGTATGGATTCTGAAGTAATCTCAGTTCTCCATCCCATTAAGAGCAGCAGGCGTAAAGGCTGCCTTGTTGAGATAATGTAAACTCTTATGTTCTTTGCCTTGATATTTTTCATGTGTTGCGTGTTGGTGCTTTGGATAAGAAAAGAAAAAAAACTGAGCTACCCCCCCAATTCTTATTTGGATTAATCAGCGTAAATGTACTTTACTGTACCATCGGGTATGATCAAGGCACTATTTGTAGCAGCAGAATATACGTATTGGATGCACTTAAGGTAATCGCGAGGCTCTGTTTTGGTGACATGTGACATGTCATTCATTTCATATAAAGGATGACCTCCTAAATGCTTTTTAATGGAGCGTCTGCCTAAGGTCGGCTTGTGGCTAATGCCTTCGTTTTTGTGAGAACTTGTGATTGGGTGATTTGTAAATGAAATCTCAACATAATATCAATATTGATTATTAGGTTTTATACAAGGAGAGCTCGAGGGTAAGAAGTTTGTGTTATTACTGTATAAAGTCTCATAAAAAATGCAATTTTTTAACGAAATGACAGTCTTGCTAAATCTTCTTTGTTTTTCTTCTCTTTATTCCTTTTTGCCACAAATAAATGAAATACAAATCGTACATCAGTTGCAAGTTCTTGGCTAAAACTCATTTAGCATATGCTGGACTTTAATACTACAAAAAAATCAAGGCTGTCCAGGTTTGGTGAGAAGATTTGGTAAAAAGACCACTCTCCAATTTAAATTCGCCAACATGTCATTGAAAGTTTTTTTGATTTATTTTTGTGGATTAAGGTTCGAATACGTGGGTACTGGGTTACTTCGATAATTTAAAAGTTCAAAGTTTTAAACTTCTACACTTAAGTTCATTTGAGTTATATTAAAATATACAAAGCCCATTCTCTAGGGGCTCTTTGCCAAAAAGTCAATTTGAAGACTTATATTGGTGAAAAGGTCACAACTCTTAAAGTATTGGCTAAAAAATCACCTATTATTATGTCAACAATGTCAGTCTTTGCTGCATTCAAACCTAACCCCAAAGTTTTAAAAAATACACCTTGACCCTCAACATTTTAATTACTCAACAAAAATAGAAAACTAAGTATTTTTCTCCATTTAATTACCCCCAAAAATAGTAAAAAAACAAATATTTCCCTTTAAAAGCTTTCGATTTCTTCACTTTTCAGATCCCGTTTTCGGCGAAAATTTTGGCTTTTCACCAGAAAATCAGTCTGAACAACTTATCACAGTGTCGATTACAGTCATAGACTATAGCCATTGTCTATTATAGATTTATTAGGTTGTCGATTGCAGAATATACTAGAGTAGGTGGTACCGGTTTTCGGCGAAAATTTTGGCTTTTCACTAGAAAATCAGTCTGAACAACTTATCACAGTGTCGATTACAGTCATAGACCATAACCATTGTCTATTATAGATTTATTAGGTCGTCGATTGCAGAATATATTAGAGTAGGTGGTGATTACATGAGTGAATGAGAGGAGATCTCAAAATGTTGGAATTGAATTTTTATGAATAAGGTAACATGATGATCCTGATAGTGATGACGAAGAGTGTAACAAACAAAAAGAAATGAGAAGAAATGAAACAACAAACCCCAATCTCAAACCTCAAATTACACAAATATAAGGGAACGTGGATTGATATATCATAAACCGGTCGTCGTCAATAGCTAACAATTATCATTTAGGCTCGACTTCATGCATGATCAATAATTTTCCACATGTTATATATAGACCAAGGACAACATTTATCTAAAAAGTCATAAATAAATAAAATAAAATAAATAAAAAGACTTGATATTATTTAAATATTATAATAACACTTTAATACATCATATGAGAGTCCTCATCCATTGATCACATGATCAATAGAGTTTCAGGACAAGTAATGATACTTAAAAGAGAAATATTTATCTAAATATCTATAAATAAATAAAATAAATAAAAAGACTTGATACTATTTAAACATTATAATAACACTTTAATACATCATATGAGAGTCACCATCGATTAAAGATCAAAAGAATTTTAGAACAAGTACTGGTAATCATAACACTAGTTTTCAATTAGTCTGACAACAAGTTATTGTTCTCAAAGCATAACCTTGTTCTAAAGACAATCACTACTTTTGCTTCAACTCTTTGGATCATGTATTCAATGGGGACTCTCATATGATGTATTAAAGTTTTATTATAATGGTTAAATAGTATCAAGTCGTTTTATTATGTTTTTAAAGATAAATTAATTAGTCTTTTAAGTACCATTACTTATCCTAAAACTCTTTTGATCATGTGTTCAATGGATGAAAGCACTCCTATGATGTATTAAAGTGGTATTATAATGTTTAAATAATGATATGTCTTTTTTATTTAATTTATTTATATTATTTTTAGATAAATATTGACCTTTTAAGTATCATTACTTGTCCTAGAACTCTTTTGATCATGTGTTCAATGGACGAGGACTTTCATATCATGTATTAAAGTGTTTTATAATATTTAAATAGTGGCATATCCTTTTATTTATTTATTTATTTTATTTATGTCTTTTTAGACAAATATTGTCCTTGGTCTATATATAACATGTGTATAATTATTGACCATGCGTGAAGTCGAGCCTAAATGATAACGGTTAGCTATTGACGATGGTCGCTTTATGGTATACCTGTCCACGACCCCTTAAATTAGTGCAATTTGAAATTTGCGGTTGGGGGTTAGGTTTTGGGGTTTGAAATTTGGCATTTGGGGTTTGGGTTTGATTTTTTTTCTTTTTCCGTTAGACTAGTTCAGATTCAACATGCTTCACATTTCAACAGTCGCCATTATTTCTCTAGTTTATCATCGATCAAAATGGTCTATAATTATCCTAAGCAGTAAGTTGTTACAGAGTAAGGTGATTTATTTTTTATTTGACTTATAATTGATTCAGCGCATTTAGCTTTATTTCGACTGACATACCACATATATTTTTACAACAGTAATAATAATAAAAAATCTTAAATTTATAATTGTAATAATACATCCTTCCATATATAAAATGGACCCTAAGTTCAAACTCCTCCATTATCTTTTTTCTTGATCAAACTCTTCCATTGTCTCTTTTCTTGATCAAACTCATTCATTTTTTTTTTCATAAATAAAAGTTTACAAAAAAATTACATAAAAATAATAGTCTATTAGGGGTAGGAAGACGGTGGTCTAATCATTCTTTTCCGAACCTTTCAAAGATTACACATAGAGAATGCGCAGTTTCATCTGTTGTATGTGATCTACATGCAAACAATAGAGTGATGTTGACCAACCATAATATAATAATAATAATAATTATTATTATTGACAATAAGTCTATTAATTGACCAACAAAAAGGCTAAAGTTGAGTCTAGTAATAGACCAAGATGAATTTGCAAAAATAAAAACAGAAAAAACACAATCGAAACAAGCAAAATAAGTAGAAATAACATATATTTGAATAAAAAAAAGGCTAAAGTATCAAAAATTTGAAAAAAACTCATAAATTTATGAACAATAGAATTTATCAAATTTGAAATAAATAAAAACTTTTATATAGGTAATATGGAGCTCAAAATACTCTGGTACTGATGCAAAATTAATTAACATGCCCGAAGACGATGATTGGATAACTTTCAAGCTTTGGAGAAAAGAAAACCAAATGAGAAATTAAGATTCTGATAGAAACGAGGAAGAGAGAGACTTATTCATACTTTAGAAGAAAAAAGAGTGTGATTAGTTAAATTGACTAAGAGTGAGGGAGACTTGTTCATATTATTTTTTGATAATCCAGGTATCCAGGCTTGCGCATGACTATTTCACTAGTATTATCTAGACGTCCTGGAGATGATAGACCCGGTCCCTCATCGCTATCACCAAGATAAACCGCGGGATGTGCTTCATTAGCCAGAGTCTGAGAGCGGACAACTGATCAATGACACAAGACTCAACCTCCTGTCGGGGATCGATCCCACACTGCGCATACCAGCGCGTCTTAGCGCCCATCCTTTTCCACTGAAATATGCCCCGGGGAACAATTCGCTGAGAGGGGACTCGAACACGGAACCCCTCCCAGCATACCCTTAGTGAAATGGCCACTGGGCCAAACACCTTTGAGTGACTTATTCATACTTTATGAGAAAAGAGAATGTGATTGGTTAAATTGACTATATTTATTTTGCGAGTTTATTTGGACATAGCCTAATTAGCCAATCTAAAACCTAGGAACAATTTGGGCCAACAATATAACCCAAATTGACCGACTAGATAACTTATCAAAATATATTCTCCTACACTAGCATGTTTCTCAATTAGGGGTGACAAAATTAGCCCAAGTCCAAATGACCCGCTCAATCCGCCCAAGATTTGATGAAATTGGACAACTCTGATTTTAATGATAGACTTATTTGGACTAGCCCAAGTTGATCCATCACAAATCAGCAGTCCAAATAAATCTATGATGAAGCCCAAACTTGACCCATGAAAATGCTTAATCTTAACCATGAGAGCTTACTCTAAATTAAAACATTTGTCTATAAATAATAATTATTTTTTGAAATAATAAACTACACCAACGCACCCAACCACCCACGACACTATCCACCCACCGCACCTCACCACCCCACCCCTCACCCCCACCACCATATGCCCCTACCTTGGCTACTCCACTGTTGACACCCAATTTTGACACTCCTGTCCAGTCATTAACTATAAAATTAGACTAATTTTGTAAAATAATTTTTTATGATTTTTTATAATAAAATGCAGCGATAGAACATTAAATACAGACATAAATAAGCAATTTAATAATGACACCGCGTCTTACGTAGAAAATTACGCACTTAGAGTCTCGCGCCCATATTTATTAATTTTAAGCCCTGTCATAATTCTTAATAATAAATAATAAATACATAAAATAATAATCTAACACACGCGTTTTAATAATAGCATTCATAAAAGAATTAAGAAGTCTTATCTACATGTAGCATTTAAATAATTCAATCTTAGCTTAAATAATAATAAAACATGCATAATAAATAAGTTTTAATAACAACATCGCATTATAAAAATTAAGCACTAATTAAATAGCACGTCCGTATTTATTTTTTAATCTCAAACATAGACTAATAAAGCACCTAAATAATTTAATCACAATTTAAATAATTTAATTCACAACATTTAATAATTAATAGCCCAATACCTATTAATTTCGTCCACCTAATTAAAATACTACCCTCTACCCGAAGGCCCAATACCGCGGCCCAGCTCCCTCTACCTTATACTCAGCCCACACGTCCCAGCAGAGTCGCCATGCTGTCGCACCCGATTTTGAACTCTCAGGCTTGAATGCGCGACGGAATGGTTATCCTCCCCAAAAATGTAAAAATAATGTTTAAAATGTTAAGGGAGTCGCCACCTAATTAATTGGGTGAATTAGGACACCTAAATACTAACCGATTGAAGTCAGCATTAACTCCATTTAATGGTCTGTGAAACTAAATGAGATTCTGAGTAAGAGTTCTTTATTATCCTAAAGAAAAGGGGTCAGGCACCCTAAAGGATCCGCTAACTTGCGGTTGTCCGTTCAAACAATAGGTTAATTTATTTGGCTAAGAGATGTATATTTTAGAAAAAAAGATTATTTAAGTAAAGGAATGTGGTAAATATCTAAAGAATATATATATTGATAACTAAAGGGTCTTATAAGACTATACAAAAGTTGATTATACATTTATAAGACATGAAGTTATTTTATTTGACAAAAGTAAGAAAATGATAAATTGCTCCTATTAGTATATGTAAGTTTAAGACTCCTATATAAAAAGTTAATTATGAAATTATTTTATATACGTGTATGCGAAAATTACTTCCTATGATATTTATGAAGAGTTTATGAGAAAGTTTATTTCTTAAGAATTAAATATGGAGGAATATATTAACTACATGACTAAAGCATAGCTAGGATTAATTATTTTAGATTTAGATTTATATGATGAGCCTAGACTAAGTAAAGGATGAATTTATCTTTAAACTACCCCTTCCAAAATATTCAAAGACTAGTAGAGTTAATTATCCTATTAATTACAAGGTTAATAAATATGACAATAATAAATAAACAAATAAATAAATGCATAAATAAGCAAAGAGAGGAGGGAGATTGGAGTTGTTGTGACGTCTAGAACGGATGGCGACACCATCTATCCTATAGTTGTTTGGAAGCCCTGCGGCGGAAGTGTGGTTGGCGATATGGAAGTCATGATGAGTCTCATAACAAGCGAATATTGGGTAAAATTCTAAAGGTGGGACCGAAGCCGATGTGGCCGCCTACGTATCCGCCAAGGGAATCAGGTCACACGTAGTTCCAATGGTAAAAGAGAAATTGGGATTTTCTAAAAGGTGGGACCGAAGCCGATATGACCGCCTACGTATCCGCCAAGGGAATCAAGTCACACGTAGTTCCAACAAGCAAAACAAAAGAAAACATTATTAAAGCTTAAATATGAGTTTTTCTTTTTATTAATCTGCTAAGCTAAATTGCTATTTCTTATCCGGGGTCTAGGCGGGCCAGAACAGCATGAAGACCTAACCAACCTTACATATACTAATAGGAGCAATTTATCATTTTCTTACTTTTGTCAAATAAAATAACTTCATGTCTTATAAATGTATAATCAACTTTTGTATAGCCTTATAAGACCCTTTAGTTATCAATATATATATTCTTTAGATATTTACCACATTCCTTTACTTAAATAATCTTTTTTTCTAAAATATACATCTCTTAGCCAAATAAATTAACCTATTGTTTGAACGGACAACCGCAAGTTAGCGGATCCTTTAGGGTGTCTGACCTCTTCCCTTTAGGATAATAAAGAACTCTTACTCAGAATCTCATTTAGTTTCACAGACCATTAAATGGAGTTAATGCTGACTTTAATCGGTTAGTATTTAGGTGTCCTAATTCACCCAATTAATTAGGTGGCGACTCCCTTAACATTTTAAACATTATTTTTACATTTTTGGGGAGGATAACCATTCCGTCGCGCATTCAAGCCTGAGAGTTCAAAATCGGGTGCGACATCCACCCCACCCTACCTCCCTACACCCCTATCCACCTACCCTCCCACTTACCCCATCTACCTCTTACCCCCAACTTGCTCTACCATGTCCTCAAATTTATATTTTTATTTTAAAAAAAATATTAAAAATATTTTTTTTCTTAAACACCTCCACTCCCACACCCTACCCATCCTAAAATTTCTATTTCATATTTTTTATTTTTATAAAAATTTATAAAAAATAGAAATTTTTCTTATCCCCCCTCCCCCAACACTTGTTCTCCCAATCATCAAATTTTTATTTCATATTTATTTTACATCTAAAATTTATAAAAAAATATGAAATTTTTCTTACCCGTCCTACCCCTTCCCCACCCCTATCTCCATCCTCAAATTTCTATTTCATATTTTCTTACTTTTATAAAAAATTATAAAAAAGAAGAATTTTTCTTACCCCCATCCCCGCCCTACCCCTGTCCCCCCACTGCCCTACCCCATCCTAAAAAAATTATCCATATTTTTTTACTTTTATAAAATTTATAAAAAATAGGAATTTTTCTTACCCCACAACCCACTTGCCCTACCTCATCCTCAAGTTTTTATTTATTTATCCCCCCTTCCCCGTCTCTACTCCCCTCCACTTGCCCTACCTCCATTCTCAAATATTTCATATTTTTTTACTTTTATAAAAAATTATTAAAAAATGGAATTTTTCTTACCTGCCCTCCCCCCACTTGCCCTATCCCTATCCTCAAATTTCTATTTCATATTTTTTTACTTTTATAAAAATTTATAAAAAAGTAGAATTTTTCTTACCTCCGTCCAACCCCCCCCCCCCCCTTGTCCTAACCCCAACATCAAATTTTTATTTCATATTTTTTACTTATATAAAAATTTGTACAAAAAATACGAAAATTTGAAATTAAATATGAGACAATAAAATAACATCATAGAATGTAAGTTTGAAATTTGTAAAAATAATGGATCAAGTTGGGTTATGATCCATCATTTAACCTATTTTAATCCGTCAATTTTAGCCCAAATAAGCTTTGGACAGGGTTGAACATTGACTCCTCTATTGGTTCAACCCATCTTGACCCGCCCAACTTCAGTTCAAACGACCTATCTTCCCCCTAATCTCAATTACCATGTATTTCATCCTATTCATGTTAAGTGTTAGCCATTTAAATTTGGTCCATAGAAGTGTTATTCTAAAAAATCAAAAATAACATAAATCATTATTTTTTCAAATATGTCCTTTCATTTTAAATAATCTACATAGCTTTCTAAAAAAGTTTTCCATGCATGAGTAAAGATAAAGGATAATTAAAAAAAATAAAAGATAAATGACACTTTAGTTAAATAATTGTTATTAATGCTACTAATTAGTTTTTTAATGTGTCAAAATCTTAAGGACTCGTTTAGCCATAAAAAATATTCACTCTTTTCGGAATAATTTCTCACTATATTTAAAAATCAGTATTTGACTATGAAAATTTCATATCCAACTTAAAATTGTATTTCAAAATTGAAAAATAACTTATAACCTATTTTTATGCTTACTTTTGACTTTTGAAATTGTTTCAAATTTTAAAAGTACATTTAAGTATGAATATTATTCCAATTTTTCTTCATAAAAAATATAACCAAACACAACTTCCATCTTCAATTTCATAAATTTCAAAGAAAGTGAAAAATATTTGAAAATCTATGACCGTTCCTACTAAATAAAATGGACCGGATAGTGATGGAATTAGAATTTTTACTAAAGGGGGTTAAAAAATAATTATATAAAAAAATAAGAAATTTCAACATTTACTATTGATACATAAAAATTAATTTTAACATTATATATCAAAGTGTAATTTTTCTCCGGGTGAGAGAGAGAAAAAGAGGTTACCGCATACAGGAACAGGAGTATAGCGACGCACCTTGGTGTCGGCGAAAAGGGTATAAAGCTCGAGATCTCGGGAGAAAATGATAAATTGCCAATTCAAGCGGTTTTTAAGGAAACACGAGAATGATATCTGAATTCTGAACCATCTATGTGGGCCTTGACCCGGAGCCGGCATTTGCGGCCCGGTTCAATTATTTTTAAAAATATAAAAAGATAAAAGTAATAATATGTGGGACCCGCCGCACGGTTCAATCCATGTCTGCATATCTATGTCGTTTTTTGGTTGGTAAGGAGTTTGACATTAACAAAACGAGATTCCTATTATCACTATTTATGTAATTTTTCATAACATAATTCTCCCCAGAAATAGCTTTTTTTCTGCTTTGTGTAACTTAATTGGGTTTAAGATAATGAATCCGAGCGTTTGGCCATAGATTTTGAATCATATTTTAAAAATTTATATTCAAATATTTGTTTGCCATAGATTTTCGAACAAATTTTGAAAATTTGTCTTCAAACAATTTTCAAGTTCCAAACTTCAAAATATTTCAAGTAAAATGCATATCCAAATACAACTTAAATTTTAAAAATCACAATTTCAAAAATTTAAATTTTCTAGTTTCAAGTTTCAATTTCAAAATCTATGCAAAACCTGAACATAATTTTTTTTTGGTTTCTCACGCGAGAAGAGCTATAACTGCGAGGGGTTCATCTAAATTTTCTTTGTTGAAAAATTATATTCCGTACTACTACATACGATCAAAATTACCTTATATATATATATAAATATTGAAATCTCTTACTTTCTTTTTGTTTGTGTGTTTGCTTCTATATATTTTGAATTCTATTATCGAAAATCCTGATGCTAACTGCCGGAACCTTTCATTAAGAAAGGTATACGTACCACGCAACAACAACTTTTGATAGTTGTTATCAGAAGCATATTAATTAACCTAAGTAACGTTATCATTAAAGCTCTAAAATAATATTTATTCTATATAATTAACTGTTATATTTTCTCTCCAAGTTAGTGTTGGTGAGTGGAAATTTTTCAGTCTTATTTATAATAACAATAATTGAAAGAAATAATCTTTTGATTATTTTCATTAATGAAGAGGTATATGCATGTTATACAATCTCTAAATATGAAAAATAAATTACCTTTTCCAAATACAATTCTAATATATTTTTCTAATACAAAACTAATACCATAATTACACTTGTACAATAATTCTACAACTATGATAATAATATAGACAAAATTCAGCCCAATGATATATACGGTTTTGACCGTGTATATCACCATCTTTCACACTCCGCAGTCATAGCGGGCGGTCGTTACGCTGAGACTGTCCCTAAAATCTTCAAATAAAACCAAGGGAATACCCTTAGTAAAGATGTCAGCAATTTGGTATAGCGAAATGACATGCAAGACACATACTTGTCCACGAGCTACCTTTTCTCGAACAAAGTGAATATACATCTTGATATGTTTACTGCGCTGACGTTGGATCGGGTTCCCAGAGAGATAGACCGCACTAACATTATCACAGTAGACCAAGGTAGCTTTCTAAATAGGAAAGTGAAGCTCTAATAGAAAATTACATAGCCAATATGGCTCAGACACCACATTGTCTACCCCACGATACTCGGCCTCCGCACTGGATCGCGATAAAGTAGCTTGGCGTTTTGCTGACCACGAGACCAAGTTATCACCAAGAAACATACAATAACCAAAAGTCGAACGTCTGGTATCTGGACATCCACCCCAATCAGGATCTGTATAAGACACGAGAGTAGAGACGGAGGATGGATATAAATATAAGCCATAATCAAGTGTGCCCTGTATGTACCGTATAATGCATTTGAGCGCATGCATGTGCTCGTCCCTCGGATCATGCATAAATAAACACACATGTTGCAATGCATAAGTAATATCGGGTCTCGTGAAAGTAAGATATTGAAGATCCCCTGCAAGACTACGATAGTGGGTGAGATCCTCGTATGGTGTCACGCCCCGACTTTTCCTAAGTCTTTACTTAGGGCGTGATGACACCTGGACAATTATTTCCCACCAGGAGCACCATTTAATTCTCTTTATTTAGAAATTTGAACTTATATTCAAATACGGAGCGATTAATAAAAATAACAATAAAGAAATCTGTTTATGACTTTAAAAAAAAAACATAACGCGAGCCCATGCTCGTGCAAATATTGTTTCTACATAGACATACTGACAAAGATTATTCTAAGTTGGAAGGGAGACCATTCCACACGGGCATTTCGAGACATCAAACCGACATTACGAACTGACGAGTACCAAGCGAAGCAATGGACTTGGTATGACAAGAGGCTGGACGATCGCTAGCCTTGGCGTGGAGCCTTTCTCTATCACGCTTTCAAACATGTTAAATAAAGAGTCACTCTACCATCCAATTGGTGAGAACCTACTCGCAATTCAAAGTAACACCACAATATTCCAAGTGCAATCACATTATAACGTAATAAGCATATTGCAAAAAACATATCAGGTTACAACACTTTTAAATATGCAACAACTCCTCATAGGAAATTCTCGGTTTAACTAACACTTCATTTTATCTCGTATTATACGTTAAGACATTCCCCTGCATTTTCACATGTTTATTACATTTATATATTTGTGAACACGTATTCACTTTTCATATTTTTATATAGGTGAACATGTATTCATCTTTCATATTTGTTGCGGCGTGCAACCCGATCCATTATATTTACGTATTTGTGAACACGTATTCACTTTACATTTTGTTGCGGCGTGCAACCCGATCCATTATGTTTACGTATTTGTGAACGCGTATTCACTTTACGTTTTGTTGCGGCGTGCAACCCGACCCATTATATTTACGTATTTGTGAACGCGTATTCACTTTACGTTTTGTTGCGGCGTGCAACCCGATCCATTATGTTTACGTATTTGTGAACGCGTATTCACTTTACGTTTTGTTGCGGCGTGCAACCCGATCCATTATATTTACGTATTTGTGAACACGTATTCACTTTACATTTTGTTGCGGCGTGCAACCCGATCCATTATGTTTATATTTATATATTTATGTGAACACGTATTCACTTTTCATATTTTTCAGAAGATTGAATAAATAATATTCTCTTTCCCAACATTCTGTCATTCATACTTGTAACGATTATAACTTTTTAACCATAACTCCAACTAAGGTGTTTCTCAAGCGGAAACTAAGGTAAGACGGGAATCTTTCACTGTACCAAATTTTATTTAAAACTACTTTGGGTAACTAACACAAACTTATCCTCAAAACAGCCATATGAGATTTGTTTCGGCAGAATGTTTATTAAACATAACCCAATCTTAGAATAGTCATAACTCCTAATCTGTAAACCCGTTCAAGCCCCATAAAATCTCAAAACGACGAGAACAGAGAGATACACGTCTCCATGTGAACCATCCTTTCATATTCCGTACCATTTGGTACAGTTTTACACTTTTATTCGCTGCCCTTCCTGGATCTCGATAGATCCGAGGCGTAAACTTTAAATGATAACTCTCAAGTAAGTCGGATAGACCCCGTAAGTAGGGGTGTTCACCGTCCCGAACCGACCGGACCGACCGAACCGAATGGACCGAACCGAATCGTAAAATTTCGACCGAGGACCGAAAATTCGGTCCGGTCGCTTTGGACCGTTGGACCGGATTTTTTTTTTTTTGTTAAATGCAATTAAATTATAAATTTTTAAGAATGTGTTCGTTTATCAATCTCATTAAATATGTTTGTTTTTTTCCTTATCCTTCAATAAACTTTATTTCATTAATATAACTAACTTAAAGAAAATCACCAAATGTACTTGGTTCAGATACGAACTATGAACTACTCATTAATTAAAGTTACACACCACATTTATATTTTCTATTTTCTATTTGGAATTTGGACATTCCCGAAACTAGGGCAAAAGGTTAAAGCAGGATGACCAGAAGGCAGAAGAAATTACAGGTTACTCTGACCGAATGATTTGCCCCAGTCCCCGCCACCACCCCCCGCCAGCCCCCATCCACCTGACAGCCCCCACTCCCCCCCACTTGGCCGGACGTATTGACATAAGAAATATAGGTTGTAAATTGATCAAACTTTATATGGTCATAACTTTGCGCTCGGAAGTCCGTTTTACCTAATTTTTTTTTTGATTTCGTGTATTTTTACGATACTGGGGTGGCCAAACAGCATAATCGGTTTGATTCCGCCGATTTCTCCAAAAACGTCCATCTTGCCCCTCAATTTCACTTTTCCCCCAAATCGTTACGTTTTTCCCCTTTTCAAATCTAAATATCTCGCGATGTACAATTGATTTCAACGTAAAAATTGCGTGGCACCGCATCCGGGAATGTCAATTTCAATATTGAAAATTCAATTTATAAAAAAAAATAAAAATAAATTCCGGTCCATTCCGGTCCGGACCGAAAAATTCCGGTTTTTACCCGGACCGGAAAACCGGAATCGACATTTTTGTGGACCGAGGACGGACGGAATCACCGTCCGACCGGTCGATCCGATCGGTCGATTCCGTCCGGCCCGATCGATCTGCTTTGTACACCCCTACCCGTAAGGTCTCAAAATGTCCACAACAAAGAGATCTAGAACTTTCATTTAGTAACAATTTTCATATTCTCCACATATTAGTACAGTTTTACGATTCAACGTCTTGCCCTTCTGGATTTCGACGAATCCGAGGCAGCAACTTCAAACTACAATAACTCTCAACTCGTAAGTCCGTTTTAATAACTCTTTATCTATATCTGTCCGTAACAGAGAGATTTACAACCATGTAAATTTTCATATAATCCTAATAAGTAAAACTCAATAAAAACAGTCCGTAATTATGTCTTTCCGAATTTCGGCCAAATCTAAGGCAGGAACTTTGAACTATGATAACTTTCAAACCGTATGTCCAGTTTTCCTCATTTTTGGTTCTATATGATCATAATAGAGAGGTGTACCACTCTTCCGAATTTCATCAAATTCTAACAATTATAACTCAGTGAGAACAGTTCGTAAAGTTCATGACGCAACTAGTTGTCTAAACAATCAAAAGTTCAATATTTCTTTTCAACACTCAATTCTTATTCTAACATGTATTGAACTTAAAGTAAAGGATGTTACCAAGAATTTCTGAGTGATAAAACTCACCTTGTAAGTGTGAAGATTATTGTTGTGTGGTTGCTAAAATTATCCTTACTCTCTAGTATTTTGCTTCTTGTTCTTCTTGCCCTCTTGGTATTTTTTCCTCTTCTTTTCACTTGTTTTTTTCTGATTTTCTAACCTTTATGTTATGTACTTTGTTTGTGTGTAAATACAATGTATAAGTGGAGAGTTTTCTATAACCTATGGGAGGTGAAATGACAAGAGTTGGAGGGGGAATGAAAAGGGGAGGAGAAGGGAAAGGGGTGGAGTACGTGCAAATGTGCTGCATGTTTGTTTCCTTTTTTTTTTTCTTATTTTCATTTCATCTATCTATTTATCCAACTTTAACACTAACTTTATCCCATGCAATTTATTCTTTGTTTTCTTATATATATATATATATTTTTATTAACTCAACCACAACTATATATTATTATTTATTTTTTTCGAATTTTACATTCTCTCCTCCTTAAGCAACATTCGTCCTCGAATGTGAATAAGGTCGTAACATAATCACATAGACACAATAATAACATAATCACATAGACACAATAATGTTTATTGTTATTGTAACAAATTTGGGGCCTCACATATGGTGTGCTAGAAATAGCACTCAGCTTCGGTTTGGTATCAACCGGAGTATAAATGGGCTTACAAGATGACATGTCGACTCTCTCAATAATATCAGCCGCATACTCCATCTGTGATAAAAATAGACTACATGCTTGACGGGTGACAGCTATACCCAAAAAAATAACTCAAGGGCCCAAGTCTTTCATAACAAATTCTAAATTGAGAAGAGACATGATAGACTTGCGCAAACTATAAGAAGAGGCAGTCAAGATAATATCATCCACATATAATAGAATGTATGCCAGAGAAGTACCACAATGATAGATGATCAAAGAATGATCAAACATGCTATGAGAAAACCTAATAGTAGACACATAATCTGCAAACCTTTTATAACAAGCCCGTGGGGCCAACTTAAGCCCATACAAAGACTTTTTGAGTAAACAGACATGAGTAGGATAATCGGAGTCTCTGAAATCCAAGGACTGATGCATGTATATTGTTTCCTTGAAATCACCATGTACGAAAACATTTTTCACATCCAACTGATGGATGGACCATGCTTGCGAGATAGATAGATTGAGAACCTTGCGAATGGAAGCCGGTTTGATCACCGAATTAAATGTCTCTCCACAATCCATGCCAACCTGTTGAGTTTTACCATCACCTACAAAATGGGCCCTATGCCTCTCAAAAGAACAATTAGAATTTTCTTTATGAGTAAAAATCCACATTGAACGAATAACATTAACACCAGACGGACGGGGCACCAACTTCCACATTTTATTTTCAATAAAAGCATTATATTCGTCATCTATGGCCATTTTCCAATTTGTGTCATGAAGGGCAGACATTGGGTTACGTGGTATGGGTGATTTAGTGACATTATAATTAAGATTAAAATACTATTTTGATTTAAAAATACCCCGTTGGCTACGAGTAGCAGACCCTTGACTCGTGATAGAATTGGATGGGATTTGGGTAGGTGTCGGGTCAGCAGTGGATTGGGGAAAGAATTATTTGGGCCAGTAGGCAGTGGGCATGCTAGCCGAGACATTGTAGCTGAATGTTGTAAAATTGGGCCATCAGACAGTGAGCCTGCTGGTCGTGAATCTAAATCTGGATCGAGTTTTGAAACTGTACCGAGATTCTATGGGCCAACAGCATGGGCTGGGCTCCGCGAGCGTAATCAGACAAGTGGGCCACTGTTAGAGAATATACGATAGAGTCCATCATCTAAAAAATTATAAGAACTAGACACATAATTAGATAATTTAGCAAACGGAAATTGAGTTTCATAAAAATGACATGGCGACTAATTATGATTTTATTAACAAATAAATCAAAATATTTATAACCACGATGATTAGACGAATAACCCAAAAACACACAAGCAGTACAATGAGCTTGAAGTTTGTTAATTGTAATGGACGGAAAAAGCAGATAGCACAAACACCCAAACATCCTAAGATTAGAATATGAGGGTACTTATTATAAAGAAATTTTAGGGGTGATTGATATGCTAAACCTTTGCTAGGAAGTATGTTAAGGAGGTATGTAGCCATTTGTAACACATGATGCCAAAAAGATGGAAGTAAGGAAGCATGGGCTAGTAAGGTACAGACGATATTATGAATGATACGATTTTTTCTTTCGGCCTTCCCATTTTGTGAGGATGTATGATGACAAGAAAAACGAAAAGATATGCGATGAGTGTCACAAAATTCCCAAAATGACCATTATCACATTGAATATTTTTATTTTTTCTTTCGAATTGGGTCCGGATGAAAGTTCTAAATTTTAAGAATGTGGAAAAAAATTGAGACTTTTTAGACAAAGGAAAAGTCCACAAAAAAATAGAATAGTCATTCAAAAATAAAACATAATAACGATGGCCCAAAGAGCTCAAAATGGGATATGTCCATAAATCACTATGAATAATGTCAAAAGGCATCGACATGCTAGAAGTAGAGGCTACAAACGGTAATCTAACATGTTTCTCTAGAGGACAAGAAGGACAAATATGAGTACTACGCGTACTCTTACAATCAATAAAATTATAATTTAAGAGAAAAAATAATAGACGATCCCGGATGACCCAAGCGTGCATGTCATAAAGAAGGAGCAAGAGCGGCAAATGTTGAAGGTGTGGCTTGACTCGTGAAAATGGTGGTGATGGTGATTGGATAAAACTCTCCCCGACTATTACATCTCATTAGAGGTATCTCCGTCGTGAAATCCTTCACATAAAATTCAAAAGGGTCTAAGTTAACATAAATTCAATTATCAATCGTGAATTTTCGGACATACACCAAATTTTTAATTAAATGAGGGGCATGAAGGATATTTTTAAGGATTAGATGTGGATGTGGAGGGGCAAATTTGTGTGACCATAACCACAAATTGAAATTGAATTGTCATTACCAATAATTATGCAACGATTATTGCTCAAATTAAAATAAGACGAGAGATTACCTTGTGTGGACGTTATATGAGAAGTGGCTACGATGTCCATGTACTAATTTGCATCCGAGGGATTTAATCCAAATGTATGCATCGCGGCTTCGTTATCCGTGGGTGTCGGATCTTCTTTGGGCCCGATGAGAAGGCTCGCTGAGGCCCAAGTAGGCGACCATCGCCAGGCCTAACAAGTCGCTTTGTGAATTAGGAAAACTGGACCTCTGAAAATTCTGGAAACTGCCCAGTTTGTTGGATAAGGCTGTAAAGGCACATTAGGCCACTGGCCTAGCCCCACAGCCAGTTGGCCCAAGGCTGCGGCCAGTGGTGTTGTGGCCCAGCCGACCCACTACCACCACGTCCGCCACTGCCGTGGCTGCAGTCGAGGTTCTTGCCACTATTTTTCCGATTTTGTCCCTTTTTGCCGCCACCGTTGTTACAGTTTTGGCTAGAATTATCCGAGAACTAGTGAGGGTTATCGGATGTGGCCATCATCATGACGAAATTAGATCTGGAAGCCGCCTTTTTAGCGAAGCTGGTCTCTTCTAATGTGAGCATGAAACGGGTCTGGTAGAACTAGTTAGAGGATTACTTTGACGAAGAAGCGTCCTAACACCATTATAAGCCTTGGATAGACCTGTAACCATCTGAAGAAAAAAATGACCATTGATGACGGGCGCACCAACGTTCTTGAGTTGATCCGCCAATTCCTTCAACCTTTTACAATAGGCTGAGACATTCGAAAAATCGTCCATGTTGACATGGGAAAATTCTTGCTCAAGAGTGACAACACGAATTTTTTTGTTATCTTGGAATATATCACGCACCGTATTCCAAGTTTCCATCGCCATGATATTGGGCTCAATAATCGTCTGCAAGAGGTCCATAGAGATAGTGAAATAAATTCACTGGAGAACTATAGCATCAAAAGCTGTCAATAACGAGGGCCATCCTCAACGGTAGACACCTTCTCTGTGCCTGTTACCAAGGGGATGATGTGATGAACGACTTGATTGGACGTTTGCCATCTCAAGAACGATAGAGATATGGTTCTTGATGTTGGAGACTGTAAGGGCAGGATGAAACGTGTTCTTTGAGGAAGACATAAGCAAAGAAAGAGAGGATAATTCGGGATTTTTGGAAGAGAAAAAAAACAAAAGTTGAAGGAATGAGGAGGTTGGCCGACGACCAATGGAAAGTAGGGCAGCGGAAGAAGGGATTTAGGAGAAGGAAAAATTTGTCTAAGACTGCTGATACCATGAAAGAAATAATCTCTTGATTATTTTCATTAACGAAGAGGTATATATACATGCTATACAATCTCTAAATATGGAAAATAAATTTACCTTTTCCTAAACAATTCTATTACATTTTTCTAATACAAGACTAATAGCATAATTACACTTGTACAAAAAATTTACAACTATGGTAATAATATAGACAAAATTCGACCCAATGATATACACGGTTTTGACCATGTATATCACCATCTTTCATTAATAACAATATATGTAGTGTAATTTCATAAATGGGATATGTGAAGAGTAGGATGTACGCAGTCCTTACCTCTACTTTTTATGGGGCATAGAAACTGTTTTTGAAAGACCCCGACTCAAATGAAAAAAAAGAAAAGTAAAGAAACGAAAAATAAATGAAAAGGAATTCGACGCAGACACAAAAAAAGAATAGCAAATTAGCAAGATATAAATCAAAAGTGCAATAGATAGTGATACACATCAAAGAATAGACAGCTATGCGGTTACAAAATACTACTACTATTATTAAGGATACGTGTAAAGGGGGCCGACCCCTACCTCTCCTACCTACAGTGCGGCATCACTCGACTACGTACTATCCTTCTACCTAATCCTCGACCTACACACTTTTCTATCTAGGTTCATGTCCTCAGTAAGTTTAATCATTCATGTTCTTCTTCAGCCTACCTCTGCCTCTCGTAACTCCTGCGATAGCTAACCTCTTACACCTTCTTACCAACGCATCCTCACACCTCTTCTTCACATGCCCAAATCATCTAAGTCTCGCTTCCCTTATTTTCGATCTTATTTATCTAATTAAATTTTATTTATCTGAGAGGTGTTATTTGCTTCGGTTACTTTAGTTCGTGAGAGGCGAGGTATAGTGAAGTTGAGGAAAAAAAGGACAATATTTAAGATTGTAGTTGAAAAAGAATATTATGTATTTGAATATGAATATTACTTTTAAAAAAGAGTTAAAAATTTATGAACAAGTATTATTTCACTTAGAATATTCTTCAAAATATGGTACTGCTAGCATTCTTTTTTCCTTTATTGGAAGAAAGAATAGAAATGTTTCATTCATTTATAGAATGACACAATCATGTAGCATCTAAATTAAAACAAAATTACATCACGACGTCGATATTGCATTTTTATGAATTGTCAACAATAATCTTTGACCTGAATGAAAAAGATCACTATTCTACTATTTTTGAGATTTCATGTTCTTGTTTCTATCGAACGGTTTATCTCTTTCATTTGTTTTAGATGTGAAATATAACCATTTTCTATGTTGGTGATGTGAATAAAGAATTGGAATGAGTCCATTTAAAAAATGAATCTTGGGCCTAACTCAACTCCAAAATAGCTTGTAGGGTGAAAATTGTTCAAGTTCATACAAGATGTTTCCATTCCATTTTCGATGTCTCTTAACATTCACTTATATATTTGAAGAAAAATATGAATCTAAATTAATTAGATTGCTCATAAATCATAAACGGAGAACTTATAAATTTTTGGTATAATGTAAATAGAAATTAATTGGAATTGATGAATGAGGTATTGTTTATCAACTATTAAAGGTTAAGTGGAATTTATTCTATATGTAATTGTTTATTGTAGGTACTTATTTATGAGGAATTAGGGTTAATAATAATTACTATATTTAACCTAACGGGCTTTTAAATCATCATTTATAGTTGTACTCTTATTTTCAATAATTCGAAACAGAGAATTATTAATTTGTTTATAATTCTTCAGATCAATCTAATCCCCAAATTCCGTTTTGTTTTATTAGAATGTCAGTATTAGTATGTGCAGAATAATAATTTAAAGTTGATGAATAGGGTTGATGGGATCTTATGAAAACCAAGAAAATAATTTTAAAAATAACTAACAAAATCCTCGTTGATTCCCACGTACTTGAAACTCAACCCGGTCGTGACACATGTAGGTTTTAATATATGAATTCGACAGAATCTAATAATTTTAATTCAGACATTCTATATGTCGAGAAAGTCACTAAATATATTTATAAAATTTAATTTAAAATATATTTATTAATACTTGAGGTCAATATTGTAGAATTCAAAACCCAAAAAAGTCAAATTCTGAATTCGCCTATGTACCGGGTGCAATTGGAACTAAAAACATGGAAGAGAAAACAAGAATGTTCTAAATCTTATATATTTTCCTAATATTTAATTCTAAATTTGTCCATTTTTTAGTATAAATGTCTAATATTTTATATCGATTAGATGCACGTTAGATTCAATGGTGAATAATCCTTGTTCAATGGAAGTCAATTTGACATTTCTTGTTAATATTACATGCATTATGTAGATAGGTCAGACTTTTATATATATATATATATATATATATATATATATATCGGATTAATTTCATAGATTTCTTATATTTGAATTTTTTAGTTAATATCTAGTTCCGGGTTGTAGTTCAATATCAGAAATACCTCTGATTAACTTGAAGTCTTGAACAAAGCATGCATTATTTCATTTGGTCTCATTATACGAGGCTAATGTTATTTAATTTGTTTAGAACAAGTCACCCGTGTGTTGTGCTTAGAGATGGCAGTGAATCCTGGACCCGGTCCGGATTCGGTGGATCCAAATCCGTTTTATAGGATATGAATTTTTAAAATTTGGACCCAACGGATTTAGATCGGACCCGGATCCGTTTATGACAGATCGAATCTAGATCTTGTATTTGAGATCCGTATCCGGTCCAAATCCGACTCGTGGATCCGTTTTTTATTAAATATATCCATAATATATAATGTAATTTTATAAGTATTTTCTTTAAAAAAAATTCTCCGTCTGCCTCGTAGTCTTCTATCTATCTTGAAATCCTTTTTTGCAAAAAAAATAAAAATGCAGCAGATCAATTAGTACTAACCTTTCTTTAAGATAAGTAGCATTGACAAAGTTGATTGGAGCTTCAATACTTAAAATGAGAAAATCAGGAATTCTCATAGCTTCCTTATAATGATCAAGATTTCTATAAATTCCCGTACCAGGAATATTTCCTAACATCACTGTTTTTGGCCTTGTAATGTGCAACAACACCTTTAAAATTGATATTCCAATATGAAAATACAGTCGAAAAAAATAGATAGTAAATAGTAAGATTTAAAACATTGAAGTAATGAAAACGAAAGAAAGAAACTTACTGCAATGGCAAGACCATCTTGAACAGAAATGAAAATGACACCCAAGAATGTGTTGGTATAATAATCTGTATATGGCTAAATAATGTTTCAACACAATCTGGTAATTACTTAGTGAAACAGATTACATGATATAAACATTACTTAACAGTAAATTATGCATGAAACAATAAACGAAAAACAGAATCTGTTTTTGAAAAATAATTTCAGAATGTAATCGAGCCCACTTAGTTCAAAGTGTGTCCTTAAGGAAATTATTCCCCTCACAGTACTCGAGGTTAACGGAATATCGCCTCCTAGGATAGAACGATTATCTTACCAGAATAGTAGTACTCCAAATTCCGGTAGCAGCGAACCACTCAACGGCAGTATATCACACAGAATGAAGACAACAATATTTTCGACTTGAAGACTTTGATTCAGAATGAAAATGAATCAATTAAAATGAATGAATAATTCTTGGAATAATCAAGAATTTATCGGGTCGATCCGTTTGGATTTGTTTTTAATTAATTAATTTAATTAAAGAAACGTTTGTCCAAAAAGATTATCAATCAATCGATCTTTTGACAAATCCGAACCCGAACCCGAACCCGAGCAACGACGGCGCGAGGGGTCCTTGCCCTCTCAACCCTTTTATCAGCTAGAGAAGATGTAATGTAATATATACACCTCTCTTTCCTTCTCTTTTTTCGATGTGGGACAAAAGAGTCTTATACCCCCTTTAATTTTCATCCCATCATTTCTCATTCACCAATATCAAAACCCAACAGAATGCACATAACAAGACTAGGAAATCGAATTTGTCGATCTTCCAAATTTGGAAAGCAGCAGGGATGTCGATAAGGCCAATAACATCAGTAACGATGATGGCCCCGAGCACAACATTGGGAGTGTATTCGAAGATGTTACTGGCATTTTAAAAAATATTCTTGTAGAATTTAATTTTAAGACCTTTGTAATTTCAAGACATTTGATTGAATGGACTCAAGTATTTTTTCAATCAGATTGAGTTTCATTTTGTCAAAAAAGTTTCAACGGATGGAAATATTATTCAAGGCAAAATTATTTAAATGTGGATCCAGATCCGATCCGTGGACCCGGTGGATCCGAATTTAGATCTGATTTTTATGGACCAGATGGATCTGGATCCAGATATAAAAACAGATCTGGATCTGGATCTAGTAGGATCCGGTCCATATCTGATCCGTTACCGTTCCTAGTTGTGCTGAGCAATGACCATTATTCAATGTTCCACTTATTGGGATTAATTTGGAAAAAGAAAAACTTATTGGGATTAGTAATGGGATTGTTGAAATTATTACAATTAACGTGATGCATTAATTTCATAACGAGAATTATTAAATCTAGATTGTTTTACACACTTTCAAATAGATTAATAAATACTATAGTACCAAAGTGCGTGTAGTCAAATAAACCATTAATGAGAGTTTAGCCATAGTGGAGAGAGCATAAACGATACACTACCATCAATACGGAGATGCCAATGGAACCCCACGTGAAAAGGGTTAGAATTCTTAATTTATAAATTTTAAATTCTGATTATAATAATATTATATTTAGTGCAATCCACAAGTGAGTTTTAGGAAGAATGATTTGTACACCGATTTTATCCTTACCTTATGAAGATAAAAATGTTGTTTGTAAAAGATCATCGACTCATGTAATATAATTCAAAGCAAGTTTGAAAAGGAAATACAATACTTAAGAAACCATATTTTATTGAAAATAATAGAAAAAACATCAATAACAATAAATAATATAAAATTTCAAATTATGACTTAGCCTCTGAATATATGTATGAAAGACTCATATCTTGCATTCATCAGGGGGGAACCAGGTGGTGACTAGGGATTCACCCGAACCCTTTTCAGCAAAAAATAATACTTTGTATATATACAAGGTCAGATTTTTTCTTTATGTATATAAGGAAATGTTATACTCCTCTTCTTCATTTATTTACTTTTTTTAAATTTTTAAACTTTTTAGTGAAAATTCTAATTTCATCACTGATATTCATTATTTTGACGTAAACAACGAATGCCAATAAGTTTTTATTCCAATCCCCATTCCGTCACCCACATGAAAGGCTGGATGAGTGGGGTCTGACTAAAGTAGAAATCACATTGATTTGATGAAAATCTTAACTTTAATTTAAGAGCAATCTATCATCCTAAAACCAACTGAGCTACGTCCATACGACCAAAACCTAACCTTAATTGGATTGGCAAGCAATGCTTCATTTGTTGTTTTAATTTGTGGTTGGTATAGTTATTTAAGACTCTTAAAACAAAACCACAGCATGTGTCATTTATTTCTATTTCTTCTTGATCGAAGTTAATTAATTTGGCCAACATAGGATCATTTTGATGCCAAAAGAACAAAGACAGAGGAACAAATTTCATATTTATATAATTGCCGAACATTTGGGCCTGTTTGAAAAGTCATTTATGTAATTGAAATTGAGTGTAATTACACAATTTGACATGTTTGTCAGGTCAAGCAATTACACGATCATCATGTAATTGGGTGTAATTGAAAGGTTTTAATTACATTTTTCAATTCTCAAGGGGGTTGAGAATTGGGTCCAGTAATTACACTGTTACTTTGTATTTTTTTTCTTTTAAATTTATTTTTATTTATATTATTTTAATTTCTTTTCTTTTTAATTTATATTTTATTTCTATTATTTTAACATGTCTATGAGTATAGCAATCCTTTGAATCTTTCCATTCTTTTTTATTTTTTATTTTTAAATTATTTATCTTTCATTTTCTTTCTTCTCATTCTCAATCTTTACTTGCGATTTCATGTAATTGCCCGTATGTTTTTTTTTTCTTCTTATTTTCCTCATTTAGCATAACTACATTATTATTCTAATTTTTAAAACTACACTTCCTAATATTAAAAAGAATGAGTCATTAACAAACTTGACATATAACGAATGATGTTATTAAAGTAGAATTACGTTGTTGAATGAGGTTAAAGACTTATTCGCTTTCTTTTGAATTATATTTACTTAAGTTATGTCACAACTTATTATATGTAAATATTAGAATTTGACATAAAAGTATCATGTTAAACTTTTTTTTGAATTTAGGTTATATTTTCAATTTCAATTTATTTACTTTAGTACTATTCACTTATTATTTTGCATTGCATTTTGTTCATTTTCCACTTACAAACAATTGATAGATTATTTTGTTGTCACACATTTGAATAATGTTATGACATTATATGTATAGATATTAATCATTTTGTCAAACATCTAGCCCATGATGTTCTTACAAAATATGTTCTTTTAATATTTATAGCTAATTAAATTAAAGCATTATTAATTTAAAATATATATACAACTATTCTTACAATATTATTTATAAATATATGATTAATGAATATATTTTCAAGAAATCTTAAATACCTAATTTAATATATCATTTATAAAGGCACATATTTGTCAAATATTAATTTTATTTTAAAACTAATTTAACTGTGTAATTACACATGTGCAACCAAATAGTATGTTTGTAATTACAATGTAATTACGCTATGAAAAACAAACAAATCGTCGTAATTAGTATACTACTATACTCTGTAATTACTAGATTGTGTAATTACTACCCTAATAATTACACCAATTCCAATTACAGGTGACTTTCCAAACAAACCCTTAAAGGAGTCAAAAGTGGCCAAGTGGGTGAGAAATGAAAGTTCCTTTCCATTTGCCCCAATAAGTGCTTGCCTTATTCGCTATATTTTGAGCGAATTGCCAAAATAGTACTCTTTGAAAAAATTATTCTAAAATACTATTATTTTAAAATTAATTTTCATTTTACTACTAATTTTGCCACATGAATTGCCAAGTGGATAAAAACATATTAGTTAATATTTAATCAATATTTCACATGTCACATATATTGTAGAAATGTAAATTTATAAGTTTATATTGTACATTTATTCTATTAGAAAAGTTAAAATATATTTTTTCTGTTTATTTTCGGGTCGACGTGGCCCGCAGATTTTTTTTTTTTTTTTTTTAAAACGAAACTGAAAATTTAATTTTAAAAATAAAGAAAATTCATTTTTTTTAAAACGAAACTGAAAATTCAATTTTTTTTAAAAACGAAAATGAAAATTCAATTAAAAAAATGATAATTCATTTTTTTTTAAAACGAAACTGAAATTGATATACGTTGTCTTGAGAATTAATTATTACACAACTTATGCCGAATAACTTAATTTTTACACAACTTATTACACAAAAATGATTTTTTTAAAAAAATTGAATTATCAGTTTCGTTTAAAAAAAAATTGGATTTTTGTTTTTTTTTTAAAATTGAATTTTCAGTTCGTTTAAAAAAATGAATTTTCGTTATTTTTTAAATTGAATTTTCAATTTCGTTTTTAAAAAACAAAAATCTGTCGGGCCACATCGACCCGAGAGTAAACAATTTTTTTTTTTTAAATTTTTCTAATAGAATAAATGTACAATATAAACTTATAAATTTACATTCCTACAATATATGTGACATGTGGAATATTGATTAAATACTAACTAATATGTTTTTATCCACTTGGAAATCCATGTGGCAAAATTAATAGTAAAATGAGAATTAATTTTGGAAGAATAGTATTTTGGGAATAATTTTTTAAGAGAGTACTATTTTGTCAATACCCTCCTATATTTTCGACCATTAATTTTATTTCCCAACATAGTCGGGTCATTTTTCGAATAACAGGTAGACAAAAGACAATCAAAATAGAGAATTAATGCCAAGTACTATGGGCAATAAAATATCAGTGTTAAGCCATGAAAAAAACATGGCCAAACTTGTTTTGAGTTACCTAATTAAAACAGTAACAATTAAACGTTCATTTTTCAAGTAAAGATTTTCCTATTTGGAATTGGTGTTACGGGAAAACCACAGCTTAACTTTTGTAAAAGTGATGACATAATTCAATATGGTATCAGACATAGAGATCCTAATATGTCTCGCCAACACTCAATATATCAAAAAACAAATCCACATACTTAATCCGTGAAAAAAAATCTAGCTCACTCGTGATTGGCATATGTTAAAGACAAGTTATATAAAAAAATGAACTCTTATCTAATTGAACTTCTGGATGAGATGATCATACAATTCAACAAAAACATGTAAAGAACATGCATCGATAGGCCATCAGATGTCGCAGTATGAACTGTTGCAGAAAGCACATAAAAACGTTTCCAACATAAAGAGCAACTCAAATATCCATACAGAAACAAACACACACGATGTTCCACTGATAGTGTCCTTAGCACTGCAATGAAGCAATGCCTGATAAAAAGACAAACAAAGGTACTTATACACACGGGCTATCAAATGCTGACGACTCTATGCAAAGATGCTAAGAGGTCCTGCCTGGTTTGAAGAATCTAGACCACGTTCAGCAGTTGCGAGACCAGTTATCCATTTCCTGAAATACAAGATTGCAAGTCATTAATCACAAAGCGGAAAATACATACAAAAAGTTCCTTGCAAAACTGGAACAATTAGCAACAGGTCAGAACATTTACTTTCAAAATTAACATACTTCACTGGTTTAAGGATTTAGCTATAATAAGTTTCATATGATGACGATGTCGCCTCCAAGAGAAGAGTATGATTAACAATACCTTCTAATACCGCTGCTAGAGTTCATCAGAATTGTCAATCTTTTTGCGCTCTTAACAAAGTTACTGCAAACAAGTCCACGAGAAAGGTTCATTAGATTTCAAATAAACAATGTGCGCGCACGCGCATATACACTCACACTTGCTTTCACCGGAGCAATCATCAACATTAACTAGTTATCAAAAGCAGAGGGCACTGGAAAAAATAAGGCACCTGAATGGTTCATCTCCAGTGTGTTTAACAGCACCTGTTGCAGCATGATAGAGCACACGGGTCAGCATATCTGATCTTTCTAGGCCAAACATGTTTGCAAGTCTTCTGTACAGTTCTTCATATGATCCCAGAACTGACAGATCAAGTGTACAGCCAACATCCTCTGACCCGAGGAATACTTTGCAGTGACCCGTATCGACACCAAGTTCAGCTGCATGATAACTCCGATTCCAGTAAAATGTCGCACTTGATAGACTGTCTTGAATGCCTTTCTGTTCAGGAGGAAATCTTTCATTTTTCAGATGTATCCTGCCTAAGTCCTTTCCTATTTTGACTACTTCTGGGGCATTGACAGAACATATATTAGAAATTTGCTGCTCAGTCAGAATTGGCTGACCAAAGAGTAAGAACCGAGGTGTATTCACACTATCATTTTTCTCCAATATTTTACTTGAAGTACCCATGGTAAGCAAGCAAGAGATGTTATCATTTCTGTCATTTTGGCCCTTATTGATGCAATAAGGATGTTCTGAGTCAGCTGCAACTAGCTGGAAACTTGGTGGTAACAGTCCTAACTGTACTTTGTTGCTAAGGTGAAGATCCAATAAAGGTACTCCAAATTGAGCATGCCTGGCTCCCTGTATACCTGCAGTAATGTTGTCAGATAGACAACAGAAAGGACTGCTGGACCTGAGGGGGTTGCCTGAAAAAGATGGTAACTGAAATTGGCTGTCAAGCGAGAAATCTGGTGGTAGACACAGCTTTTTTCTTGGTGATGAGAAGGGCGAGAGGTGAATGACTGGCATATTTGAAACCAATTCGACAAGCCATGGGCTGACATGTTTTACATTTTGCAGTAAATCGGGTTCATCCCATGCCACCTGCAGTACATAATGGAGAAAAGTTTACCACAATAAACAAAAGGTAAGCACAGCCACAGCTGCATTTTGAAATTTAAGGACATAAGAAATAGCTATATGGCAATGTAATGAAAGAAATCATCAATAGCACATAGATATAGTTTTTCCTACGATAGAATCATCTAAATATCTCCAAATTCATTTTTTTATAACTTAGAAATTCCATGTGAATCAGCTAACCACACCCCAATTGTACTCACGGACGGGGTGTATGGGCTCATTCCTCAACCCTGCTGCTCCCACTTAAAATATCAGGCTATAGTCAGTGGCAAGATCTGAACTCGTGACGTGTGCCTAACCCACAATCCACGCCCCTTGTCTTACCACTGACGAACCAAAGCCCTGTGGTATGTCCAAATTTGAATATTATAATTCTAAACCTAAGAAATGTAACAAATATAACATCTACCCATGTAATTTGCCAATAAAATACCCATGCTATTTTTTTCTTACATTCCCAACATATGACACGAGGTGATGAGAACATCTCTTGGACAGATCACTAAAACTTATAACTCTTATGCCCACGAAAACAATGATGGACAGAGAAAGAAAGTAGACCTTTGAGAATTATATGGAATCAAAAAAGTTACACATGACTATTTATAGAATGATCTTGCAATAAAAGAGAATGTGTTATCTACACTTAATAACATGAAAAAGGAAACATCAGATCTTCCTGGCATCCGGCTGATTAAAAGTAATATGAGCTAACCAGAACATGAGATAAATCGTAAACATACTGAGACATTGTAATTTTAGTCAAACAATCAACTAAATATTGTGACTAAAACCTTGAAAAACCCCTAAGAATGAACAGTGCCACTGCAGTTCAGCAAATGCAACAATGATATCTCACAACACCTTTCAAATATGTCAAGTAGGCTGAAATAATATCGGAGGACTATTGACCTGCTATATGATATCCACCTATCAACTAAAGAGACGATGCCCAAGAATATCAGAACAACGGCCAGTTAAATTGACATATTAATAAGCAGCAACACAAACTTTGCCCTAAATAGAAAACTGAAAATAGCTGCATTACCTGAAGAAGCCGCCATGGCGAATTGGGCCAGCGGATGGGATCAGCAACCTGAATGGAGGATATAGTTCCCATGAACCAACTGATTCTAGAAGAATCCTCGGTTTCAAAAGCCATTTTGAACCTCATCCCTGAGCACCATTGAATCCTCATTGCAGTATTCACAGAAGACGCCCTAACACAAAATTCTGGAGTGTTTGCACGGGGATAATAAACAACTTCAAAAGGCTGTCCATTAGCAGCAAGATATGCAGCTTCAATAACTGATTCAGGCCTGACTCTTCCCTTTCCCCTGAAACTCCCCGCAGAAGGAATTAGACTTCTCTTCTTGTTCATGTCTTCCCTCAAAAATGCAGAAAATCTACCATAGTTTCCAGCGGCAGAGTTCCATCCAGATGGGGTTTCAGGCCCACCAATACCGCCGCGTTTTGCCCTACGAATTCCCACACAAAGTTCACCATTTTCAGCCCTCAAAAACACAATGGAATCTCCAGCAACAAGCTTTTTCTGATTCACAAAAGTACTCCAACCGGTTGTTAACAAATGCCTCCTCGGAGTCCCTCTATAAATGTGCCTAAACTTCCAAGTTTCACCATGAACATCTTTGGCTATCACAGTCTGCACAGGCGGGTCAGCCGTGTAATCCAACCTAGGAAATATCGTCTCTGCACAGTACCTTGGCACAGAAAATCCACCCCCATTATTTGCATCCGATTGAGTCAATGTCTTGGCAAATGAGTTGGGCTTGTCAGTTGTTCCCGCCTCACTACTACCCAAAATGTTGTCATCATCAAAATCATTCCCCTTGTTCCCAACTGGGACAAGCCTAATCCTAGCATAAACCTCGTCCGTTTCAGGGTCCGCTAAGAACTTCACAGCATCTACCCTGCATAAAATCAGTTGAGGACTCCTCGGTATAGCCGAGAAATCCACGTTTGTAAGAGTATGCTCAGCATGCCCTTGTGGAAAATAGTACACTTTAGAGTTGACCAGAGGGATTTGCACCATTCCTCCGGCACAGGCGTGCCATAACTGCGAGTCCACACCCTTATCCAAAACCTCCTTCATTTCTGCCATCCAACAGTTGTTGTCCCTTCTCCTTTGTGATGCTTTGAGTGAAAACAATTATAGAACAGCAATTCTGGAAAACTTCAAATGCTGTGTACCACAAATAAACTAATTTCAGAAATAAATTCAAGTAAAAGGTACAAAAACCAATAAATTTGGACAATAATTCAAGTAAAAAAAAGAAAAAATAAATACAGAAACCAGCAAGTCTCACCAAGTTCAATTAAAATAGAGAAACAGGTAAATTTCTAATAACAAATCCTACCTAAAGGTCCAAAAAGAGTAGAGAAACGAGTCAACTTTTAACAACAAATCCGAGTAAAAGGTACAAAAAAGAGAAAATAAATACAGAAATCAGTACACAGTAAATATTATGACTATGATGAAATTAACCTATGAATATGAAAATTGAAATTAAAGCCTCAAAATATTATGACTCATACGGCGTCATAAATACTCTCCTCTTCAATCAAATCCTAAAACCAAAGCGCAGCACTTGACTTCTACTTATATCAATAAGCATAACAATAAATGCTTCGGTAAAAAAAAGTTGTTATTAGATCATGTAATCAATCTCTTTTCGTGAAGAGAAAAAAAGTAGTGTGTGTACAATATACAGCATAAATGAATGTCAATGTCCGTACAGTTTCTATTCCGATCGAAGCGATTTACGGGAAACAACACCGAAAAGTTGGATCGTAGCAAGTAAATGACGAAAACAAAATCGTGTTGGAGATCAGAAATGTAGTGGCCGGCGTTATAATTGACGGAATACACTACTTAGTTCTCACAATCCGGCAGTCAAATTCACCGTCACCGTCACCGTTTTCCTCCGCAACGAAAGAAGAGAACTGCAAATTGTACTAGACTAGTATTATAGCAAGTGAAGTTGAGACGAGACATGAGAATTTCGAGGTCATGAATTTTGTTACTCACATCTATTTGACACCATTTAAATGAACATCAAGTTAATAATTAAATTATATAAATTTTGACTAATAATTTTTCATTATATTAATATAAAAATAAATACAACTTCGAGGTCAAGAAAATGTATGTTATTAAATAATCGTCAAATAAAAAAATGTGTCATTAATTTTGAAATAGACTAAAAAAAAAATATAATTAGTAGGGAGGGAGTAGTTTGTTTTTGTAGTTATCTATTTTTTCTTTGTCTATGCTCAGATCTGACCAATAATCTGAAGATAAGAACAGAGAAAGAGGTTAAATGTTGTGTTAAATTAATTAATTAATGTAACTTCACTAATTTGGTGGTTGATAAGATATCGTATCGCAAGGGAAGAGACGTTAAGAAAACGCGAGAAATAAGAGGCAGAGTCTTTTTACTGGGAGTATACTTCTGAGGAGAACAGTTATTTTAACTAAATTAACCCTAGTAAAAAGAAAATAAGAATAACAGTTTTTACTTTGTCAGTGGTTACTCCATTACTCAGTACAAACAGTAGTTAATATTCCGACGATCCTTGCGCCTTTGTAGATTTTCCGGCTGAAATTACTAAAGTGGATAAGGCTATTGAAAAATTGTGCTTTCTCCCTCCTAATTTCTATGATGTAGTTTAATTAGATATAAAATTTAAGAAATATCGAAACACTTTTAAATTTAATAATCTAAAATAACTCAAAAATATTTGTGTCGTTAGATGTTATCCTGTTAAGCGTAAAAGTTAAACTTTAAAATTAAAATATCGTCAAGTAAGAAAATATGTCATTATTTTTTAAATTGACTAAAAAGAAAAGCAAAGAAAGTAATAAAAATTATTAGTACTGAATATTTATACTGAGTCATATTATGTGTTTGAATGTAATTTTTTTAAATATAATTATGATCAATTGATATGTATATTTATTTTATTAAATTATTTATCCTCTTCGTTCTAATTTAAGTGTCTTAGTTTGATTAGACACAAAATTTAAGAAATTAAAAAATATTTTTTAATCTTGTAATCTTTAATTAAAGATGTGTGGTCTTAGATTTTTTAAAACTTACTAAATATAAAAAGAAATACTTTTTTTGAGACATATCAAAAAAGAAAGTACAACACTTAAATTGAAACGAAGTGAGTAATTATTATGATAAATTTGACTTATTTGATGTATACACACACAAAATAGGTAAATTTTGCTCTGTTTATACTTGTGAAAGAAGTCGATAACTTTTTGGCGCACACAAATTTTTAGAAGCGTTTTATTAGAATTTTTGCTAAAATCTCTGTTCACTTCTAAAATAGCATCATGTTAGATTATCTGTAAAGGAATATGTTCTTCCATTTTCATTCATTATTGTGTATAATATATAGTAAGTAATACATGATTATTGACAAAACTATAAGTTATGCTACAAACTAAGTAATTAATTTGACTAATTACAATGAGAATATTAACTAATCAAATATAATCTGGTTTAAAAATGACGAATACGTAATAGATACCACATATTATTGCATTTAAATTTTTTATTTTATAAAACTGGATATTATTATATATATTACGTTATTACAAACGTAGTAGTAGTGGATAGTTGGTCACTATAGGAGATAGTGTTTGCATACAAGTTACCAAAGCTTGCTAAGCTATTACAAGATACTAGGGAGTAGGGATACTACTTTACTAGTTATTTTTCCTTCCTATCATCCTTGATAGTGGTTTGTGCAACTGCCGGTGGTCGGTGGAGATAGCATACTTCGGATGTGTTTTATTCTGCGGTAGACATAATTTATTTTGAAAGAATTGATTTTGACAATAATTGATTTATGTTTGAATGCAATAATGTAAAAGTGATTGTTATCAATTCATGATGTTTGGATAACTTTGATCAAAATTGTTTTTTAATGTAGAATTACCAAAATGGACATAATCAAATACATATAAATAAAAATTGCTAAAATAATAGTGAAATATGAAGTATGTAAAATTCCCCCTAAACAATAAAATATATTGACGTGGGGAAGAACATATTTACTAGTTATATAATAAAAACTACAAATAGATAATAGAATTTAAAGTGCAATATAGTACTTAAATATTAATAGAATATTAATTTAAAGTGCAATATAATACTTAAATATTATTACAATACTAATTTGTATGTACTAGAAATATTATTACTTAAATATTAGTACTTAAATATTATTACAATAAATCAAAGAGGGTAATGAAGGAAATTATAAAGATCAAATTTGAAATAAATGTAGATTTTAGAATTTAAAGTGCAATATAGTACTTAAATATTAGTAGAATATTATTACAATATTAATTTAAAGTGCAATATAGTACTTAAATATTAGAATATAAAGTATGTAAATTTCGATCGTTCATTTTATCCCTTCAACAATTGCACAAACTGCAAAAATAACAAAACATAATCAAATCATTATTTGTGTTCTATGTTATGTCGTAAACATCTGCTTAACATTTAGATTCACTAAAGATATCATTAATTAAAACAGAACATGAGTAGTATATTTAAATTTTTAGTAATTATTTCTAGATATTTAAAGAGGGTAATGAAAGTTGTATATTTGAATTTTTTTAGTAATTATTTCTAGATATTAAAGAGGGTAATGAAGATGGATAGAGTTGTTGATGAAAATTAAAGAGGGTAATAAAGTAAAAGGTAAAATTTAAATTGAAATAAATGGCAGAATTGATTCTGGAGAGGAGAAACCAAATAACATTTTTTTCTCATTTTCACGAAAGTAGTCATCCAGAAGCGATTCTGGGTTGACAGAAGTCAAACCAAACATGCACTACATATTTGATTTTCTTCCAAGAGTTTTGAACCAAGTTTCGCCAAGACGTGAGTGTAAGTTTGTATTAATCTTTCTTGAAGAGTCTTTCTCATTAATACAAATATATATAGTGTGTACAATATTGAATTCTAATCGAATAAGGATCTACATTTACCATAATTACACACAAATATTAATTACAAAATATATGATGAATATATGAAAATATTCGCTATTACACCCCTCAATCGGAGCGGGAGGAGGCCGGAAACTGAGACTGAATCTGAAGTCTATGAACAGCTGATGAGGAAACCCCTTAGTGAAAATATCTGCATATTGATACGAATAAGGCACATGCAACACCTTAACATGACCTATAACAACCTTCTCACGAACAAAATGTATATGCATCTCAATGTGCTTGGTTCTTTGATGTTGAACCGAATTATGAGATAAGTAGATGTTAGCGATATTTCGAATGCTCACGCAAGCGCACACATCGTTGACAAGTAATATAGTCTGATAAGACCGAATATCATCCTCAGAGACTGGTTTCTAAGTACCGTTCATCTATTTTATGTTATCTATTTGACAATCGATATTTGAGTTGGGTTTTTGTTTAACTACTAGAATAATTGCAGGAATTACTGAACTATTTAAGTTGTAATCAGTTACGAATGAATTAGGGCTTCCAAAATCCTCGACTATCCACTCTATTCAATCCTTAATGCAACTAGAATGACTTCTTCTTCTACGTTAAGATGACGGTTAACTAAACTGTCTTATATTCCGGTTTGGACATATAATCACTCAACCCCAGTGTAGAATCCTTCTATATTTCTATGATATGATTTACCACATAGGAGGATTAAGAACAGTAAACCATAATGCTACACAAGTATCGGGGTAATGTCGTCCGTAATTTTAACATATGTCTAGTCAATTATAGCATATCTAAATCTCTCCTCTCGGTTCTCGATTCGAAATCATATATATTATGATAATTAGTGATCAATTAATTATCAAGCATTCATACCAATTATTGACTAAATCTTAATCAAGTGAAAAAGAAATCAAACTACTGCATTAATTCATGAATAGAAGTTTTAAGTGATTCATAAGAAAAACCCTAATAAAGTGTTTAGCTCCTAGCCATATTCACGCTAAGAACTAACACAAAATCCATACATAAACTGAATTAAAAACGAAAGAAAAGAAATTACTACGAACTGAGTCTCCAATTGTAGCCTTCAATCCGTGTCTTGTGTTGTGTATGTTGTAGAATGACCAACCTCTCCCATAGCATTAATCCATAAGGCTTAAATATGTTTCAAATTTCGTGTCATATGGACCAATCTGCCCTTACCAATTCTTCTTCGGAACTGAGATTTTTCGCACCGAAACCGCGGTGCCGCAACTCCTGCAGTCTCTCAGTAATAATGACACTGCGGTTCTGCATGTTGGCACCGCGGTGCTAAAAATCCTGTGGCTTCTCAGTAAATATGGCACCGCGATTCTGCATATTGGCACCGCGGTGCTGACAATCCGTCGTCCTGATTTGCCAACTTTCGTCCTTTTTGCCTCGGGAGCACCTTTTCTGTCCAATTCTCGCTCCTTTTCGTCATTTTGCCTTTTTGCACCGCCGTGACTCTAAAAAAAGAAAAATAACTAACACGACACTTATTTGAACGAAAATGGGAAAATACTAACTAAAAATGACTCAAAAGGCGTATACAAAATATGCCTAACAAACACCCCCAAACTTAACATTTGCTCGCCCTCGAGCAAAGATCAAAATAAAATAAAGACACAAAAACAAAAGACTCAAAGACTCAAATCAAGCAGCTGCATAAGTACTTAGAAACACATGAACGTCAGTTGGGATAATATGTAGGAATAGATATAGCATGAATTTAGCAATCTAGAATTTCAAATCAGATATTTCGCAAATTCATTTCAATCATAAGTAATGGAAGCATGAATACATAACCTATGCATGTCAATTTCATTTAATTCTATGGGCCTGTTTACTTGCTATTCTCCACTAATCATAGACATACATTCTAGAGATCATCATGACTTTTCAGGGTTGTAATGTAGGCTTAGGCAGTGGTAGGTAAAATTAGGCATTTAGGCTCACTTTACGTACCATAAGCATTTTTCTTACTCAACCATTTTGTCCTTCTTTTTGGTATTATTTTCTGTTCATACCTATATCCCCTTTCTCTTTTTGAGAGCATGAAACAATTCACATAGGCACCCCCAAACTTTAAGCTTTTACATTTTTTTTTCCATTGGGGTGCATCATTTTTTCATTCTCTTTTTGTATATATTTTTCACTCTTTTTCTTCTCAAATTTTCAATTACCGCTTATGGCACACGAGGGAATCATAGCGTGTCAAAGAAAACAATTTATTTTAGGCTCAAAGGGGCTGACTAGGGATACAATTTATTGCAAAGTAGGTAATGAATGGTAAGAAGGGCTAACAAAGAAATGTCTGAGTCATCTCCCTAAACATGTACATCCTAACTATTTCGCCTCAAATAGCAAGCAAGCAGACTTTACAAACATTTTTCAATTGACAACACATAGGCTAAGCACCATTTATTCCAAATAATCAAATTTTCATGAATTTTTGACATATCTAACTTAAGCACAAAGATTTTAGCTTCTCATTCCACTACATTATACTACTTAGTTCTCTAGGCGTTCCAAATAAGCACAACATGCATGATCATAAAAAAAAATTGACTCACATAAAACACAAAAACAAACAAAAGACTCAAAAATAGACACAAAGATAGTATAAAAACTCCCCCCCCCCCAAACTTAAACTACACATTGTCCCAAATGTGTAAAAGACTCAAAAATTAAAGAGGGACGACTTACAGACATGCAACGACTCAAAATGGTGGTGGTGGCGGCGGATACTGCATTGATCATTGGGTGAACATGAAACTCAAATTATCAACACGCTGGGTCAGGTGTTGATGGTCTTGCATCATTTGCTCTTGATTTTTCAGCATCCTTTGTTGGTTCAAGAGCATCTGCTTCATCATTGGCATTGGAGGCTCCAAGGACAGGGGAGGTTGATGGCTGCTTTCGCCTGCTTCATTGTGTGCCTCTGCCTCAGGCTCTTCATCATCCATGGCTGTTGCGTCTGCTGCTGCTGGGCCCCTTCTTGCTGCTGGTCCTGGATTTGGGTCAAGGAAAGAGTGCACTAAATTGTAGGTCACAAGAGACTGACTCTTCTCAAGAATATCTGTGGCGAATGTTGGGACTCCATGCCTATCACATAAGGCAGAAATGAGTGACCCATGTCCCAACCCGCCAGTAGTAGTCAGCATGCTAATCTCCCTTATGCTTTGCACTACAGTAAAATCTCTATAAATTAATAATGTCGGAACCACGTAATTTTATTAATTTAAAGAGGTATTAATTAATCGATAAATTAATAATTTATTAATTTAAAGAGATTTTTTCCGATTCAACGAACCTACATTATTCTTCATGAATAAAGCATATACAGTCCATCCAAAAAATATTGAAGGGCTACATAATGTTGAGTTGTATTTTTTGCCACCCCACATGACATAAAAAATCCAATCATGTGATGCAGGGTAATAAGAACTTTCAATATGAACTACCGCATGAGATTTTACCGTAGGGTATTAGAGGGCTATGAGTTAGGAGAATCTGATCTAGAAAATATTAATGTTTTAGATGCCATCAATCTTGCAGTCTCAGTTTGGACGATAAATTTTCAGCAAGAGACAATAACAAATTGTTTTCGAGCTGTAAAATTAGTTCGCATGATGAAGTAACCTCAAGGAATTTAAATAAAGGATCTACCGAGGAGGCATTTATGAACTTGATACGATGATTAATGGCCTTGGATACCGCAATAAAATGGATGTCAATCACCTATTGGATTACCCGTGTGAAAATGATACATGTTCAGAGGTTCAAAGTTTAAAATAAATTATAGCTAGTGTTGTTGAAAATCCTATTGAGGATGAAACTGAAGATGATACAATGACATTGCAACCAATTACGCGAAAGGAAGCACTCATAGCGGCAACAATTCTTCTCAATTTTTTGTTGTAGTATGAGAACGTAATACCGAAGCTTTTGGATGTAGTAAGAAATGTTAGAGATGAAATACATCTAGATTTAAATTTTAAGGAGAAGCAAACAACAATAGAATCATATTTTACTAAGTTGTCCTAGTTATATTTGTAATTTTATAGAATTATTAATTTATATTATTGAAGGGAACATAAGTTTATATAAGGGTCTTCCAGAAAATTATTATCTTATTAATTTATCGAAATTATTAATTAGACCTTGGGCCCAAGTCGGGATCGAGATAAATTATTATTTTAGAGAGGTTATTAATTTATCGAGTATTAATTTATAGAGATTCTACTGTATTTCTCTCCCAACGTCAATTGTCATGTCCGTCATGATGCCATAGATGAACTTGATTCTGTCTGTGGGCACATTAGTGAAATATGTTAACGGAATCAAGCGAGCACTTATGAAATATAGCCATCCTCTGGCTGTTCTGTTAAATTGACACCGGGCAAGCCTCCTGGATCCGTTGCGGGCAAAATTAAACTCATCGCCTGGGTAACACAATGTATCTGCCACCACGTTCCACATGATGTTGTTGACGTCTCTTGACCAACTTCTGAAGTGGTCTGGATTATAGCCTTGGTCCTCAACATCATAGGTTCTTAGTAGCCCATTCACAACTTCAGAACTCGCGGGCACATATTTCCCTCTGACAAAGCATCTCCCATCCCTTTGCTCGGGATAATTCGCATAGAATTCCCTCACAAGGCTAGAATTCTGAAGTGGGATCATCTCTGTATTGGTGAACCATCTCCATCCATTTGCTTCGATCATGGCCCTAATAGGCTCGTAGTCATCATCATCATCAAATGACATGGCCCGGTAGTCCATGCCTCTTTCTGGAATCAATGCCCTAGTACTAATCTTATTGTATCGATCCTCCGCCTGTTTGTTGACAAAGCGAGTCACATCATACTCTGAGGCTGATGAAGATGAGGAAGCTCTTGAAATTCGTTTCCTAGAGGCCATTGCGAGAATTGTTGAAAATATTTCGGCAGCATTTCCTTTGTTTGTTTGAGGTTTTCCAACAACTATCACTCACACAATCGACAATAACCAACCAAAAATCGGTCCACCGCAGCAATACACAACAATTACACCACAATACGCCATAATCCACACAACTACACAACGAACAACCACCGCAGCAAACACCCACAACTACACAACAACCTACTACCACAGTACGTACCACCCCCAAACTTGCAAGATACTTTCCTTACTACCTTGAAATTGCAAGAATAACGATGAAGATTACCTTTTTGAAGAGTCGTTCTTCATCAATTTCTTGACCCAAATGAAAGGAATGATGATGATATAAGATATAAGGGTTCTTAATGGTGTGGTGTGTAGGGATTTTTGAAGAATTTGGTGGAGTTTGTGGGAATTTTTATGGATAGAAGGAGAGGAATTTCAGAATTTGTAGAGGGAGGAAGGGTTTGTGTTTGTGTGAGAAAGAATTTGGGGATTTAGGATTTTTTTAATTCTGAATCCCGTCCCGGCACCGCGATACTGCCTAATGGAACTGCGGTGCTAAAAGTACTGTGGCCCTCTGATCATTCGACACCGCGGTATTGCATAATGACACCGCGGTGCATAAACTCCTGCGACCTCTCTGAACACTAGGCACCGCGGTCCTGCACAATGTGTTATACCCCGTAGTTCAGGCCATGCGTATGAGAACGTACGAAAGGGATTAAGACTTAAAATTTTAGAAAGATAGGTTGACGGATTGTTTCGGACGGGTTTTTAGTCAACTTTGAGGCAGTTTATGTCCAGTTGCATTATGAGTTCCTAGGTGTTTCGAAGGCCTAGTATGTAGTTCGTTGAGTCTAGTTCCCAACGCAACCAACCGTTCGTCGATAGGACATCGGAGTAGAAAGTTATGGAAGTTACAAGTTCGTGTGATCGGGCGAGAAAGCAATCTCGGTCGAGCCACGGCGCGCGCCGCGCGAGCGGCGCGCGTCGGAAGTTCTGAGAGGTTGCAGAGGATTCAGCGCCGTGGCGCCGGCTGCAGGGCCGCGGCGGGTTCTGCGAGGCTGGGGGGGAAAATCTGAACTGTTTTGTTTTTAAAAAAGGCCATGGGAGGGTGACAAGGGCCCCCCCCCCCCCATCTGATTTTGCATGTCCTATTTATTGACCAAGTCTTGAAGACTTGGTCATTCTTCAAGCTCTTCTCTCTCTCTAAAAATTAAAAGCTCTCCCTTCTCTCTAGAAAATCAAGAAGAAAATCAAGGCTTGAGAAAAATCTGAAAAAGGTGGCAAGAAGGAAACTTGTTGGCAAGCTTGTAGGAGTTTTTGTGGTGGTGATTGTGGAAAGGAGCCTAGTGAATTTGTTGGACTAATTTGGGGTAAAACTCTAAGGTATCAATCCTTTCTCTTTTTACTAGTAAATTATGTTGCATGTGAAGAAGAAAGGACTTATAGTTGTCAATATTGCTCTTAGATACATTGCATGTAGGAAATATGGTTTGGATATAAAGGGATTGGATAAGAATGATATGTAAGCATGTTATAGCCAAGATACTACCTTTAACTTATTGATTTAGTTAATATGCATTGTGGGGCAGAATTTTACACATCCAAGATTAGGTGTGTAATCTCCTTTGTATTGATTGGATTGTTGGGCCTTAAAAGTGGCGTTGGATGTTGAATTCGGACCTTGAAAAGGTGGCAAAGTATGTAGAAACAAAGGAAGTGTTGTCCAATTTTCCGTAGGAATAAGACACTTTTCGATTAGAATGTTTTACGTTAAAGATAGAGGCTAATGGACGTATTATGGTCATTATAGGTTGACATAATACGCGTGGTATATTGGACTTGCAAGTGGTTTGACCCGAAGAGGTATGTGGAACTTTCCTATCTCTTGAGCATGAGTAGTTGTACTTATATGATACGGTAGACGTACAAGATTTGATACCCTTTTACTTGTTTTAAGTATATGATACGTGTTTCGTTTTCAAAGTATAAGTCCCTTGGATATAGGGGAATGAAATTGACTAAGGTATAAGGTTAATATAACGACTTTATGGGAAGTTGGTTATATTAGCTTTATGGAAAGTTAAAAGGAGAGATTTACTCTAAGTAAGATAAGTAAGGACAAATGACTTAATTTATGAAAGGCAAATCGATTTTAAGGCATCAATTGCCTAAAAGTTTTATATGAAAAGGAGTCAGTTTTAAAATAGTAGAAGTATGTAGTACTTTGGGTTAAATTCCCGGATTTCTTTTATTAAGATATGTTAGTGCCTTAAGTAAACTAAATGAGAGGGTATATGAACAAGACTAATAAGAAATTAGGGGTTTTCTTAACTTATTTATATTATGTATGATGGCCGGTTGAGCTAGGGTAAGAGTATAAATGAGGGGTAAACCCCCAAGATGTTATACTACCTTCTCCATGGTAAGAGTATAAATGAGGGGTAAATCCCCAAGACGTTATACCACCTTCTCCAGGGTAATAGTATAAATGAGGGGTAAATCCCCAAGACGTTATACCACCTTCTGAGTATGATTGCGGGGTAAACCCCCAAGACATTATACCACTCCATGGATTAGCTACCCATGATGCGAGGAATACCTCATGCGGGTTCGCACGATCCATGCGGGTGAAATAGTCCCAGGAGTAGGATTGCTTAATGATACTGCGGGCGGATTGTCCTGCTTTGATCGTAAGCCTCATATTTTTATGTTGTAAATATGCTTTTATTTACTCTCATTGTTAGTAAGGGCACAGTGAACTGTAATTTGACTATCATCTATGACTCCAGCTTTATTTAGACTTTGATTATACTACAGTATTTTCTTCCAGTTTTACATACTTGGTACATATTGTGTACTGACCCCTTCGCCGGGGCTGCGTTAAATGCCACGGTGGGAGTAGCGGTGGTGGATCCTCATTCTTAGGATCACTGATCAGGCGTCCGAAGCTCCATTTCTCCGGAGGCTTATTCCTTTTGGTACGGTTTCCCCTGAAGTTGTAGATATTGTGTACATTCAGGGTATGGCGAACCACATCCCGCCATTGTTATTCTGAAGTGCGTAGTCACGTTTGTGGTTTGGGCTGTAAGAACAAGTTGTACTGTTTTACTTTTGATTAAGTATATTCTATGGAAGACGGCCTAGTCGGCTAGCCAGTGATGTTTACCATCTTCAGGTTTATGTGTTATGTATGTTCCGCTGCTATTCTCTGATGTATACCTGACGGGGTGCCCCGGTAGGGCACCAGTCGCGGCCCCGGGGTCGGGTCGTGACACAATGGCACCACGGTACTTCCCTGATTCTGTGTTTTCTATCCTTTTCGTCATGCTTATTGTCCCATTTCTCCACCTGGCATCACAACACAACAAAAAAATACCAAAAGTGAGACTGTTCTAATTAAACTAAATTGCATAATTTAAATATTGGGTTGCCTCCCAAGTAGCGTTGTCTTTAACGTCTTTTAGCTGGACTCAAGTTCCTTATTAAATCATTGGGGTAAATTAACCCCACAACCTATCCATTTCAAAATCATCTTCTTCTTTCTCACTCTATTTCTCTTTTTCTTTTCATTGAGTTCAGTGGGACTTACCTGTTTGTCAGCCTTCATGTCATGAACTTTTGTTGCAGCTTTCAAACTAGCCTGTGAGTTCACAGCTGTAGGAATGATCTCCAAAGTTTTTGTCTGTGCTTGCTGATCTGCTGTGTCAGTTGTTCTTACTGCGAAGCACTTGTGGATGACCTATGACTCAATGGTGGATTTGAACACCCTGAATACCATCTCTTCTTCCTGAACCCTTAGTCTCAATTCCCCCTTTTCCACATCAATTAGAGCTCTGCCCGTTGCAAGGAATGGTCTCCCCAAAATGATGGGAATTTCATCATCTTCCTCCATGTCAAGAATGAGGAAGTCTGCTGGGAAGAAGAACTTTCCCACCTTGACAGCATATCTTCAACTATGCCTCTAGGGTGCACCACGGTTCGGTCAGTTAGCTGCATATTAACTGTGGTTGGTTTGGCTTCCTCCAAACCCAATCTCTTGAATATAGACAGAGACATGAGATTGATACCGACCCACAAGTCCTGCGGCGCGGTTGCGTATTCGTTGCGATAATGCGAGGCGGTGAAGCTTCCTGGATCTTTCAACTTAGGAGACAGTTTCTTTTGTAGGATGGCGCTGCACTCCTCTGTCAGTGCTACTGTCTCATAATCCGTCAACCTTCTCTTCTTTCCAAATATATCCTTCATGAATTTAAAGTATGCGGGCATTTGTTCTAACGCCTCAATGAAGGGGATATTAATGTGCAGCTTCTTAGATACCTCCAAGAACTTGGAGAACTGCTTGTCTATGGCCTTCTTATGGAGTCTCTGAGGGTAAGGGATTCTATCAGTGTATTCCCTCAAAGGTGTTGGTGGATCTTTCTCAACTGTAAGGTGGTCCTCAGTGACCCCCTCATTTCATTTTTCAACTGCTTTCTCACCCCCTTTCGTATGAACCACTGCGGGTTGGGGAGCAACCTGCTCCAACTGCTTTTCACTCCTTAACAACACTGCCTGACACTGCTCTATTGAATTGACCTTTGTATTACTTGGGAGAGTACCCTGCGGCCTGTTAGTTACCATCTTCGTTAGTTTCCCAACCTGCGTTTCGGGTTCGCGAGAGATGACACAGTTTTGATACATGAGCGATTACGTGAATTAGTGAGTGTAAGCAATGCAACCTTAACTCATCAGCTTCTCTGTGTGTATGGTCTAAAGCTTCTTTGGGATGAGGTAGCTGATTACGTCTCTTTGGTTACGGTAAATACATTGATATGGTTGCTGCTGGGCCTGGTCGTTCCTCCACAAAAAGTTAGGGTGATTCCTCCACCCTGGATTATATGTGTTGGAATTATAAGGCCGCTGAAAGTTTCCAACTACCTGAACCTGCTCCATTGGCACATTATTAGGGTCCACCGTTGTGCATCTATCAAAGGAATGCGGTCCACCACAAATCTCATAATTCTGAGCATATAGATGCGTTATGAACATGGTGTTCTAGCTGCGATTTAGCCGTCGGAAAGCTACATGCATTGAGCGTGATTGTATCTAATTCATGTATACCATAATCTTCCTGTTATTCACTGACCTGTCATCTGCTCCTAAATGATTGTTGGCAGTCATGTCTTCTAGTAAATCATATGCCTCATTGACACTCTTTCTCATAAAGGCTCCCCCTGCTGCAGCATCAATGATGGTACGAGTAGTGTTACACCCCGTAATTGCAAGACATGTATTCGAGAACGTAAGTGAGACTTGAACGTTGGGAGAATGTATAACTATTCTCTTAAGAAAATATTTTTGATCCCCGTGAAGGAAAAAGGGTTATTAGTTAGAATTTGATTCTCAAATTTGGTATTTGGGATTCATAGAATATTTTGGAGTTTTGGATTTTCAAGTCTCGAATTTGGTCATGTGGGCCCATAGGAAAATTTACGAAATTGTGGGGCTCACAAGGATTTGAGATATTTTGACAAAATATGGATATTATGGGGAAGAAATAATTTTGGATCAATGGGAGGGTGACACGTGTCACCCCCACATGACATTGACCATTTGACTTGGACTTGGAAGATATTTTGGAGATGAAGACAAGTGGACCATGGGTCCCACTCCACTTGTCGTGTGCCCAAAGCTATAATCATCTATATATAGAGAGCCTTGGAAGACTTAGCATTTTTCATACACAAAGTTCTATAGCTCTATTCTCTCTCTCGATTTTCTTCAGGGAATCAAGAACAAGATTAGTAAATCTTCCAAGTATTGTTCCTATATACAAGGTGAAGATTTCTAACCAAGTATTAGCCAAGATTAAATACCCCTAATTCCTTTAAAACCCCTTGACCGAAAATAGGGTCTTGAAAACCCTAAGTTGATCTTCAACTTTTGGTATTGGATCAAGAAAAGAAGTTGGTTATAAGCTTATAAGGGTCACATATTATGGATTGGAACGTAAGGATTTGGAGCTAAGACTATCTCTAAGGATCGACTTTTAAGTGGATTGTTTTGGGCATAAATAAGGTAAATCACATCCTCCTCTTGAAAGTAATCTTATACTACATGTTGTGGTAACGGTGGAATGATATGGTGATAAGGAAAAATGGAGTATAAGATCATGTGTGCCATTTTGTGTTGGCCGAATTTGGGGCCTTTTTTTTGTAACATTGATTTATATTGGTTAATATAGAATGTGTCTTCACGTTATATGTGTTATACGTTGAAGGAAAGGTAGTCGTTTAACTGTTGGTATGTATCATGTACAAGTGTTGGAAAAACGACTTGAATAATAAGGAGTTGTAAGAAGGTTATATGTTGTTGTTATGGCCAAGAGTGCCCTTTTATTTGTTGGATATTGTGAACTGTTTTACTTCGTTGTGGGGCAGAATTTTACACGTCTTGTAAACGTGTAATCCCCTTGTTGGTTAACTGTTAGATGTAGCTTGTTGTTGGTTTAAATCGGGTCTTGGAAAAGGTGGAAAAGTACGTATAAACGGGGGAAGTGCTGCCCAAATTTAAGTAGAATAAAGAGGACCATTACTTGGTATATAACCTACACTTGAAAGCATGGAATTGATAGAAGTGTTAATTGTCATTATAGGTTGACATTCTACGTGTGACGTATTCTACTTGGCGCGTGGATTAGCCGAAGAGGTATGTGAAACTTCTTCTATCTCCTTTGAGCATGAATTTATAAAAATGAGTGTACGGTGAACGTACCTATTTTAAATGAACTCGGATTCCTGGTAGTATATAAGGAAAGTTACTTGATTGAAAGGAGACTTAGAAAAATGCAAAGCGCGAGTCGGGTTGAGGCGCGGCGCCAAGTTGCGGTAGTGGCTCGAATCTTCGTAAGCGCGAAGTTCCAGCGTCGCGGCGCCATAGTGCAGGGCCGTGGCGCTGCCCCTGTTGAAGGGTGCTGAGGATTAGTTAGGGGGCAGGGTGGTGTTTTCGTGCCACGGATCGACCCTAGATAGTATAAATGACTTGATGTTTAAAGACTAAGTTACTTGAATGAGATAGGTACACTTGACTTGATTTTAAAAGTAGAAGTGTCTTGATACTACGTGTGTTAGTGTCTTGGGATTTTAAATAGGAAAGAATGTACAGCGGACGTACAAGGTGCTATGGGGTTCAACTCCCCTATATTGCATGATGTAATTCCTTTTATATGAATAGATGTACATAGTACTTTGGGTTAAATTTCCGGATTTTACACGACATGATAGTGTCTTGAGTCTAATAAAATGATGGTTCATTCATTTGCTTCTAATGAAAGTAAAAGACTACTTAACTTGCATATGTTGTTCATGATAGCCATTAGTGCAAGTGTTATATTATTTATTGCTGGGTCAACCCCCAGGACATTGTACATTCCGTGGATTTGCTCTTCACGATGCGAGTATTGCGTATATGCTCATTGCGGGTCCACAGGGCCTATGCGGGTGAAATAGTCCTATGCGGGGCAAATTGTCGTATGCGGGTCCACTAGACCTATGCGGGTGAAACAGTCCCATGAATAGGATTGCATAATGATACTACGGGCGGGTGACCCTAAATTAATCATGACCTTCCTATGTTAACACGGTACAAATTATTCTCATTACTCTCATTGTTTATAAGGCACAATTGTACTATTATTTTGATTATCATACTTGTCTCCTGCTTTATATTTGGACTGTATAATCTCCTTTACAATACTTACAGTTTCACATACTTGGTACATCTTTCGTACTGACCCCCTTTCCTCGGGGGGCAGCGTTCATGCCGCAGGGATAGGTACTAAGGTTGGTGATACGAGAGCTTAGGATCTCCACTCAGCTTTTGTGATAGCTCCATTTGTTCAGGAGTTTGATATATAGGTACAAGCCTTGTGTTTTGGTGTATGTACATTCAGGGGTACGACGGGGCTCTGTCTCGTCTAAGTACTGTTTAAAACTCTTAGAGGTCTGTAGTCATGTTGTGGGTTGGACTTGTAAAAAAACGTTGTAGATCTTTTAGATCATGTATATATGTATATAGAGCGTACCATTGGCCATTTCTTACTTCCTGTTGACGCATGTCTATGAGATTATTTAGCTTCCGTTGGTTTTCTCTGATGTTTACCTATAGGGGTGTCCAGGTAGGGCACCAGTCGCGGGCTCGGGGTCGGGTCGTGACAAAAGTGGTATCAGAGCAGTTAGTCATCGGAAAGTGTCTACAGACCGAGTCTAGTAGTGTCTTGATTATCGGTGTGTTGTGCACCACACCTATAACCAGGAGGCTACATGATATTTAGGATTGGTTTCCATTCTTCTCACTCTGAGATCGTGCGATAGAGCTCTGTTTTTAGGGTAGTCCCTCCCTAACGTATTATTGTGGTTGCAGCGATGAGAAAGTAACAACGACCCAGAAGGGGAATACATGGACCTTGGTATACATGTTGGTAAAAAAATTATTGTATAGTTGGTATAATGATGTACATTTATACGGATATATTTATTTGGGCCACATGTGTGTTGCCTAAGAATGATTAGGGGTTATCATGAGTTGGTTAAGCTTTGATAATGACTTGGAAGGTATGAAACAGTTTAATGAAATTCTCATCAAGGTTATATATGTGCTAATTTAGAATAATTAGGAGTTGATGAGCTGTCTGAGAAGGTGATGAACCCTTAAGAGATCATGTTTAAGTGACTGAATGAAATACCATGCTGTTAGATTAAGCTATGTTGTATGCTTAAGTGAATTGCACGCCGTATGGAGTAAATAGGGTTGTTGTGGTTAAGACAACATGATGGTGAGATTATGAGAAGCTATCTTACCCGTATGCGGGAAGAGATAATGTAGGCTTGGGACATGGAATAATTGAGAATCTTAGAATATTAGATAACCGTTGAGACCTTAGATACAAGGCCTTCTTGAGTAAAAGATTTTACGGTTGATCTTGGTTAAAGTACATAGTATACGGGAGGTATATTAGTTGTGATAAACCCTTGGTTTGAGTATAAACCACTTGTGTGGTAAAAAATTGGGAATAATGTTGCAACTAGGAAATAAGATCATTGAAGGATTTTATGTTAAGTATCCCTCGGAGGTACTTGGAGTTGGTTTAGTGTGGCAGCCAGGGCCACGACAGTCCGAAGAGTATCAAGTGAATGCGTAAAGTAAGAATAAGATGAGTATAAGTGATACCAACGTAAAACAGAAGACATCATTGGAAGGTTTAGTAGGTTATGAAAATCTACACGATTTTAAGGTGATGCTTGATGATTAGAATTATAGAGGAAACCGTAACAGGACCCTATGAATGTGTTTGTATTTCAAAGGGAGATTATGAAAGGGAGATAATTCCTCTCCATCACGTAAAGGGATAGTTTTGCGTATTATTGAGGATTATACGTACTAAAGTTATTAGGCTATGGATATGAGACTGGTAAGGTCTTCGGCTTCGTGTGCAATATGTTACAATTTTATATAACCTTGGGGAAAATAGTGTGTTTGGGGTAATTGAGGACGACACTATGAAATGGTCGAAGAAGTGTCGTGAGGATATGAATGCAGGTAATAAACATGAATGGAATTGTATGATCGAGTATCAAGGTAGAAATATTTTGTTTAATAATGAGTAGAATGAAGGATTATGACAAGAATGATAAAGGCGAATGCAACTATAGTTATGTAGGTTTCACAAGGTATAATTACCCCAGAGTAGTGTAAAGACCATTAGAAAAGGATGGGAAGTAGGAACACCTCGACCAAAGGTGGAAAACCTGTAATGGTGGGAAAGATAGTATGAGAAATACGGTGAGATAAGAGACCCCAGGGCAACTTGAAATGGAAAAATAAAGGTAAGACAAATAGGCACTCGGACGATGAGAGACCTAATAATGATAAGACAAGAAAGCTTGGGCAAGTCATTGGATCATGTAATACCGTTAATTGGGTTTAAACACATGACTATAAGCTCTATGAGCTAGGTAGAGTAATGGGATTACTACTTAACGAGATCAAGAAAATCTCCTCCTAAATTGCGATCGGCAGAAAGTCTTAGCCAGGAGGCAATTGAAGGAATTTGAATCTAATTATAATGACCAAGTTTGGATGTAATAACACCAAGGATTGGAAACAGGAATCATAATTGAGATTATATATATACCCGAATATTTCGGAAGTGAGAGAAAGACTTCCAGTTTTTGAGAGATAAGCTGACTACGGCTCCAGTTCTAACTCTTCCTGAGGGACTAGAGGGTTATGTTATTTACTGTAATGCTTCGAGTGTTGGGCTAGGTTGTGTGTTGATGCAACACAATAAGGTTATAGCCTATGCGTCCCGACAGCTTCAGAAGAATGAGAAGAATTACCCTACCCATGATTTGGAGCTGGCAGCCGTGATACATGCCTTGAAGATTTGAAGGAATTACTTATCTGGGGTTCATATGGATATTTATACGGATCACAAGAGTCTCCAGTGTATCTTCAAACAGAAGGAGCTAAACTTACGACAGAGGCGGTGGTTAAAGTTACTTAAGGACTATGATGTTAATATTGTATACCGCACGGGGAAGCTAATATGGTTACAGATGCTCTTAGTCGTAGATCTATGGGTAGCATGACAGATGTGCATCCAGATAGAAGGGAAATGATTCGTGAGATACACAGGCTAGCCAGTCTTGGAGTCCGGTTGGTTGATTCCGGTGATAGTGGAGTTCTTGTTCAAGGTATTGCCGAATTCTCTATCATAGAAGGGGTGAAGAGGCATCAGTATGAGGATCCAGTTCTGGTATGGTATAGAGGTACGACTCTTCGTAATGAGGAGTCTCTATTTGAGGTTGCACCTGATAAGGTGTTAAGGTGAAGGTAGATTGTGTGTACCTGATATTGCAGGGCTTCGACAACAGGTTATGAGAGAGACACACAATGCTCGTTATTCTATTCATCCAGGGTTCACAAAGATGTATCATGACCTCAGATGTGTATATTGGTGGGATGGCCTGAAAAGAGACGTAGCAGGGTTGCTGCTCAGTGTCCGAATTGTCAGCAGAGCAAGGTTGAGCACCAGAAGCCTGGTGGGTTACTACAGGCGATAAAGATCCCGACTTGGAAGTGGGATGTGATTTATATGGATTTCATTACAGGCTTTTCCTCGTACTCAGAGGAAGTATGACTCTATATGGGTTTAAGGACAGTTATCCATGATAGTTATATGTATATTTATTGGGACGGGTTGCACGATCTGCAACACTTGCATATTATGGGCTGGGATACATATAAGTGGACAGGCATCCACGGTTGATTGACAGGCATCCACGGTTGATGGACGGGTATCCATGTATATGACTTCATTCCACCGGTCCCTCACGAGAGGACCGGGACACGTTATATGTATATGATAGATGGTGATACTATGGACTTCAGGGGTAGCTGAGAAGATCATTTACCACTCGTTGAGTTTGCGTATAACGATAGTTCCCATTCTAGCATTCAGATGGCCCCGTACGAGTCCTTATAGGAGGATGTGCAGGTCACCTATTGGTTGGTTTGATGTGGGCAAGACTAAGTTACTTGGCCCAAACAAGATACCGCAAGTTGTGGATAAGGTGAAGCTTATCCGAGAGAGATTATTAGCAGCCCAGAGTCGACAATTAGAGTTCAGCTTAATGATTGGGTATTCTTGAAGGTATCACCCATGAAGGGTGTAATGAGGTTTGGTAAGAAAGGGAAACTTAGCCCGAGATACATTGGACCTTATTAGGTTATTCGTAGTATAGGCGAGATTGCCTATGAGTTGGATCTACCATCTGTTTTGGAAGTAGTACATCCAGTGTTCCATGTATCGATGCTACGTAAGTATGTTGGTGATCCTTCTAGAGTCTTCCCAGTAGATGATGTTCATGTGACAGAGTAGTTGTCTTATGAGGAGAGTCTCATAGCCATACTTGATCGTCAGGTTGGAAGGTTACGGCCTAAGGATGAGGCTTCCGTCAAGGTATTGTGGCGGAACAATAATAAGGAAGTGATGACGTAGGAAGCGGAAGATGAGGTGAAGAATAAGTATCATCACTTGTTCCCTACACCTAAAGATAATTCGATTTCCTACTTGCATACTTTGATTGATGTATATGCATGAGTGTTATATTGTGGCCATGTGTGACATATTTGATCTTGTTGGGTATAGTTAAAAGTGACTGTGCCGATATCTGTTTAGTTTGAACCTAGTGTGAACATTCGAGATGAATGTTTCTAAGAGGGGAAGAATGTTACACCCCGTAATTCCAAGACATGTATTCGAGAACGTAAGTAAGACTTGAACGTTGGGAGAATGTATAACTATTCTCTTAAGAAAATATTTTGGAACCCCGTGAAGGAAAAAGGGTTATTAGTTGGAATTTGATTCTCAAATTTGGTATTTGGGATTCATAGAATATTTTGGAGTTTTGGATTTTCAAATCTCGAATTTGGTCATGTGGGCCCACAGGAAAATTTTACGAAATTGTGGGGCCCACAAGGATTTGAGATATTTTGACCAAATATGGATATTATGGGGAAGAAATAATTTTGGATCAATGGGAGGGTGACACGTGTAACCCCCACATGGCATTGACCATTTTGACTTGGACTTGGAAGATATTTTGGAGATGAAGACAAGTGGACCATGGGTCCCACTCCACTTGTCGTGTGCCCAAAGCTATAATCATCTATATAGAGAGAGCCTTGGAAGACTTAGCATTTTTCATACACAAAGTTTTATATCTCTCTTCTCTCTCTCGATTTTCTTCAGGGAATCAAGAACAAGATTAGTAAATCTTCCAAGTGTTGTTCCTATATACAAGGTGAAGATTTCTAACCAAGTATTAGCCAAGATTAAATACCCCTAATCCCTTTAAAACCCCTTGGCCGAAAATAGGGTCTTGAAAACCCTAAGTTGATCTTCAACTTTTGGTGTTGGATCAAGAAGAGAAGTTGGTTATAAGCTTCTAAGGGTCGCATATTGTGGATTGGAACGTAAGGATTTGGAGCTAAGACTATCTCTAAGGATCGACTTTTAAGTGGATTGTTTTGGGCATAAATAAGGTAAATCGCATCCTCCTCTTGAAAGTAATATTATACTACATGTTGTGGTAACGGTGGAATGATATGGTGATAAGGAAAAATGGAGTTTAAGATCTTGTGTGCCATTTTGTGTGTTGGCCGAATTTGGGGCCTTTTTTTGTAACATTGATTTATATTGGTTAATATAGAATGTGTCTTCACGTTATATGTGTTATACGTTGAAGGAAAGGTAGTAGTTTAACTGTTGGTATGTATCATGTACAAGTGTTGGCAAAACGACTTGAATAATAAAGAGTTGTAAGAAGGTTATATGTTGTTGTTATGGCCAAGAGTGCCCTTTTATTTGTTGGATATTGTGAACTGTTTTACATCGTTGTGGGGCAGAATTTTACACGTCTTGTAAATGTGTAATCCCCTTGTTGGTACTGTTAGCCACTATCTCCTTTGAGCATGAATTTATAAAACTGAGCGTACGATGAACATACCTATTTTAAATGAACTCGGATTCCTGGTAGTATATAAGGGAAGTTACTTGATTGAAAGGATACTTAGAAAAATGCAAAACTGAGTCGGGTTGGGGCGCGGCGCTAAGTTGCGGTGTGGCTCAAACTCGTGGCGCGAGTTCAGCCATGCGCCATAGTGCAGGGCCGTGGCGCTGCCCATGTTGAAGGGTGCCGAGGATTAGTAGGGGCGGGGTGGTGTTTTCGTGCCACGATATCGACCCTAGATAGTATAAGTGACTTGATGTTTAAAGACTAAGTTACTTGAATGAGATAGGTACACTTGACTTGATTTTAAAAGTAGAAGTGTCTTGATACTACGGGTGTTAGTGTCTTGGGATTTTATAAAGGAAAGAATATACGGCGGACGTACATGGTGCTATGGGGTTCAACTCCCCTATATTGCATGATGTGATTCCTTTTATATGAATAGATGTACATAGTACTTTGAGTTAAATTTCCGGATTTTACACGACATGATAGTGTTGAGTCTAATAAAATGATGGTTCATTCATTTGCTTCTAATGAGAGTAAAAGACTACTTAACTTGCATATGTTGTTCATGATAGCCATTAGTGCAAGTGTTATATTATTTATTGCGGGGTCAACCCCCGGGATATTGTACATTCCATTGATTTGCTCTCCACGATGCGAGTATTGCGTATATGCTCATTCCGGGTCCACGGGGCCTATGCGGATGAAATATTCCAATGCGGGTGAAATAGTCCTATGCGGGGCAAATTGTCCTATGCGGGTCCACTAGACCTATGCGGGTGAAACAATCTAATGAATAGGAATGCATAATGATACTACTGGCGGGTGGCCCTAAATTAATCATGACTTTCCTATGTTAACACGGTACAAATTACTCTCATTACTCTCATTGTTGAGAAGACACAGTTGTACTGTTATTTTGATTATCATACTTATCTCATGCTTTATATTTGGACTGTATGATCTCCTTTACAGTACTTACAATTTTACATACTTGGTACATCTTTCGTACTGACCCCCTTTCCTCGGGGGGCTGCGTTCATGCCGCAGGGATAGGTACTCAGGTTGGTGATTCGAGAGCTTAGGATCTCCACTCAGCTTTTGTGATAGCTCCATTTGTTCCAGAGTTTGATATATAGGTACATGCCTTGTGTTTTGGTGTATGTACATTCAGGGGTACGGCGGGGCCCTGTCCCGTCTAAGTACTGTTTAAATCTCTTAGAGGTCTGTAGACATGTTGTGGGTTGGACTTGTAAAATAAAAAAGATGTAGATCTTTTGGATCATGTATATATGTATATAGAGGTGGCCATGTCGGCTAGCCTGTTTCTTACTTCCTGTTGACACATGTCTATGAGATTATTTAACTTCCGTTGGTTGTCTCTGATGTATACCTATAGGGGTGCCCAGGTAGGACACCAGTCGCGGGCCCGGGGTCGGGTCGTGACAAGTAGTACCACTCAGCCCATTATAAAAAATATGGACTAACATCCACTTCTCTATGCCATGATGGGGCATTTCCTTTGCAGGTCCTTAAATCGCTCCCAAGCATCATAGAGTGACTCACCATCCCTCCAACCCTTGTTTTTCTTTTCGCACCTCTCCTTTGAAAGCTAAAAAGCGCTGTTTGATGAGCCTGCGTAGTATTAGGTAGTTGGTCAGGTGTGCTGGATGGAGGTGCCTGCGAAAGTTCATCCATAAATAGTAACCCAAGCGCAAAGGCGACCTTTGACAGAATAAGAAGACAGATTACCCTTGCTATACGAAAGAAAAGGATTTGTACTCTTTTTGGGACATTCTTTACAATTGGGAGAGAAAAAAATAGAAGAAGGAGCTTTTGATCATTGCATAGATATAAAAGCAAATTGTGTTTAACTCTCCCCTTAACTTTGCCGCTTTTAAAGATGGGAAGAACTTTGCAAGAAACTTTTGGGCAAGGTCTTGCCAAGTGGTGACAGAGTTGGCAGGTAGTGAGTTCAATCAGCTCTTGGCTCTGTCCCTAAGTGAGAACGGAAAGAGCCTCAGTCTAATGACATCTTCAGTAACACCATTGTATTTGAAAATGGCACACAACTCCAGAAAGTTGGCAATGTGCATGTGGGGGTCTTCAGATGGCAATCCCCCAAACTGTACTGTGTTCTGGACCATGCTCATGATGGTTGGCTTGATCTCAAAGTTGTTTGCCCCGATTGCTGGGAGCCTGATGCATGTCTGTGCACCAGTAACCGTGGGCAAAACATAATCTCCCAAGCTCATTTCTGCAGGTGGTGAGGCTTGTCCCATGACACCCGATACCTCATTATTCAACCCCTCGTCAGGTACCCCGTTGTTGTTCTGTTGATTTTCCATGGCTAGTAAATCATCTATTCTTTTCTCACACCTATTTTGCTTGCATAATTTTTCGATTTCAGGGTTGAAGGGAACAAGTGTATCTGCTCCTCTCCTTCTTCGCATACACTAGATTACTGAAATAGACCAAAATTAACAATAATATAACAGTGTTTTAATAGTAAAAATAAAAATAAAAATAAGGCCAAATTAGAAATAAAAATAGATAATTCGATATTAGAAGTACGCCAGTCCCCGGCAACGGCGTCAAAAACTTGTTAGCGATATTTCGAATGCTCACGCAAGCGCACGCATCGTTGACAAGTAATATAGTCTGATAAGACCGAATATCATCCTCAGAGACTGGTTTCTAAGTACCGTTCATCTATTTTATGTTATCTATTTGGCAATCGATATTTGAGTTGGGTTTATGTTTAACTACTAGAATAATTGCAGGAATTACTGAACTATTTAAGTTGTAATCAGTTATGAATGAATTAGGGCTTCCAAAATCCTCGACTATCCACTCTATTCAATCCTTAATGCAACTAGAATGACTTCTTCTTCTACGTTAAGATAGCGGTTAACTAAACTGTCTTATATTCCGGTTATGACATATAATCACTCAACCCAGTGCAGAACCCTTCTATATTTCTATGATAGGATTTACCACATAGGAGGATTAAGAACAATAACCTATAATGCTACACAATTATCGGGGTACTATCGTCCGCGATTTTAACATATGTCTAGTCAATTACAGCATATCCAAATCTTTTCTCTCGGTTCTCGATTCGAAATCATATATATTATGATAATTACTGATCAATTAATTATCAAACATTCATACTAATTATTGACTAAATCTTAATCAAGTGAAGAAGAAATCAAACTACTACATTAATTCATGAATAGAAGTTTCAAGCGATTCATAAGGAAATCCCTAATAAAGTGTTTAGCTCCTAGTCATAATCACGCTAAGAACTAACACAAAATCCATACATAAACTGAATTAAAAACGAAAGAAAAGAAATTACTACGAACTGAGTCTCCAATTGTAGCCTTCAATCTGTGCCTTCTGTTGTGTATGTTGTAAAATGACCAACCTCCCTCATAGCATTAATCCCTATGGCTTAAATATGTTCTAAATTTCGTGCCCTATGGATCAATCTGCCCTTAGCCAATTCTTCTTCGGAACTGAGATTTTCCGCACGGCGCATGATTACGCATAACTTGCCGCGGTCAGAAACTCTGCGATCTCTCAGTAATAATGGCACAGCGGTGCTAAAAATCCTGTGGCTTCTCAGTAAATTTGGCACCGCGATTCTGCATATTGGCACCGCGATGTTGACAATCCTTCGTCCTGATTTTCTAACTTTTGTCCTTTTTGCCTCGGGAGCACTTTTTCTGCCCAATTATCGCTCCTTTTTGGTATTTTGTCTTTTTGCACCGTTGTGACTCAAAAGAAAGAAAAACAACCTAACACGACACTTATTTGAACGAAAATGGGAAAATACTAACTAAAAATGACTCAAAAGGCGTATACAAAATACGTCTAACAGTAGACTGCATATATGTTATCACAGTAGACCATAGAAGTCTTACGTAAGGGACACTGGAGCTCTAAGAGGAGGTTCGTTCGGTTCGAAAGGCATGGTTTCAATATGTCTCCAGATAGGGCCCCACTAGTACGACTATGAGCCAGTAGATCTCAACAACAACATTTGCAATGCCTTTATATTCTGCTTCTGCACTCAATCAGGAGAGTGTGGCTTGCCTCTTGGCAGACTACGAGATAATATTTTCACTTAAAAACATACAGTAGCTGGATGTGAAACGTCGCGTGTCCGGATAGCCTGCCCAATCAGCGTCTGTATATGATATAAGTATGGTCGGTGCAGAGGGGTAGAGATGTAATCCATAATCAAGGGTGTCCTTAACGTATCGAATGATATGTTTAAGAGTTGTAAAGTGAGGCTCCCTGAGGCATGTATAAATAAACACATCTGTTGAACAACATATGCAATATCAGGTCTGGTAATGTAAGATACTGAAGTGCACCTGCAAGACTCATATATGGGATCAGACACCGGATCACCGTCAACAACACTGAGTTTCGACTTCGATTCGACCAGAGTAGACATGATTTTGCAATTCGTCATTTTAGTCATGTACACAATTTCTTTCGCATACTTACGCTGGCATAGGAATACACTATGAGCAGATCTAGTCACAGAAATCCCCAAGAAGTAACTCAACTTCCCTAAGTCTGTCATAACGAATTCGGATATAAGCAGCATAATGATCTCATTTTTCAACACATCAGAAGAGGCAATCAGAACAATATCATCCATATATAATAACAAGTATGCAATGTCACTACCTCGATGAAACTGAATGGTGAATGATCATATTTTTTGCACACGAACTTAATCTGCATAATGTAAGTTGTGAAATGCTCATACCAAGCCCTAGGGGCCTGTTTCAATTCATACATGGACTTACAAAGACGACAAACATAATGAGGAGCCTCTGGATGTACAAAGCCTGGCGGTTGGTGCATGTAAACTATTTTTTTCAAATCTTCATGTAAGAACACATTTTTCACATCAAGCTGATGAATCAACCGGTTCTTACTCATAGCTATGCTCAGAATAGTGCGAATGATAGCCGATTTGAGCATCGGACTGAACGTCTCACCACAATCAATACCCTCATATTGCTCTGTGTCGTTCACCACGATTCTGGTCATGTGACGTTCAAGATCACCATTATCTCTGAAATTATGATGAAAGAGCCACATACAATGAATCACATTCACCCCCTCTGGTCTCGGGAAAAAATCCCACATCTGCTGAGTAGTAAGCACATCAAAGTCATCACGCATGGCCACATTTCAATTTGGGTCAAGTTTGGCTAGTTTTGAGTTTTTAGGTATTGGTGAATGGATTGTGTGGATAAGTTAAAGTGGACTTTGGATTTAAAATCCCGTGTTTGGCGCGAGTTTTCATTTGGTGTGTGGGTATGAGGGTGGGGCAGTAGGTCTCGGGTTGTGCGACAATGACAGTGGGTGGGGAGGGTTTGAGCGGGATGAGGCAGTGTGGTATGGGGCTGGACAATAAGTGGAAGGATGGTATATGGATATTCGGGTTGGGTGGTTGGGTTATGATATATTGCGGGGTAGTTAGGTGTATCGCGGGGGGGGGGGGGAGGCAGACAGTGGTGGGGGAGTTAGATAGAGATAGACAGTGACGGGTTATGTGGTGTGGTGGCGGTAACACTGATTGGGTAGTGGGTTGGTGCGGGAGAATGCATGACCGATGGAAGGAATGTGGCAGTTTGCGGGTTGGGTGGTTTTTTCGGGGGGACGACATGCAGTGATCGGGGAGGCAGGCAGTGGCGGGAGGGGTGTTCCACAGAACATGTGTTGTAAGATAGGAGAGGTGTCCAACTTATCAAGAAATCCATAGTCGGAGATGGTAAACTGACGGATGTTAGAATAAGGAAAGCTAGTTTCATCAAAGGTGACGTGACGGGAGACAATCATCACGACCAGCCGACGCGGCCCAGTACCCTATCGGGCACCGTCGGTATACATCGAGAGAATAGCGTGGAACATACATAACACATAACTGTATAAAGTAAACATCATCGGCGGTAGATAAACGCCTTCCATAAAAATATACTTAATCAAAAGTACAACTTGTTCTTACAGCCCAAAACACAAACGTGACCACATACTTCTAAGAATAACAACTGTGGCGGGACAGATCCCCGCCATACCCCTGAATGTACGAAATACCTACAACATCAGGGAAAAACCGTACCAACAAAATAAGCCTCCGGAGAAATGGAGCTTTCCAAGAACTGACAGTGATCCTAAGAGTGCGGATCAGCAAGCTACGTACCTCAATATGTGGCATGAACGCAGCCCCCCGAAGGAGGTCAGTACAACATGTACCAAGTATGCGAAACTGGAAAAATACTGAAAATACCTCATAAGTCTAAAATAACTGGAGACATGTAAAATAAGCAATTTACAGAACACTATGCCTTACTAACAATGAGAATATCAAGTATATACCATACTGCATGAAAATAGGAAGCTCATGATCAAAGTCAGGTCACCTGCCCGCAGTATCATTAAGCACTCCTACTCCTGGGACTATTTCACCCGCATGGGTCATGTGGACCCGCATGAGGTATTCCTCACATAGGTTGTACTCACCCGCATGGGACTATTTCACCCGCATAAGCCTCAACGGACTCGCATGAGGTATTCCTCGCATCGTGGGTAGCAAGTCCACGGAACAGGTGGTATAACGATCTTGGGGATTTACCCCTCATTTATACTCTTACCCTGAAGCAGGTGGTATAACGTCTTGGGGGTTTACCCCTCATTTATACTCTTACCCTGAAGAAGGTGGTATAACGTCTTGGGGATTTACCCCTCATACTGCATGCCTCGGAATCCCTCATCGTAAGCATGTCGAGTGCATACAGTGGAATGCATCACGACGACCGCTGGCGCGGCGGTGCCCTACCTGGGCACCCTTCTAATCATACAACATAATAAACTGCGGAAGATAAATAACACTATTTTTTTTAAAACAAGGCCAAGCCAATAAGGCTGTCATAACATAAAAATTACCCGAAAGGGTCTACACTGTTTTACAATGTAAAAACAACTCTAGTCGATCCGGCCGAGATGAATACATGCACTTAAGATTTGAACAAATACTATGACGGACAAGGCCCGCGTGCACTGAATATACATAGTCATGACAACTCGAAACATTGAGCAATCTCAAAATCTGAATCGGGATCCTAAGCTCGCGGATCACAATCGTAATACCTAAACTGCGGACATGAACGGCCCCGAAAGTCGACATAACAGTTTAATATGGAACAGAAAATAAGGTACGATAAACAAATCATAATCGTACAAAAGAATGACAGGCAAGTATAAAAAGGGTACATACGGATCTCGTGTGTCATTACCATCTCGTGAACTTAATCGTACCTTATTATCTTTTCCCATTTTTCAATAAAAGTATAGTCAAATTCTTACGTACATGCTTAGGAAACACCGTCAAGTTCATTACCATATAACTTACTTACCTTACATAACATAATCTGGCCCTTTATGGAGGGACGCCTATACTGCCCGGCCCAATCTGTGACGCGATAAAGTCACATAGTCTGCCCATAAAGGTATCTCGCCCACCCGATCTCGGGGCGCGGTAAGGTCACATAGTGCGCCCATAAGGTATACTACCGGCCCAATCTCGGGGCGGTAAGGTCACATAGTCCGCCCATAAAGGTATCGCCGGCCCGATCTGGGGCGCGGTAAGGTCACATAGTCTACTCATAAGGTATCTTGCCCGACCCAATCACGGGGCGGTAAGGTCACATAGTCTGCCCATAAAGGTATACTGCCCGGCCCATTCCTGGGACGCGGTAAGGTCACATAGTCTGCCCATAAAGGTATACTGCCCGGCCCATTCCTGGGACGCGGTAATGTCATATAAAATCCGAGAATTTAACCCAACGTACTACGTGCCTCTACTCCTTTAAAATGATTCTATTTCAAATAAAACTTCCAAGATACTAACTACCGTAGTATCAAGTCATATCTACTTTTCAAGACAAGTCACAATACCTTTTAGAAATACATTTAGGCTTCTAAATCAAATGACTTCTTTCTTTAAAACCTTAAGCAATTGGTACCTTTAAAACAATTTGCCCTTCTTTATTTCAAATCATTTCTTTGCTTACATTACTGAAGAAAACCATTCTTTTAATCTTCCATAAAGTTGTTATAACCAACTTCCCATAAAGTCGTTATAACTCTTTATGTCTTAAACAAATTCATTCCTTTTATAACCAAGAGACTTATATTTTCAAATCAAATCACATAGCTTGCAAAATACTTCAAGTCTCTTAACTTTTGAAATCAAGCTTCCTTAACTTTAGAAATCAAGTCTCTTATCTTTAAAATGTCAAGAAATCAATTCTTTCCAAATCAAGTATTCTATACTTTTAAATCAATTCATTTCTTCCTTTAAGAATCAAGTCCCATAACTTGAAAAATAAAGTCTCTTAACCTTTTAAAAATTTGAGGTCCATAGTCTTAAAACTTCATACGTAAATTCTTATAAATTAAGTAACATATACTTTGGTGCGTTGTGAATAAGTTATACTTATTTATAACGATCTTAATCAAGTAGCCATGATCTAGAAAATGTAATACAATTTTGTCTTATCTTAGCTTCTATGCAGATGGACAATTCTACTCATTTTAACTTAATTGGTTGTCATTACATTTTCCTTTATTAACGCTGCAGTGGCTTGTTCGATACTTATTCTAATTTGTGCCGTAACTTAGCCAAGTCAACTTGGCTCCAAAATACCTCCTAACGACTCTTACCAACATCCCCCATAAGACTTGGTAAGAACTTAGGATAACTTAGACATAACCCTTACGTAGAGTAAATCAACATACATACCTCTTAACTTCTAAGAGTAGAAGGAATCATGAAATAATACTACATGTATATTCCATACATAGAATAATGTCAAAAGAAGGAAGAGGTTCACATACCTCGCGACGATTATCGACAAATAGCAAAATGCTCCAAAGTACTTCAACCTTGATAGCTATTCCATCCTTCAAGTAGAATACGCTATACTTAGTACTTCAACCTATAATGGCCATAATACGTCTATTAACCTTTAGCTTCAAACGTAGAATATTCTAAGTGCAAAGTCACTAAATTCTACGGAAAATCGGACAACACTTCCTTTGTTTCTACATACTTTGCCACCTTTTTCAAGGCCGAATTCAATAACCAAACACGCCACATTTAAGGCCCAACAATTCAGCTAACCAAAGGGGATTACACGCCTTAACAGGACGTGTAAAATTCCGCCCCACGAATTAATACGAAACTAGTTCCATATTTAAAGCCATTCTTGGCTAAATATATACAACAACACAAAGTCATTTTCCAATTCTTTTTCAATCCAAATTCTTAGGCCTAACATGTTATATAGTCATAAACAACTTAACAATTATAATTCCTTCCTTATATAACATGTGACGATTAAACTAATAATCCAATTGAATTGAAATCTCAAGGCTAAACATACTAGTTTTCGGATTAGGGTTCCAATATCCATAACACTTATCAACTTCATAATATATATATCTCATACTTGCTAATATCCATAGCTACAACAATAAGTAATCTCAATTACTAAAACGACAAGAATTTTACCTTTACAAGCCCTTATAATTTCCAAGATTCAATGTCGCTCCTTAGCAATTATTAGCTCATTTCCTTTACGCTCCAATCCGCTATTTGAAGCCTTTAGAAGCTCACAACCAACTTCTCTTCCATTTCCAATCAAAACCTATGAAAATACCTTAGGTTTTCGCCTTGCGACTAACGTGAAAACACCATTTTTCCGAAATCTTTCTATTGAGATATCCTTACAATACCCTTTGGGACCTTGGGTTAAAGTCTTGTGGCTAATGGATCAAAACTACAAAATTTTTAAGTGAGAATATGCCCAAACCCGAGAGCATGTAATGCTAGAACAAATGTTCTTCAAATTTTCTAAGTGTAAAATAGCCTTGTCTTGATACTAGTATGTTTATATAACACATTGGAGGGTCTAGATTACAACACATGTTAAATTTGGATGAAAGGGATCAAGCCAAGTGGCTCTTGACTTAGTCAACAATATCAAGCTCTAGCTTGCAAGACTTGCTCATCTTTACAATGGTCAAATGACCATTTTAACCTTGCATTAATTCGACCAAGCCATGTGGGGGGTGCCACGTGTCTCCCTCCCATTCATCCATAAAATTCCGTAACCCTCGTGGGTCCCACAAAACGTAAAATTCCTCGGGTGGGCCCCACGTGACCAAATCCGTAAAAATAAATTTCCATAATGATAATAAGTTCCAAACTCTTCAATTAATGCATTTTGAGAATCTAATTCTCACCAACGAACATTTCTCCTTTCCGACGTTCGGAAGTTTTTCCGTCGAAAAAACAATTGTTCCTTTCGTACCCTTTTCAAGTCTTATGTTCCTTACGTACATTCTCTTAAACATGTCCTGGACTTACGGGGTGTAACATTCTTCCCCCCTTAGAAACATTCGTCCCCGAATGTTCTTTCGGGGTCCAATCTACTTAGATAGCGACATAGTCTCCTTTTACTACACCCTTCATACACATATGCCACCCATGGCCACATAACAATACTTATACTAAGATGTCAACCTTGGCACTCACAAAGCCAACTAATCCATACTCATTATGACCTCAAAGTCTGTCGTAATCATCTCTACTAGGTCTACTAGGGTCTGACGACTATATAATCACCGGACAATTCTCATATACCCGCTCAGCTACCACCCCAAACACTCACGGGTGTAGTTACCTCGAAAGGTTCTTATGGATTCAGGCTCTATTCCTTTACCCTTGGTTGCTATCCTTCTTACTAGTCGCACTCTTTCCGTACTTCCAACTCATACTAGCATACATACATAACCCCCATACCGATTCTGGCCCCCAATCTTTTGGAGTCACTCTTTTAAGCAACATAAGGCCATTTCTGGCTCTCACAACCTGGTTCCGGTGGAACGCGTCCATGAATCCGTAAAACAATTAACTAGACTTGGGCCTTGCACCCTCGTGACCCTGTCACGTAGCGGAACTACTACCAACTGATCCCACTCTATTTCAGGCTATGGGGCGACCCGCAATAGGTCCTCACCCCGCCCCACCGTCGCACTTTAACTCTTACCTTAGTCTGAATAAAATCATATTGCCCGAGAATGCCTTATATATACCTAAGGTCTCGGCGGTCATTAATACTCTTAGGCTCGCAATTTCCATGCTCCAAGCCTACCTTATCAGTCCCCCCGTAAACGGGTACAAAAACTTCTCATAATACCATAACCATGTTGTCTCGATCACAACAACCATTACTTACTCTATACAGACCTCATCCGTACCATTCTCTTAAGCCTACCACGTAGCTTAATATATTAACATGGCATTCCGTTAAGTTCCTTAACATGGCTTCTAAGGGTTCACTACCCTATCAGACAGCTCATCCTTTCCCAATTATCTCAAAATAAAACATAAGATCTTGGCGAGAATTCATTAATTGTTCCATACCTTCCCGGTATCTAGTTAGTCTTTACCAACTCCTGGTAATCTAAAATCATTCTAGGCAACACGCGTCTGAACCTCATACATAACTCCGTATAGATGTATGTCACAATACCAACTATACTATAATCATTACCAACCTGGATACGCAATCCACGTAGTCCTTCCCGGTCATCGCGCTTTCTCGTGGCGCAATCAACATAACTCGTTAGGAGAGACGACCACAACAACAGCCTCTATCGCACGATCTCAGAGTGAGAAGAATGGAAACCAATCCTAAATGTCTTGCAACCTCCTGATTATAGATGTGGTGCACAACACACCGATAATCAAGACTCTACTAGACACGGTCTGTAGACACTTTCCGAGGACTAACTGCTCTGATACCACTTTTGTCACGACCCGACCTCGGGCCGCGACTGGTGCCCTACCTGGACACCCTTCTAATCATACAACATAATAAACTGCGGAAGATAAATAACACTCTTTTTTTTAAACCAAGGCCAAGCCGATAAGGTTGCCATAACATAAAAGTTACCCGAAAGGGTCTACACTGTTTAACAATGTAAAAACAACTCTAGCCAGTCCAGCCCACAGATGAATTCAAACCTCTAAGATTTGAACAAATACTATGACGGGACAAGGCCCATTGTACCACGAATATACATAGTCATGACAACGCCGGAACATTGGAGCCATCTCAAAATGCTGAATCAGGATCCTAAGCTCGCGGATCTACAACTGTGTACCTAAACCTGCGGACATGAACACGGCCGAAGGGTCGATAACAACAGTGCAGAATATGGAGCGGAAAATAAGGTCTGATAAACAAATCATAACTGTACAAAAGAATGACAGGGGCAAGTATAAAAAGGGTACATACCAGATCCTACTGTGTCATTACCATCTCGTGAACTTAATCGTACCTTATTATCTTTTCCCATTTTTCAATAAAAGTATAGTCAAATTCTTACGTACATGCTTAGGAAACACCGTCAAGTTCATTACCATATAACTTACTTACCTTACATAACATAATCCGGCCCTTTATGGAGGGACGCCTATACTGCCCGACCCAATCTGGGACGCGATAAAGTCATATAGTCTGCCCATAAAGGTATACTACTCGGCCCAATCCTGGTACGCGGTAAGGTCACATAGTCTGCCCATAAAGGTATACTGCCCGACCCAATCCTGGGACGCGGTAAGGTCACATAGTCTGCCCATAAAGGTATACTGCCCGGCCCAATCCTGGGACGCGGTAAGGTCACATAGTCTGCCCATAAAGGTATACTTCCCGGCCCATTCCTGGGACGCGGTAAGGTCACATAGTCTGCCCATAAAGGTATCTCGCCCGCCCATTCTCGACGCGGTAAGGTCACATAGTCTGCCCATAAAGGTATACTGCCCGACCCATTCCTGGGACGCGGTAATGTCATATAAAATCCGGGAATTTAACCCAACGTACTACGTGCCTCTACTCCTTTAAAATGATTCTCTTTCAAATAAAACTTCCAAGATACTAACTACCGTAGTATCAAGTCATATCTACTTTTCAAGACAAGTCACAATACCTTTTAGAAATACATTTAGGCTTCTAAATCAAGTGACTTCTTTCTTTAAAACCTTAAGCAATTGGTACCTTTAAAACAATTTGCCCTTCTTTATTTCAAATCATTTCTTTGCTTACATTACTGAAGAAAACCATTCTTTTAATCTTCCATAAAGTTGTTATAACCAACTTCCCATAAAGCCGTTATAACTCTTTATGTCTTAAACAAATTCATTCCTTTTATAACCAAGAGACTTATATTTTTCAAATCAAATCACATAGCTTGCAAAATACTTCAAGTCTCTTAACTTTTGAAATCAAGCTTCCTTAACTTTAGAAATCAAGTCTCTTATCTTTAAATTGGCAAGAAATCAATTCTTTTCAAATCAAGTATTCTATACTTTTAAATCAATTCATTTCTTCCTTTAAGAATCAAGTCCCATAACTTGAAAAATAAAGTCTCTTAACCTTTTAAAAATTTGAGGTCCATAGTCTTAAAACTTCATACGTAAATTCTTATAAATTAAGTAACATATACTTTGGTGCGTTGTGAATAAGTTATACTTATTTATAACGATCTTAATCAAGTAGCCATGATCTAGAAAATGTAATACAATTTTGTCTTATCTTAGCTTCTATGCAGATGGAGAATTCTACTCATTTTAACTTAATTGGTTGTCATTACATTTTCCTTTATTAACGCTGCAGTGGCTTGTTCGATACTTATTCTCATTTGTGCCGTAACTTAGCCAAGTCAACTTGGCTCCAAAATACCTCCTAACGACTCTTACCAACACCCCCCATAAGACTTGGTAAGAACTTAGGATAACTTAGACATAACCCTTACATAGAGTAAATCAACATACATACCTCTTAACTTCTAAGAGTAGAAGGAATCATGAAATAATACTACATGTATATTCCATACATAGAATCATGTCAAAGGAAGGAAGAGGTTCACATATCTCGCGACGATTATCGACAAATAGCAAAATGCTCCAAAGTACTTCAACCTTGATAGCTATTCCATCCTTCAAGTAGAATACGCTATACTTAGTAATTCAACCTATAATGGCCATAATACGTCTATTAACCTTTAGCTTCAAACGTAGAATATTCTAAGTGCAAAGTCACTAAATTCTACGGAAAATCGGACAACACTTCATTTGTTTCTACATACTTTGCCACCTTTTTCAAGGCCGAATTCAATAACCAAACACGCCACATTTAAGGCCCAACAATTCAGCTAACCAAAGGGGATTACACGCCTTAACAGGACGTGTAAAATTCCGCCCCACGAATTAATACGAAACTAGTTCCATATTTAAAGTCATTCTTGGCTAAACATATACAACAACACAAAGTCCTTTTCCAATTCTTTTTCAATCCAACTTCTTAGGCCTAACATGTTATATAGTCATAAACAACTTAACAATTATAATTCCTTCCTTATATAACATGTGACGATTAAACTAATAATCCAATTGAATTAAAATCTCAAGGCTAAACATACTAGTTTTCGGATTAGGGTTCCAATATCCATAACACTTATCAACTTCATAATATATATATCTCATACTTGCTAATATCCATAGCTACAACAATAAGTAATCTCAATTACTAAAACGACAAGAATTTTACCTTTACAAGCCCTTATAATTTCCAAGATTCAATGTCGCTACTTAGCAATTCTTAGATCCTTTCCTTTACGCTCCAATCCGCTATTTGAAGCCTTTAGAAGCTCACAACCAACTTCTCTTTCATTTCCAATCAAAACCTATGAAAATGCCTTAGGTTTTCGCCTTGCGACTAACGTGAAAACGTCGTTTTTCCGAAATCTTTCTATTGAGATATCCTTACAATACCCTTAGGGACCTTGGGTTAAAGTCTTGTGGCTAATGGATCAAAACTACAAAATTTTTGAGTGAGAATATGCCCAAACCCGAGAGCATGTAATGCTAGAACAAATGTTCTTCAAATTTTCTAAGTGTAAAATAGCCTTGTCTTGCTACTAGTATGTTTATATAACACATTGGAGGGTCTAGATTACAACACATGTTAAATTTGGATGAAAGGGATCAAGCCAAGTGGCTCTTGACTTAGTCAACAATATCAAGCTCTAGCTTGCAAGACTTGCTCATCTTTACAATGGTCAAATGACCATTTTACCCTTGAATTAATTCGACCAAGACATGTGGGCGGTGCCACGTGTCTCCCTCCCATTCGTCCATAAAATTCCGTAACCCTCGTGGGTCCCACAAAACGTAAAATTCCTCGGGTGGGCCCCACGTGACCAAATCCGTAAAAATAAATTTCCATAATGATAATAAGTTCCAAACTCTTCAATTAATGCATTTTGAGAATCTAATTCTCACCAACGAACATTTCTCCTTTCCGACGTTCGGAAGTTTTTCCGTCGGAAAAACAATTCTTCCTTTCGTACCCTTTTCAAGTCTTATGTTCCTTACGTACATTCTCTTAAACATGTCCTGGACTTACGGGGTGTAACATTCTTCCCCCCTTAGAAACATTCGTCCCCGAATGTTCTTTCGGGGTCCAATCTAATTAGATAGCGGCATAGTCTCCTTTTACTACACCCTTCATACACATATGCCACCCATGGCCACATAACAATACTTATACTAAGATGTCAACCTTGGCACTCACAAAGCCAACTAATCCATACTCATAATGACCTCAAAGTCTGTCGTAATCGTCTCTACTAGGTCTACTAGGGTTTGACGACTATATAATCACCGGGAAATTCTCATATACCCGCTCAGCTACCACCCCAAACACTCACGGGTGTAGTTACCTCGAAAGGTTCTTATGGATTCAGGATCTATTCCTTTACCCTTGGTTGCTATCCTTCTTACTAGTCGCACTCTTTCCGTACTTCCAACTCATACTAGCATACATACATAACCCCCATACCGATTATGGCCCCCAATCTTTTGGAGTCACTCTTTTAAGCAACATAAGGCCATTTCTGGCTCTCACAACCTGGTTCCGGTGGAACGCGCCCATGAATCCGTAAAACAATTAACTAGACTTGGGCCTTGCACCCTCGTAACCCTGTCACGTAGCGTAACTACTACCAACTGATCTCACTCTATTTCAGGATATGGGGCGACCCGCAATAGGTCCTCACCCCGCCCCACCGTCGCACTTTAACTCTTACCTTAGTCAGAATAAAATCATATTGCCCGAGAATGCCTTATATATACCAAAGGTCTCGGCGGTCATTAATACTCTTAGGCTAGCAATTTCCATGCTCCAAGCCTACCTTATCAGTCCCCCCGTAAACGGGTACAAAAACTACTCATAATACCATAACCATGTTGTCTCGATCACAACAACCATTACTTACTCTATACGGACCTCATCCGTACCATTCTCTTAAGCCTACCACGTAGCTTAATATATTAACATGGCATTCCGTTAAGTTCCTTAACATGGCTTCTTAAGGGTTCACTACCCTATCAGACAGCTCATCCTTTCCCAATTATCTCAAAATAAAACATAAGATCTTGGCGAGAATTCATTAACTGTTCCATACCTTCCCGGTATCTAGTTAGTATTTACCAACTCCTGGTAATCTAAAATCATTCTAGGCAACACGCGTCTGACCCTCATACATAACTCCGTATAGATGTATGTCACAATACCAACTATAATATAATCATTACCAACCTGGATACGCAATCCACGTAGTCCTTCCCGGTCATCGCGCTTTCTCGTAATGCAATCAACATAACTCGTTTGGGAGAGCGACCACTAACAACACTCTATCGTGCGATCTCGAGTGAGAAGAATGGAAACCAATCCTAAATGTCCTGCAGCCTCCGATTATAGATGTGGTGCACAACACACCGATAATCAAGACTTACTAGACACGGTGCCAGACATTTTCCGAGGACTAATCGCTCGATACCACTTTTGTCACGACCCGACCTCGGGCGCGGTGCCCTACCTGGGCACCCTTCTAATCATACAACATAATAAACTGCGGAAGATAAATAACACTCTTTTTTTTAAACCAAGGCCAAGCCGATAAGGTTGTCATAACATAAAAATTACCCGAAAGGGTCTACACTGTTTAACAATGTAAAAACAACTCTGCTTGACCCAAATTACGGATGAATACAAACCTCTAAGATTTGAACAAATACTATGACGGGACAAGGCCCGCCATTCTGAATATACATAGTCATGACAACTCCGGAACATTGGAGCCATCTCAGAATGGTGAATCAGGATCCTAAGCTCGCGGATCCACAACGGTGTACCTAAACCTGCGGACATGAACGCGGCCGAAGAAATTCGATACAACAGTGCGAATATGGAACGGAAAATAAGGTACAGTAAACAAATCATAACTGTACAAAAGAATGACAGGGGAAAGTATAAAAAGGGTACATACCAGATCCTACTGTGTCATTACCATCTCGTGAACTTAATCGTACCTTATTATCTTTTTCCATTTTCAATAAAAGTATAGTCAAATTCTTACGTACATGCTTAGGAAACACCGTCAAGTTCATTACCATATAACTTACTTACCTTACATAACATAATCCGACCCTTTATGGAGGGACGCCTATACTGCCCGGCCCAATCTGGGACGCGATAAAGTCACATAGTCTGCCCATAAAGGTATACTGCCTACCCAATCACGTACGCGGTAGGTCACATAGTGCGCCCATAAGGTATCGCCACCCGATCTCGACGCGGTAAGGTCACATAGTCTGCCCATAAGGTATACCGCCCGATCTGGGACGCGGTAGGTCACATAGTGCGCCCATAAAGGTATCTTGCCCGGCCCATTCTCGACGCGTAAGGTCACATAGTCTGCCCATAAAGGTATACTGCCCGGCCCATTCCTGGGACGTGGTAATGTCATATAAAATCCGGGAATTTAACTCAACGTACTACGTGCCTCTACTCCTTTAAAATGATTCTCTTTCAAATAAAACTTCCAAGATACTAACTACCGTAGTATCAATTCATATCTACTTTTCAAGACAAGTCACAATACCTTTTAGAAATACATTTAGGCTTCTAAATCAAGTGACTTCTTTCTTTAAAACCTTAAGCAATTGATACCTTTAAAACAATTTGCCCTTCTTTATTTCAAATCATTTCTTTGCTTACATTACTGAAGAAAACCATTCTTTTAATCTTCCATAAAGTTGTTATAACTAACTTCTCATAAAGCCGTTATAACTCTTTATGTCTTAAACAAATTCATTCCTTTTATAACCAAGAGACTTATATTTTCAAATCAAATCACATAGCTTGCAAAATACTTCAAGTCTCTTAACTTTTGAAATCAAGCTTCCTTAACTTTAGAAATCAAGTCTCTTATCTTTAAAATGGCAAGAAATCAATTCTTTTCAAATCAAGTATTCTATACTTTTAAATCAATTCATTTCTTCCTTTAAGAATCAAGTCCCATAACTTGAAAAATAAAGTCTCTTAACCTTTTAAAAATTTGAGGTCCATAGTCTTAAAACTTCATACGTAAATTCTTATAAATTAAGTAACATATACTTTGGTGCGTTGTGAATAAGTTATACTTATTTATAACGATCTTAATCAAGTAGCCATGATCTAGAAAATGTAACACAATTTTGTCTTATCTTAGCTTCTATGCAGATGGACAATTCTACTCATTTTAACTTAATTGGTTGTCATTACATTTTCCTTTATTAACGCTGCAGTGGCTTGTTTGATACTTATTCTCATTTGTGCCGTAACTTAGCCAAGTCAACTTGGCTCCAAAATACCTCCTAACGACTCTTATCAACATCCCCCATAAAACTTGGTAAGAACTTAGGATAACTTAGACATAACCCTTACGTAGAGTAAATCAACATACATACCTCTTAACTTCTAAGAGTAGAAGGAATCATGAAATAATACTACATGTATATTCCATACATAGAATCATGTCAAAAGAAGGAAGATGTTCACATACCTCGCGACGATTATCGACAAATAGCAAAATGCTCCAAAGTACTTCAACCTTGATAGCTATTCCATCCTTCAAGTAGAATACGCTATACTTAGTACTTCAACCTATAATGGTCATAATACGTCCATTAACCTTTAGCTTCAAACGTAGAATATTCTAAGTGCAAAGTCACTAAATTCTACGGAAAATCGGACAACACTTCCTTTGTTTCTACATACTTTGCCACCTTTTTCAAGGCCGAATTCAATAACCAAACACGCCACATTTAAGGCCCAACAATTCAGCTAACCAAAGGGGATTACACGCCTTAACAGGACGTGTAAAATCCCCCCCACAAATTAATACGAAACTAGTTCCATATTTAAAGCCATTCTTGGCTAAACATATACAACAACACAAAGTCCTTTTCCAATTCTTTTTCAATCCAACTTCTTAGGCCTAACATGTTATATAGTCATAAACAACTTAACAATTATAATTCCTTCCTTATATAACATGTGACGATTAAACTAATAATCCAATTGAATTGAAATCTCAAGGCTAAACATACTAGTTTTCGGATTAGGGTTCCAATATCCATAACACTTATCAACTTCATAATATATATATCTCATACTTGCTAATATCCATAGCTACAACAATAAGTAATCTCAATTACTAAAACGACAAGAATTTTACCTTTACAAGCCCTTATAATTTCCAAGATTCAATGTCGCTCCTTAGCAATTCTTAGCTCCTTTCCTTTACGCTCCAATCCTCTATTTGAAGCCTTTAGAAGCTCACAACCAACTTCTCTTCCATTTCCAATCAAAACCTATGAAAATGCCTTAGGTTTTCGCCTTGCGACTAACGTGGAAAACGCCGCTTTTCCAAATCTTTCTATTGAGATATCCTTACAATACCCTTAGGGACCTTGGGTTAAAGTCTGTGGCTAATGGATCAAAACTACAAAATTTTTGAGTGAGAATACGCCAAACCCGAGAGCACGTGTAATGCTAGAACAAATGTTCTTCAAATTTTCTAAGTGTAAAATAGCCTTGTATTGCTACTAGTATGTTTATATAACACATTGAGGTCTAGATTACAACACATGTTAAATTTGGATGAAAGGGATCAAGCTGCCGCTCTTGACTTAGTCAACAATATCAAGCTCTAGCTTGCAAGACTTTCATCTTTACAATGGTCAAATGACCATTTTACCCTTGAATTAATTCGACCAAGATACATGTGCCACGCGGTCTCCCTCCCATTCGTCCCATAAAATTCAGAACCTCGTGGGTCCCACAAAACGTAAAATTCCTCGGGTGGGCCCCACGTGACCAAATCCGTAAAAATAAATTTCCATAATGATAATAAGTTCCAAACTCTTCAATTAATGCATTTTGAGAATCTAATTCTCACCAACGAACATTTCTCCTTTCCGACGTTCGGAAGTTTTTCCGTCGGAAAAACAATTCTTCCTTTCGTACCCTTTTCAAGTCTTATGTTCCTTACGTACATTCTCTTAAACATGTCCTGGACTTACGGGGTGTAACAGAATCCCACTTCACTGACGGTATGTCCAAGTAAACTCATACTAAGACCATGGAAGCATACCCGTGGAATCCTCCATCACTGACGGTACGTCCAAGTACACTCATAACTTCTTTAGACTTTCATTTCTTTCATCTATGTTTACTTTATTCAAGAAAAACCAACTCATAACCTTTCATAAAGTTATTATAACCAACTCCCCATAAAGCCGTTATACTAACTTTATGCTTTAAAACTTTAGACATTCTTATCCTTTCATAAGGCCGTTATAACTAACTTCCCATAAAGCCGTTATAACTCCTTATATTTCAAACGATTTCGTTCTTTTATTAACCAAGAGACTTATACTTCAAATCAAATTTACACAATTTTCAAAATACTTCAAGTCTCTTATCTTTAGAAAACAAGTTTCTTACCTTAAAAATTAGGTCTCTTATTCTTAGAATAATTCAATACTCAATACTTTCACACCAAGTACTCTATACTTCTTCATGTCAAGAAATCTTTGTCTACCTTATTTAGGATAAACCATTCCTCAAGAACAAGTGGGTTAACTCCTTAACCCAACCAACTTAGACATTTTCTTAAAAAAAGTCAAGTATAACAAATGGATTTACTTCATTTAAAACACGTACATCTACCGTACTATATAGTTATAACTACTCATGCTCAAGAGATAAGAAAGTTTCCACATACCTCTCCGGTTAATCCACTTGCTAAGTCCAATACACCACACGTAGTACGTCAACCTATAATGACCATAATACGTTTATTAACCTCTAGTTACAATGTAGAATACTCCAAGTGCAAGGTCACTAAATTCTATGGAAAATTGGGCAGCATTTCCTTTGTTTCTACATACGTTGCCACCTTTTTCAAGGCCGAATTCAACACCCAAACGCCATTTTTAAGGCCCAACAATCCAAACATTTCAAAGGGGATTACACACCTAAACTTGGATGTGTAAAATTCTGCCCCACAATGTACAACAACTAACTTAACAACTTTAAGGTAAAGTTTAGGCTACAACATGCTTACATCCTAACCTTATTCAATTCCTTCAAATCCAAATCATATTTCTTACATGCAATTCTTCTAAGAGCAATATTTTCAACTACAAGATATTTCTTCTTCACATGCAACACTAAAAACTAGCTACAAGAAAAGAATTGTTACCTTAGAGCTTTAGCCAAATTATTCCAACAAGTTTGTTATCCTCCTTTCCAAAAACACCACCACAACAACTCTTACAAGCTAGCCAACAAGCTTCCTTCTTGCCACACTTTTCAGATTTTCCTCAAGCTTTGATTTCCTCTTGAAATTCTAGAGAGAAGGGAGAGCTTCAAATTTAGAGAGAGAGAAGAGCTTTGCATGTCAATATAAAGTACATGCAAAAATCAGATGGGGGACACTTGTCACCTTCCCATGGCCTTTTTAAAAGAAGAAATATGATTTTCCCGTTTTTCGCTGAAATTTCCGCCTCGGCGCTGCTGATCGCGCTGCAACAAACCTCCGCTACCTCACAGAACATCCGGCGCCGTGGCCCTGCTTTCCGGCGCCACGGCGCTGCAACTTCAGCGCTCCCTCAGAATAACTGGCGCCGCGGCCCTGCATCCGGCGCCGCGGCCCTGTGGCTCCTGACCGAAACACTTTCCTGCCCGACTGCGCACTGAACTTGTAACTCCCATAACTTTCTACTCCGATGTCCTATCGACGAACGGTTGGTTGCGTTGGAAACTAGACTCAACGAACTACACACTAGACCTTTGAAACACCTAGGAACTCTCAATGCAACGGGTCATAACCCGCCTCAAAGTTGACTAAAACCCGTCCGAAACAATCCGTCAACCTATCTTCCTAAAAATTTTAAGTCTTACTCCCTTTCGTACGTTCTCATAGCATGACCTGAATTACGGGGTGTAACAACAACGATTTTGTTTGTGGATAAATTGAAGCAAAGATATTCCATATGGTTGGATGGGAAACCTAAGAAGACGTAAGGAGTGGACCTATGTGCTAATTATGAGACACCATAGGGGAAATATTAGGTTAGCAAAGATATCCAAATGTGCGTATGTGACTATATGTGGGGATATGATGAAATAAAGTTCAGTCGGGGTTTGATTTTGGAGAGTTATGGTAGGCACGAGGAGATAAAAAAGGAGATGGAGACATTGTGCTGGGAGATCTGGAGCATTCTGGTAGGCACGAAGATTTTGGGTGTTGTAGAAACATTAAGGTTGAGGAAGTTACGTGTGTTATTCACATGATGAGCAGAGGACGAGCGACCGGACCTGATGAGATCCCAGTTGAATTTTGGAAAAACGCAAGCAGGGTTGGTTGGAAGTGGCTGCCTGAGTTGTTTAACATCATTTTTAGGCCGACAAAAATGCCTAAAGAATGGAGGTTGAGTACAATGATTCTTTTGTACAAAAACAAAGGTAATTACCAGAGTTGCAACAACTATAGGGGTATCAAGTTGTTGAGCCACTCTATGAAAGTTTGGAAAAGAGTCGTGGAGACGAGGGTGATGAGAGGCATGTATATTTTTGAGAATCAGTTTGAACTCATATCGTGGAGTTTGACTAAAGAAGTCATTCATCTTATTAGGAGGTTCGTGGATCAGTATATGGAGAGGAAGATAGACTTACATATGGTTTTCATCAACCTCGAGAAAACATACGATAAAGTCCCTAAGGAGGTTCTATGGAGATGTTTGTATGTTAGATGTGTACCTGTGGCGTACACTAGGGCGATCAAGGATATGTATGATGTATCCAAGACTAGATTACAGACAGTAGGAGGAGACTCAGAGCACTTTCCAGTGATGATGGGGTTGCACCAGGGATCAACTCTTAGTCCATTCCTATTTGCCTTGGTGATGGACGGTCTGACGCGACAAATCTAAGGGGAGGGACCACATTGTATGTTATTCGCAAATGATATAGTCCTGATTGATGAGACTCATAGCGGAGTGAACATCAAACCGGAAGTTTGGAGACAGATTTTGGAGTCTAAAGGGTTCAGGTTGAGTAGGACCAAGATATAATATTTTGCGTGCAAGTTCAGCAATGGGAGAGATCCTGAGACAGACGTGGAGGTAAGGCTTGATACTCAGGTCATTCCAAAGAAATGAAGCTTCAAGTACCCAGGGTCTATTATCCAATGGAATTGAGAGATTGATGACGATATAATACATCGTATTGGGGCAGGGTAGATAAAATGGAGGCTCGCATATGGAATCTTGTGCGACAAAAAAGTTCCATCAAAACTTAAAGGCAAGTTCTATAGGATGGTGGTTAGACCAACTATGTTTTATGGGGCGGAGTGTTGGCCAGTCAAGACTTCGCACATACAAAAGATGAAAATTGCGGAAATAGATGTGTTGGCATACTAGGAGAGATAGAATTAGAAATGATAATATCTGGAAAAAAGTGAGAGTGGCCTCGGTGGAAGATAAGATGCGGAAGCGATGTTGAGATGGTTCGGGCATGTGCATATGAGAGACACAGATGCCCCAGTGCGGAGGTATGAAATTTTTTCTATGGACGGGTTCAAGAGGGGTAGAGATATGCTGAAGAAGTATTAGGGAGAGGTAATTAGACGGGATATGACCCAGGTGCAACTTAATGAGGACATGACCTTAGATGAGGTTTTTTGGAGGACATGGATTAGGGTAAAGGGTAGTAGGTACTCGAGCGTAGTCCTGCTTATGCTTATAAATTGATAGTATAGTGCTATTATTGTAGGCCCGATTAGATTATCACACTTATAGGCACATTATTGCTTTATAATCCACTGTAGTTTGATTTCGGCTGATGTTCTTTAGTATATTTTGTTTATCTTATTTAGTTGTGTTAGCTACTGTTCCCTTTTGTTCGAATGCACTTTATACTACTTTAATTCCTTATCTAAGTATGGTTGTTTCTCTTGCTTCACTCTTTACTCTTGTTTTACTCGTGCTTTGTTTTGATTGTCTTGCTTGTGATTATGTTTTGTCTTGAGCCGAGGGTCTTCCAGAAACAGTCACTCTACCTACCAAGATAGATGTAAGGTTTGTCTGTTCTACCCTCTTCAGACCCCACGGTGTGGAATTTCACTGGGTATGTTGTTGTTGTTATTGGTGATTGTCCCGGAGACACTCACTGAGTATCCAGTACTCAGGCATACTATTGTTGTTTTTTATAGTGTGTCAGGTAACGAAGAAGAGTAGGTTCGTGATACGCCTACGACTTAGGAGACTTGCTGCTTTCAAGACTGTTCTGTGAGCCTACATGATTGTTCGCGGGACACCATTCTATCTTTATTTTATTAATATTAGTTTTCAGTATGCTTTCTGAAGTTAGTCTATTTCCTTTTATCATCATAGATGCTCCATAGAATAGACGTTGTTTTGTGGGTATTTGGTTGAGGTCGTTATTCGACTCTCATGGACGTTGCTACGTTTTTCACAACTTATTTATTATAGACTTTCGCTAATTTTATTTCGTAAATTGTGACCATGATCTTTACTTAGTTATTTATAACTTAATTAAATTTATTAATGAAAGACTTAGCAGGGGCTTAATAGTATTAATTCATAAGGTGTTTTCGGTGTTGTTCATAGCATCGAATGTCGGTTACGTCCAGGACTGGATTTGGAACATGACAATCAGGTAGAAGTAGATTTAAATATTATGATTTGAGTTGAAATTCTATTACTACCCATTAGATTTGTTGGACTTTGAAATTTATTATTTGCGCTCATTTAGTGAAAATCTAAAATTTGAATATTATGATTTTTGAGTTCAAAATTCTACACAATCCATTTAAATTACTGTGTTTGTTGAATGTAATATTCATACTCATTTAGTAGAATTGAGTCAGAATTATTAGCACTCCATCTAGAGCTGTCAAAATGGGTCAGCCTAGCCCAAGCATCTCGTGCCAAAGAATTTGATGGGCTGAGGCGGGCGGACCTTTCATTTGAAAGGGCCTTAGGCTAGCACAACTCATCCCTACAGGGTCGTGGGCTGGGGCGGGCCAACCCTCCTCATTCTTCTTCAATATCTATTATAAGAAAAATTATTTTCAATTTAAATTCAAACCTATAAGTATGCTAATTTGTTAACATTTCTAACATATAATTATATGAAAGTACATAATTCTAGGACAACTTATATCATACTCAACACCTATACATCTTCAAGCGCATTTGAATATGTTTGTGATAAAATTGTCTTAATTAACATCTCCATTTTTTACATTCATATATAAAGTTAATTAGTTAAACATGATCAAATAACTACTTTTAGAAACTAATAATTGTTAAATTCACTTAAAAATATTACCACTTTAAATTTGGTAAAGCTCCGCAACTAATTTCGAGTGACAATAATTTTTTTACAATTTCATGATGGATGCAACTTATATGCTTTGTGATTAAAAAATTTAGTATTAGGGTGTACTTGGTGATTATGAATTTAATATTAGGAATTTAATGCTAAATGAGAAAAGTATGGTGTAGATACTAATATTAATTTGGTAATCACTATTCATATTTTTTATTTTCTTTTTCATAATTTTCTTCTAAATTTCAAGTTATAAATAAATTGCAATCATTAATACAACTTCTAACTTGGTGATTAGGATTTAACTTTAAATGAGTAAAGTGTTGTGCAAGATATTAAGACTTATTCGATAATCAATATTCCCGAATTTTTACTTCTTTTTCACAATCTTCTTTTAAATTTTTAATTAATCTAAATAGCTTTTTGGCTCATGGGCCGGCCTCGGCCCAACTTCGATCAAGCCTCAAGGGTCGACGGACTGAGTTGGACCGGGCTTATAAGCCTCAGTTTTAAATGGGTATAAAATAATTTAGCCCAATCTTACCCCAATAGCGGGTTGTGCTACGCAGACGTCAACAGCCAAACCCTAAAAAAGAGCTTATAGGAGCATAATTTGTTAAAATAGAGTTTTTTCAAGTAGAACTTTTATTAAAAAGTTGTGTTTGGTTGTCAATCAAAAAAGTACTTTTGTATAAAAACCCAAAATATTTAAAGTCAAAATAAGCTCTACTCCAAAAAGCCCAAATTTTAAACTTTTAGAATAAGTGCTTATTTTAAAATAAATTATACTCTTATTTTAAAATAAGATCAATCAAACACCTCCCAATATTTTAAAAAGTACTTATTTAATAAAAAATACTTATGAGCTTAAAATAAGCTGAATCAAACACACACTAACTACATTTGTCTTTATTTTTTTTTTGTTGACGAAGGAACCCGCAGCCGCTACTCTTTCGAGTGCGCATGGTAAACCGGTGTGATGGCGCGCAAACCACGTCACCATGTAAACCACACTTGGCAAGCTATGTGTGATTCAACCAAGAAGGTTTATGCGAGGATCGAACTCGTGGCCCCGCGGTCATCACATTTCTCTTCTTCTGGCGTAACTACATCTGTCTTTATGGCCAAGGATTGTGGCGATATTTACTCCACATGTTTCCGTTTGTTTTATTTTTTTATTTAGCTTAAGGAAAACGAATTTTTAAATTTATTATTTTAGGTCTGACTTTTTTGCATTGATCTTCCCAATAATTTATTTAGGAGCTAGTATAGTTGTTATTATATACATATGTAGATATAAACTTTAGAAACTTATTATCCTATATTAATATAATATTTATGTGACACTAAAAACTTCTTAAATAGCAATACGCTTCGTTCCAAAAAAGAGATCAACTATATAAATTATTACTTCAAATCATTTAAGTTCATTTTATACACCCGATTATAAAATTTTATTAGAAATATATATAAATATATATATATTTGTAATAAAATAATATAAAAATCTTCTTCGTTTCAATTTATATGACATAATTTTCTTTTTAGTTTGTTTCAAAATTAATGTTATATTTCTTTATTTGATACTTATTTAATGGCACCCCATTCTTATTTTTATTTTTGTTGGGTCCCACTTAATTTTTAAAATGTATTTATTGTGAAGAAAAGTCAATAAAAAGTAGACACTAAAGTAAGAATAATTTGTTAAACATAATAAAATCTTCTTTTATGTCTTAAATTTCGTGTTCGTTTAAATGATGCCACATAAATTGAGAGCGAATGTATTTATCTCAAAAAAATATATTTTTATAGTTAAAAATTATTTAATTTAATGAGATACTTTATAGCAATATAAATTTTTAAGGTTTATTTTGAACTACAGATTTGAAAAATAAGTTTATTTTTTAATTTTGATACCTAATTAAATGATGACACGTAAATTGAGATTGGGATTATGATTTTTCTCTTTTTCCTTTCATGAAAAGTTAAAATCAACGTGCAAAGTTCAAAAACAGGCCTCGGGATGGCGACCACCGTGATGCACACGAATTAGACGCGTGAGGAAACTGAGTAGTAGCTGTTAGTCGCGATACTCTGACCAGCTAAGACGTAATGGTGACATAAAAGTTAGTAGGACCTGTCCTTTCAAATCCATAGGTCCCTTTTTCATTTTAATTATATAGTACATTAATTTGCTTATCTTGATTTAAATATTATATTAAATTAAAAGAAAGAAACTATTTCTGAGTTGCTCAGATTCTGATAAAGCAGCAACCACTATTCTAAGTGTTATAATTCTGATTGATCTTTGTAGGTGCTATCAGTTGTTCGTTTTTAAATCTTAATTATTAAAGTATATTTCGTAATTTACTGGTAATAGTATTGATAGATCGATACTACTATATTCAGGATTAGTCTGACGCAAGTAAGAAACCTGAATATATATAATAAAAAAAATATTATTCAATTTAAAAAAAAGGCTAAAAGGATCGCATTTCAAGAGATGTAATGTAAAAAATTTAGCTAATAAAAATATTGGGAAATTGACTCTTTAAATTCATGTGTTATTGTATTATGCCTATTTTGTCTCCGGTTAAATTTTAATTAAGCAATGTATGTGATTTTAGTCCTTTAACTAACATACATCAAACAGAATAACGGACAAATTTGGGTATTTATATTCTAGTATAATTGTACTGCATGAATTATTTCGTTTTTTGTTGTGAGAAGGCATGGCATTCTTTCTTTCGAGTCGCTTGTGAAGTGCCCGTGTATGATAATAGCGCATAAACCACGCCACCGATTAACCACACTTGACAAGCTATGTGTGATAAGCTCAACCAAAAAGATTTATGCAGGGGATCGAACTCGTGACCTTGCTGTTCCGCGCTCTACTGCTACACCAACTTGACTACCCTTGCGGTTCCATGAATTATTTTGTGTACTATAGTTTGGTGGGTTAGTCATAATAAGTTGAAAAGAACAAAACTTGTTATTTTCAAGATTGATCCAAGCATGCAGGGAGGGAAGGGAACAATCGTTTTTCTTTGCCAGTTTGATTATTCTTTATCGTTTAAAGTAACATTTTTTTAAATTAATCTAAAAAAATTCTGTATGAATGTCTTCCATTTGTTAAAAGGGCCAAGGCAGACATAGTACTAAAAACACAAAAATAGGATTTATTTTTCTTTTTTGCTCTTTTTAAGTGTATGCATTAAAAATAACATAGGAAATGTCTGGTTTGCCCCTCTGTAATTTTACAGACCCTTATTTTCTTTGATGTCAGTTAGTTAAAGGACTAAAATCACACACGTTGCTTAATTGAAGGTCAAATGTGCTTAATTTAATATTACGGGAACTAAAATAGGCATAATGCAATAACACATGGACTAAAAAAGTCATTTTCTTAAAAATATTAGTGATTGATTCTACGGTTAGAACATATTTATCTATAAGTCACATAGAGAGAACTTTACTGTTATGCCAAGACTCCATCAGTAAATAATTACTTTGATTTAATATTTATTTGTAGAAGATCTTGAACTCCATTTCCTATGGAAGTATCTACTTTTAAAATTTGAGTTGTTCTAATTTGTGCTCCTAAAATGATATATTTATACAATTATTATTAGAAAATCACCTTGAGACCTAATTCTATTTAATGTTGCCAAGGAGGAAGAATAGGTAATTGCTTAGAGAAAGTGGCCGGAAAGAGATAAAGGAGGAACAAAAAGAAAAGTAAATAAATTAAAATTAGGAAGAATAGTAAAGATATATTTGACCTAACTACTAACGAGATAAATTTGTTTCATTTCGAATCAAGTAGAGGCAAATTTAATCTTTTATCCTTAATTCGATCTTGATTTTAAAAAAAGTATAATTTTTATCAATTATTTTTTAAAATAATGACAAGTAAAATGAATCGGAGAATAATAATATTTGTTCGTAACGACTTTTCTATTTTGGTTAGCTCTTAAACTTGCATTATGACTTTTATAAAACACTCTTACATGCGATGAGACACCTTATCCAACATAGAGAAACATTATACACTTTAATTTAGAAAATATTAAAGCAAGTCGTCTTATCTATGTTTACATATTTTAGGTTTTAAAAATGCTCGTTAATGTACAATCCTAATGTTCTCGCCCCGAGTTCTGCTTTCTGTCGTTGTATCGGTTGATCAAATCGGGAGACAAATTGATTCCTTAACTCAAGCGATTCGGACTGGAAACGAAACTCTAATTTCCAGCAATGAGTTCCCCAACTACTCCAGAAAGCGTTAGGACGGTGATATTAGTAAATTAAGAGGTAAGAAACATGAATACAACTGAGTAAAATAAATGATAAAGTAGAGATAGATAAAATTTGATTTGTTTGATTGATTGTCTGGTTGTAATATGTACAAAGAATGAGTATTTATAGTACAAAAAAGAAGAAGAAACTGTACAAAACATGTCCCCATGTCAGTCATAATTAACCCACTAAGCCTAATGGCCGACCATGGGGGAGGTGGTGCCGATTTTCTCGCCCTCTACTCTTCTTGCTCGGATAATGGCTCTTCCATTTAGTTGTTGTTGGTCGTTACCGCTTTTGGGGGTCTGAAAATCCTTTTGACTTGGTCGTTGAGGCGCCTGCATCTGAGTGTGTTCTGTTGATAATATGGTTAGTTAGTTAGAAGTAGTTGGGGTTGTTAAGTTTGTTAAAGAGTTGGTTAATAATTTTACTTAGTTGGATATAACTAATTAGACTTATGATGTAGATTCTAGAACATTCATTGTATGTGTGTGTGTATATATATTACACATCACTAAACATTTTCACTTAATACAAATCATTCTCTTCTCTTCTCTTCACTATCTCCCTCTCGCCCATTTCTCTCTCTCGCACTGTTCTTCTCCTCTTTTCTCATAATTTTTCATTTTCTGTCCACTTTCTCTTCTCTGTTGAATACTTGTTAATTGTACATATTCAATACTCATATTACAAAGATGACAAGATGAAGGTTCACCGATCGTAGCTCTCAACATGGTATCAGAGCCTGGCGATGCAGTGATAGAAGTATTGATTGCGATCGAGGATATCTCATACACAGTAAAGATCAGATCTATGTGTTTGAACCATAGAATCTGAAATTGAAAGAAGATGAAGTTGATCGAGGGGATCTCTTTTGCATGCACATAGAGATTCGAGAGTTCTACACATTGATAGTAGATAACCGATAGTTTGGATGAATTTGATGAGCAATAGATGAAAATTTAGATCTAATTCACTGTTACATTTTTTTTATATTAAGTGCAACTCTGTTGAAATTAGATATTTGTTAGACAGTGTTGTTTCGATTTTGTTGAAAACAGACAGTCAAGTTAAATTCTAGAAAACTTGTATTAGTTCAGAGATGGAAAATACTTGAGAAAAGTTGTCGAATGAGACAACAGCAGTGACAATTAACATAGATCATAACCATCCACTACACCTTTTTCCATCCGATGCACCAGGATCATTGACAATAGGAGTAATACTGAATGGGATGGATAATTACTTGTTATGGAGTAGAGCAATGAAGTTAACATTATTGGGGAAAACAAGATATGATTTGTGGATGAGACTGTTAGAAGGGAAGGTTTTTAAGGAGATCTGGCTAAATTGTGAGTTAGGTGTAATGTCATTGTTGTTTCATGGCTGATGAGAAATGTAAATAAAAGTCTACTCAGTGGCATGCTATTCAATTCTGATGCGCATATTATTTGGGAAGAACTGAAGGAAAGGTTTGACAAGATAAATAGTTCAAGAGCTTTCCAACTACACACGGAAATCTTCTCTTTAAGGCATGAAACTATGTCAGTTTCAGTCTATTACAGCAGGCTGAAGGACCTTTGGGATGAATACGATTCTATTGTGCCACCACCTTCTTGTTGCCCTAAATCAAAGGAGTTCATTAACCACCTACACTATCAGAGGATGCTACAATTCTTGATGGTATTAAATGAAGGATACAATCAGGCTCGAAGCCAAATACCCATGATGCAGCAAGTACCAAGTCTGAATCAGGCATATGCTATGGTGAACCAAGAGGAAAGCCAAAGAATTGTGGTAGGAAACAACAGAGCTTTCCAGGAGTCGACTGAGGCTGCAGTTATGTTTACAACAAGGAATGAAACTGGGAAAGGTGGAGGTGGAGCACCAAGACAGAAAAAACCATACAATCCAAATGCACACTGTGATTTCTGTCATGGGAAAGGACATTTTAAACAGAATTGTAACAAATGAAGTGTGACTATTGTCACAAAATAGGTCACTTGCAGGATTGGTGTTATAAACTAATTGGATATCCAGATAATTCTAAATCCAAAAAGAAGAAAGCATATGCAGTGGCAGATGTGTTCACAGAAGCAGATGGCAAAGAAAATGATCCATATTACAGCAGAGGGACTCCATATGCAACATCACCACTTATGCAATTGACACCTGATCAGCAACAGCAGCTCATCAACATATTAAATGAAAGGACAGAATCAAGAGCCATGGCCAATATGACAGGTAAAAGTACTTTTGATATTAAATAATTAGTGCAGTGGATTGTAGATACAGGGCAACCAATCACATGATTGGTGATCCAAAACACTTACATAACAAGCACTTGACAGAGAATGTAGGAAAGGTACATCTACCAACAGATGACTCAACCACGGTGTCTCATGTTGGAGATCATCATTTAGGAGGAGGTGACATTTTCAAAAATGTCTTATGTGTTCCAACATTCAAATTTAACCTCATGTCAGTTTCAAAGGTGACAAGGGAACTACATTGTAGTGTTAAATTCTTTCCAACCTATTGTGTGTTTCAGGATCTCTCATCTGGAAGGTGAGGGGGATTGGTAGATAAGAAGGAGGGTTGTATATAGTGAGCTTGGATTTCCAGAATAAAGAAGCAGAATTGAAGGGATGTATGGCAGCAGTTCAATCAGAAGATGCAGCAACCTGGCACCAAAGATTATGCCATGTACATATGAGTGTAATAAAGAAGATCTCATGTATTAAAATTCCTCATGTTTTACAAGAATGTAAGATATGTCCCCTTGCTAGACAGACCAAAGTTCCGTTTCCTAACAGTTTTAATAGAAAGACAATGGTCTTTCAATTGTTACATGTTGATGTATGGGGTCCTTACAAAGTAGAAACACACAATGGAATGAGATACTTCTTGATAATTGTGGATGACTTCTCTAGATGGACATGGATATTCTTAATAAGATTAAAATCTGATGTGGTCATAGTTCTTAGAAATTTCTTTATTGAAGTTAGAACACAGTTTCAAGTTAGAATACAAAGATTGAGGTCTGATAATGGGGGTGAATTCTTCAATAATAGCGGCAACGAGTTGTTCACACAGTATGGTGTGATACATGGGAGTTCTTGCCCTTACTCACCACATCAAAATGGTGTGGTAGAAAGGAAACATAGGCATTGCATACTTGAATAGCCAGAGCTATTAAATTTCAGGGAGACATGCCAGACAGGTTCTGGAATTATTGTGTAGAAGGTGTTGTGTATATTATCAACAGAGTACCTTCAACTGTTATTGGCAACAAATCTCCTTATGAACTACTGTACAACAAGAAACCATCACTCCATCACTTAAGGGTGATAGGCTGTCTATGTTATGCAACAGTTCTGCTCAAACAAGATAAGTTTGGCCCTAGGGCAGTGCAAGCTGTTTTTCTTGGCTATGGTGCAACACAGAAGGGATATACACTCTATGATATCGAGAACAACACATTCTTCATGAGTAGAGATGTAGTCTTCATGGAAAAAGTTTTTTCTCTCAAGGGGAATTCTGATGATCTTGTCCCTCATATTATTTCACATGATGATTTTTGCTTTGATGATCTAGTCCATTCTCAGGTAGCCAGTATTCACAAACAATCTCACATAGTATTCCCTCAACAGACACACATGATATAGTTCCACCTGTAGCTGAACTCTTACAAAGGGTACCAGAGACTGATCATTCAGTGGTTGCTGATTCAAGCATCAATACTAGAAGGTCTGCCAGAAATTGCAAGCCACTAATATGGCACAAAGATTATTTCACTCAGAATGGGTCATCACAATGCCTCTACTCTATCTCAATTGGAGTAGATTACACTGGATTATCTCCACAATATCAAAGTTTTATAGCACAACTCTCAGCCAATGTTGAACCTTGTTCTTACTCAAAAGCTGCCAAGGACAGTAGGTGGGTTGAAGCAATGAGGACAGAGATCAAGGCCTTAGAAGATAATGAAACCTGGACACTGGTTTCCCTTCTAGAAGGCAAGAAAGCAATAGGTTGTAGGTGGGTGTATAAAATAAAGTATAAAGCGACAGGTGAGGTGGAAAGATATAAGGCAAGACTTGTCGCAAAAGGTTACACCAAGAAGGAGGGATTGGATTATCAAGAAACCTTCTCACCAGTGGTCAAAATGGCCAATGTGAGATCAGTGCTTTCTATTACTGCAGCTAAACAGTGGGTGATCCATCAGATGGATGTTTATAATGCCTTTCTACAAGGTGACTTGTATGAGGAGGTATACATGACAGTGCCTGATGGTTTTGTTGTTGATCAAGGTAAGAAACAGGTCTGCCGGCTATTGAAATCTTTGTATGGTCTAAAGCAAGCTTCAAGGCAATGGAATATTAAACTAACCACTGCCTTAGTAGATGCTGGTTTTAAATAGAGCCACATAGACTATTCTTTATTTACCAAGCATGATGGTGATAGTATTGTAGTGATATTAGTGTATGTTGATGACTTGTTGATTACCGGAGACAACATGAGCCTCATTTAATCCATAAAGAATATTTTACAGAATGCTTTCAAAATAAAAGACTTGAGGGAGCTTCGATACTTTCCTGGTATTGAGTTTGCTAGGAATTCTCATGCATCAAAGGAGGTATTCCTTAGAACTCATCTCAGACATGGGGTTTTCTGGTGGCAAACCTGTTCCTCACCAATGGAGATGAACTTGAAGCTTACTACTACTGAATTTGACCAACACACATCTGATGATTCTATTTCCAAGTCTGCTGACTCTACTTCCAAGTCACAGCCAGACATGTTGCTGCATGATCCTACCATTTACAGAAGATTAATTGGGAGGTTATTGTATTTGACAAATACAAGGCCGGATATAGCTTTCTCAGTCCAGTGTTTGAGCCAATTTATGCAGGCTCTGAAATCGTCACACATGGAAGTTGGCCTTAGGCTTGTGAGATATATCAAGCAGGAGTCTGGTTTGGGTATTCTCATGAGGAGTTCCACTTCACATCAGTTGCGAGCATTTTGCGATGCTGATTGGGCATCTTGTGTTAATAGTAGACGGTCAGTGACTGGTTACTTGGTCTTTTTTGGATCTTCTTTAGTGTCATGGAAATCCAAGAAGCAGGACACTGTGTCCCGAAGTTCAGCCGAAGCAGAATATTGTGCCATGGCAGCATCAGTGGCAGATGTGATGTGGCTCACTGGTCTTTATCGAGAGCTTGGCATACATATCACTACACCAATCCCTTTATATACCGACAGTAAGTATGCACTGCAGATTGCTACGAACCATGTGTTCCATGAACAAACCAAACATATTGATATAGATTGTCACTTAATCCGAGAGTAAATTCAGAAGGGCTTGATTTTGACTTTGTTCTTGGCCTCTAATGAACAGCCTGCAGATTTGCTGACCAAGTCTTTTGGTCGCCCTCAATATCAACACTTAGTTTCCAAGCTAGAGATGAAGAACATCTTCATTTCTCCTAACTTGAGGGGGGTGTTGATAATATGGTTAGTTAGTGTCACGACCCAAATCACGAGTCGTGATGACACATATTCTATTCCCCCGAGTAGGCGAATCACGTTCTCATTAACAAGGTAAATCAGCGGAAAAATAAATAAGGAAAATAAATTATGAGTCTTAAACACTTAATTTCTCAAAATATGGTCAAAAGGATACAAGAGCACTAACAAGTCTGAAAGAATGCCCGAAGGCTATATATTGTCTGTCAATAACCAAAGAAAATGGAATTAACTAAGAAGCCCTTCAGGGGCCACGGACGACCAAGTAGCTCACCGTGAATGACTAGAAGATGTTCACCTCGCGAATCAGCCACGGGGCGTAGAACTGGAACCTGGATCGTACTCTGCACTCAGCAAAAGTCCAGCAAGAGTAGTATCAATACAACACAAGTACCGGTAAGCATCATAGGCCGACAGTGATTAGATAACGTATGAAGAAGTTGAAACCAACAAGTAGCACATAGAGCAATCAGACATGGTTACGTATCATATACAAGTAAAGCGTAAAGAAATCATGAAATCAACCAAGACATATATAATTCACCAAATGATCAGTCAAAATATGAGTGGATGAATGCAATGCACTGCAATGCCACCTCTCTCACTTCCGCTCTACGGCAGAAACCTCAGAGGCTATCACTCCCGCTCTCCGGCAGAAACCTCGGAGGCTATCACTCCCGCTCTCCGGCAGAAACCTCGGAGGCAATCACTCCCGCTCTCCGGCAGAAACCTCGGAGGCAATCACTCTCGCTCTCCGGCAGAAACCTCGGAGGCAATCACTCCTGCTCTCCGGCAGAAACCTCAGAGGCAATCACTCCCGCTATCCGACAGAAACCTCGGAGGCAATCACTTCCGCTCTCCGGCAGAAACCTCGGAGACTATCACTCAATCTCAATCTCTCACCTCCCCATCATCACAAAATAATATGGAAAGTATGGCAGGCATGATATCAAGTCACAACACGTGTCACCAATATACAATCAACAAGTACAAGTCAAATCAGGTGGTAATCACAGAAAATAACACATATGGCGACAAGCCCACATAACAGCTGACATAACCAACGTAATAGTAATTTATCTCCACTCCCTGCCCGAAGGCCTATCATGTTATCCCCGTCACTTCCTACGACTACATACAATTCTCTAATCAGAGTCTAACTAAAGTAAACTGTAACCTACCTCAATGCCGAGCGGGTGCCACGAACAATCAAACCAATGTCTTCCCCTTGCGTAGAGCCTCTGAACGATTAAAATATAGATAATATGTGAACTACATTATAATACGAATCTAAGGACACTCATATCGCTATCTTTATATTAACAAGATCTTTACCATTTTCATTGTATGACTAAACTCATACCTCTATAAAAATATTAGCATAACTTCATGACAAACAAATAATATTCCTTTCTTCTTTCCTTCTTTCTCTCTTCTTGTCCTGCGTCTGGTTGATGATGCGTACGTTCCCTTCTCCCTCTCATTTCTTTTCTATTAGGGTTTTGTGTTCTTGAAGATGGAATGTGAGAAAGAATGGGAAGGTTAGGTTAAAAGAAAATCTGAAAATTAAAGTTGCACATAAGCTCCTAATTTTCCTCTTAATTTAATCTCCCAAAAACTTATTAAAACTTTGATCCCAAGTCCTTCAATTAATAAATCTTAAATCCATTTCTTTTAAATCTTAACTCCCGCTTCCATTAATTCCCGAGAATTTCATAAAGCCTCGTATTCTCAATGTCATAATTCGTTTTCGTAGTTTTAAAGTGTTAAACGACCAAACGGGTCGTTACAGTTAGTTAGAAGTAGTTGGGGTTGTTAAGTTTGTTAAAGAGTTGGTTAGTAAGTTTACTTAGTTGGATATAACTAATTAGACTTATGATGTAGATTCTAGAACATTCATTGTATGTGTGTGTGTATATATACTACACAACACTAAACATTTTCACTTAATACAAATCATTCTCTTCTCTATCTCCCTCTCGCCCATTTCTCTCTCTCGCACTGTTCTTCTCCTCTTTTCTCACAGTTCTTCATTTTCTGTCCACTTTCTCTTCTCTGTTGAATACTTGTTAATTGTACATATTCAATACTCATATTACAAATATGACAAGATGAAGATGCACCGATTGTAGCTCTCAACATGTTTCGGTCGTACCTCTAACCAACGACTTCAGCTAAGATTCCTTTGTAGCCGATGAAGTTCTTTGTCGTCGAGGGCTTGGAGTAAATTCGCCTCCTGAATAGTTCGGCTGTTGCAAAATGAGAAGAGCTCTTTGTTTGAGTTCATTACTCATGTATTCTTATTAATTAACATGTCATTTATTAGTCCCTTCGTTAAGAGTTAGTTAACTTTTTTCTTTGCGTGGATCCCTTATTACGGACTAGTCTTTCATTTTTGCTCATGTTTCTTATTTAATAAAAAATGGCGAGCTAAAATATTCCTATTCGCTGGTCTACAAAACCAGAGATTCTGGGTTCGATCCTAAGCAGAGTTGGAAAAAAAATTGCAAGAATAAGTTCAGTAAAAATGAAGTTATCCTGCATAAGTTGTATAGTAACTAATTCGCTTGGCATAAGTTTATAGAAACTTTGCCTTGTCCGACATAAGTTTATAGAAACTTTGCCTTGATCGGCATATTGTCCGATGTAAGTATTAAGTGTATTTTGTATACACTTTTGAGTCCTTTTTAGTTAGTATTTTACCCTTTTATTATACGTTTAGTATAGTGTTAAGTGTGTTTTCCCTTCATTTTGTGTCACAGCGATCACAAAGGAGAAATGCCACTTTTGAGGACGAAATGAGCTTAATTGAGATGCAAATTGCACAAGCACATCCCAAAGAATGAAGCCTAAAAAGTGCCACGAAGAATATAACAAATCAAAGGCGGGCGAGAATCGAGAGAGGCACGCGGTGCAGCCAAGCGCCATGATGCCATGGAATCGCGGTCAAGAAAATTAGCACTGAGGCGTAAAAATTGCCGAAAGTCCGAAGCTGATTCACCGTCGAAGGCACCGCAGTCCAGGAAAGAGGCACCACAATGCCATACTTCCAGTAGGCTGCCAATGATTTCATCCAATTAGCACCGCGGTGCCGGACAGAGGAAACTGCGGTACCGGACAGTGAAACCGCGGTGTCGACGCGTAAAAATCAGAATTCGAGTCGATTTTTGACAAGGATAAAAGGGTCCGAAATAAGGTTTTTCTCAGATATAAATATCCTAAACCCTGTCATTATTAGGGGACACAACTTTGGAGAGGAGAACGACAGCTATAAGCTACAATTGGAGACATCTCATTGTTCAAGTTATTTTCTTTCCCTTACTTTATTTCAGTTTATGTTGGATTGTAATTTAGTTCTTGATATGACAATGTTTAGGAGTTAAATACTTTAGTAGGGTTTCCATCGAATCTTCTTGAAGCTCTTTCATATAGTTAATGCATTAGTTTTTTAGTTCTTCTTCATCGTATTAAGATCTATTCAATATTGTTATGATTGCTTGATAATTAACTAGCTATTAATTGTCATCACTTATATGATTTCGAATAAAAAGTCTGAAAGGTGAGATTTGAATATGTTGTCATTGTCTAGACATATGTTAAAATCGTGGATGAAAGTACCCCGATATTTGTGTAGTATTATAAGTTATTGTTCTTAATCCTCATGTGTGGTAAAACTTATCATAGAAATATAGAAGGTTTCTGCACAAGGTTGAGCTCTTGTATGTCCTAACCGGAATATAATGACAGATTAGTTAACATGTTATCTTAATAAGAAGAAGAATTATTAGCATTGCATTAACACGTGAAAGAGTGGATAGTTGAGGAGATTGGATGCCCTATTCCCTTCATAACTGTTATAAACCCAAAGTATTATAATCTTTAGTTTATTTTCTGCACTTAGTCATAATTCTTAGTCATAAATCTAAAACCAAAGAACGTCAACCAAATAGATATCATAGGATAGATAATCGGTACTTAATAAACCAGTATCTGTGGACGATAAACTCGGTCTTACAGATCTTTATTACTTGAACGATACGTACACTTACGTAAGCATCTAGAAATATCGCAACAAGTTTTTGGCGCCATTGCCGTGGACTGACGTACTGTTAATATCGATTTATCTATTCTTATTTCTAATTTGGTTTTTTTATTTTCAGTTTTTTTATTTTTATTTTTGCTTTAGTGATGTTTGCCGTGATCTGTTTGCTATTTTTGATTAGTCTCAGAAACTTAGTTTATGCAAAGTAGGAGAGGAGCAAACACTCTTATCCCTCTGAACCCTGAGATTGAAAGATTGTGCAGACAGAACAGGAAAGAGAAAAGAGCAGCTGATTCCATAGCAATGGGAGATCAGCGAAACAACAATTTGGTGGATGATGAGTTACCGCATGTCTTAAGATAAGTCCCTGCAGAAAGAAGCTTGGGGGACTATGTGATGCCTACTATTACAGGGGTGCAGACTTGCATCAGGCTTCCAGCTGTTGAAGCCAATAATTTCGAAATCAAACCAGCAATCTTGCACATGGTCTAAGGTTCAATCCAGTTTGGGGGATTACCAACAGAAGATCCCCATCTGCATCTAGCAAACTTCATGGAGCTGTGTGCAACATTTAAATACAATGGCGTTACTGATGATGTCATTAGATTGAGGCTTTTCCCATTCTCACCCAGGGAGAGAGCAAAGTTCTGGTTGAATTCATTACAGGAGAACTCCATCACTACATGACAAGACTTAGCCCAGAAGTTCCTTGCCAAGTTCTTCCCTCCATCCAAAGCAGCAAAGCTCAGAGGAGAGCTTAATAATTAATATCAAATTGATAGAGTCTCACTCTATGATGCATGAGAGAGATTTAAAGACCTGCAGAGAAAGTGTCCACATCATGAGATTGAGAAATGGATGCTAGTCCACATATTTTACAATGAGTTGTGTGGTACAACTCGTACCATTATTGACGATGCAACAGGAGGTACATGAGAAAGAGTGTCAATGAGGCATATGATTTGCTAGAGGATATGACCACAAACAACCATCAGGGGGCCGATGAGAGAACAATGAACAGTAGGAAAGTGGCTGGGGTTCATGAGCTAGATGTTATCACTGCATTGACTGCGCAGGTAGCTACTTTGACCAAACAGATGCATCAGAGTACCATGACAATTAAAGCAGTTCAGACACCAATAAGCTGTGAGATTTGTGGGGGGTCCCCATACTTTTGATAGGTGCACAACAGTGGATCATAATAATGTGCCTATGGAGCAGGTTCAGGCAGTGATGAATTTTCAGAGGCCCTACAACAACCCTTACTCCAACACATACAATCAGGGGTGGAGAGATCACCCAAATTTTCGTGGAAAAATGACCAAGGCCAGCAAGCACAATTTCAGGCCTTTTCATCTTAGCGACCCTGAAAGCTTTGATGAGCTAAGAGCGACCTTGTTGAGACTCACAAATTCACAGACCCAGTTCATGACAGAGTCTAGGTCATCCATCATAAACTTGGAGGCACAAGTGGGACAGCTGGCAAACATGCTGAACAATAGATAACAAGAAACTCTTCCCAGCAATACTGTGGTGAATCCAAGAGAGCAGTGTCAGGCAATAAGCCTGAGGAGCGGAAAAAGCGATTAGAAACAGTTGCACCTTTCATCGATGGTGAAAAAGAGAGTTGGAGAAAGCGGTGAGCGGAGAAAGAGGGTTCGCGATGGCCCTCTATTTTAGAAAGGCTCCACTGCGATGATGAGGAGTATCGATAAAAGTCCTTACCTCAAAGCGCAAAAAAGTCCTTAGACAAGCAATTTTCCAAATTTTTAGAGGTCTTCAAAAAGCTTCATATCAATCTTCCATTCATTGAAGCTTTGGAGCAGATGCCAGCTTATGTGAAATTCATGAAAGACATCCTGTTTAAGAAGAGAAAGCTGGCGTACTATGAGACAATAGCGCTGACAGAGGAGTGCAGTGCTATCTTGCAGAAGAGACTTCCCCCTAAGTATTAGGTGTATTTTGTATACGCATTTTGTGTCTTTTTTAGTTAGTATTTTCCCATTTTTCGTTCAAATAAGTGTCGTGTTAGGTTGTTTTTCTTTCTTTTGAGTCACAGCGGTGCATAAAGGTAAAATGGCGAAAAGAAGCGAGAATTGGGCAGAAAAGGTGCTCCCGAGACAAAAGGAACGAAAGTTGACAAATCAGGACAGAGGATTTTCGTGGCGGTCACCATTATTCTTGAGAAGCCACGGGACTTTCAAGACGCGGTGCACTATTGAGCTGCGGTGCCATATTTCTGAGAAGGTGCGGGAGTTTACGGCGCATGATGCGTTATGTAGAACCGCGGTGCCGGTGCGAAAAATCTCAGTTCCGAAGAAGAATTGGCTAAGGGCAGATTGGTCCATAGGGCACAAAATTTGGAACATATTTAAGCCCTAGGGATTAATGCAACGAGGGTTGGTCATTCTACAACATAGCACAACACAAGACAACAATGGAGGCTACAATTGGAGACTTAGTTCGCAGTAATTTCTTTTCTTTCGTTTTTAATTCAGTTTATGTATGGATTTTGTGTTAGTTCTTAGCGTAACTATGGCTAGGAGCTAAACACTTTATTAGGGTTTTTCTTATGAATCGCTTGAAACTTCTATTCATGAATTAATGCAGTAGTTTGATTTCTTCTTCACTTGATTAAGATTTAGTCAATTATTGGTATGAATGATTGATAATTAATTGATCACTAATTATCATAATATCTATGATTTCAAATCAAGAACCGAGAGGAGAGATTTAGATATGCTGTAATTGATTAGACATAGGTTAAAATCGCGGACGACAGTAACCCGATACTTGTGTAGCATTATAGGTTACTGTTCTTAATCCTCATATGTGGTAAATCCTATCATAGAAATATAGAAGGGTTCTGCACTGAGGTTGAGTGATTATATGTCCTAACCGAAATATAAGACAGTTTAGTTAACCGCTATCTTAACGTAGAAGAAGGAGTCATTCTAGTTGCATTAATGATTGAATAGAGTGGATAGTCGAGGATTTTGGAATCCCTAATTCATTCATAACTGATTACAACTTAAATAGTTCAGTAATTCTTGCAATTATTCTAGTAGTTAAACAAAAACCCAACGCAAATGTTGATTGCCAAATAGATAACATAAAGTAGATGAACGGTAATTAGAAACCAGTCTCTGAGGATGATATTCGGTCTTATCAGACTATATTACTTGTCAACGATGCGTACGCTTGCGTGAGCATTCGAAACACAGCTAACAAGTTTTTGGCGTCGTTGCCGGGGACTGTCGTACTTCTAATATCGAACCATCTATTTTTAATTTCTAATTTGGTCGCTCCCAGAACAAGTTTCTAACTTGTTCGGAGAGCATCTTTTTATCACTTTTTGTTGTTCGTGTAATCTTGCAGGTAAGGTCAAGTACATGTACATGGACTATCACTATCAGGGGCTGGATGACTATGACCTTTGTCCACTTCAACAACTTAGACCGCAGGCTCCGCAAGAGGAGAGAAATGAGCTGCAGGAAGCCTTATTCAGGCTCACCGAGTGCCAGAATCCTCAAGGACTAACTCATCCACCACAGAATCAGGCTCCATCAGGAAGGCTAGATGACATGAGATCAACTCTTTGGGCATTCTCAAACTCCCAGAATCAGTTCATGGAGGAAATAAGATTATCAATCAGGAATCTAGAGATGCAACTGGGACAACTAGCTAGCAAGTTGAGAAACAGTATGCAAGGGAACCGCCCTAGTAATACTGGTATAGACCCACAAAAGCATTACCAAGCAATTGATGTGACGAGTGGCAAACAAATGGAGACATGTTCATCCCCAATATGTCCAGAAAAAGAGGGTGAACCCAGTGAGGTGAGGGAGCCATCAGTCATTGACACACCGCAGGTGAAGATACCATATCCTCAGAAACTTAGAAAGAATTCTCTTGACAAACAGTTTTCTAAGTTTCTGGAGGTCTTTAAAAAACTGCACATCAACATTTCATTTGCTGAAGCCTTAGAACAAATACCGAGTTATGTAAAGTTCATGAAGGAGATCCTCTGTAAAAATAGGAGGTTAGAGGAGTATGAAACTGTGGTGTTGACTGAGGAATGCAGTTCCATCCTACAGAAAAAGTTACCTCAGAAGTTGAAAGATCCGGGAAGCTTCACCATCTCTTGCACTATAGGGAAGTTTGAATGTCAGCAGGCTCTATGTGATTTAGGGGCAAGTATAAATTTGATGCCCTATTCTGTATTCTGCAAACTTGGAGTGGGGGAAGCAATACCTACAACCATCACCTTACAGCTAGCCAACCGCTCCATCGTCCACCTTAGAGGAATCATCGATGATGCGTTAGTTAAAGTGGACAAGTTCATCTTCCCCACTAATTTCATCATCCTAGACATGAAAGAAGATGAAGAAATGCCCATTATCCTTGACAGGCCATTCTTAGCCACAAGACAGTCACTCATTGATGTTCAGAAAGGTGAGATGAGACTTCGTGTTCAGGGAGAAGAAGTGATTTTCAATGTATTCAGGGCACCAACTTACCTAAGGGCAAGTGATAAGTGTTATGCTACTGATGTGGTTGATGAAGCAGTTTTTGAAAATGGGTTTAGGAGTGCGAATGCTCTTGGAACGGTGATGACATTATGTGATGAGGATAGTGGTAATGACACAGAATGAAGGGAGTATGCGAATTGGTTGGATTCCCATAAGCCCTGCTATAAGAGAAAATACGAGGAGCTAGGAACCATGCCAGAGAGACCAATGTCGTCCACAGAACAAGCTCCAGAACTAGAGTTGTAGGCTCTGCCAGATCATTTGCACTTGTTGACACCCAATTTTGACCCTCCCGTCCAGTCATTAACTATAAAATTACACTAATTTTCAACAATAATTCTGATAATTTTTATAATAAAATGCAGCAAATAAAACATTAATACATGCATAAATAAGCAATTTAATAATGGCACCGCGTCCCACGTAGAAAATTACGCACTTAGAGTCTCGCGCCCATATTAATTAATTTAAGCCCTGTCATGATTCTTAATTGATAATAAATACATAAAATAAATAATTTGACAATGACGTCGTATTAAATAGCACACCCGCGTTTATTATGGTAGTAATTTTAAAACTCAAGCTTAGGCTAATAAAACACCTAGATAATTTAATCACAACTTATTAATTTAATTTACCACTAATTAATTAATACACCTAAATTAACTTCTAAACACTAATACCCTAATTAATCACCCAACCCAATACCCAAAGCCCAATACCCCTAAACCCTAATCTCACCCTATTTCTACCCTACACTACCCTACTTCTAAAGGGGGCAGCCGCAACTTTTAACAAGGAGCAGTCCATCACTTTTATTTCCACAGGCAACTCTCACAGCCCTAACTCCCGGACCCCAACCATTTTTCTACCCTCAGCCTCCCCCGTCACCCTCTCCCTTTCAAAACTCTACTTCACTACCATGAGCCGCAACTTTGAAGGATCAGCAGCCCACCACTTTTTTTATTTCACAGGCAACCCTCAGCCCAAAAACTCTACCCAGCCGCCCTCACTCTCACCTCTCCCGTCACCTCTCCCTCGCCCTCTCTCTGTCACCCCCTACATCACCGGCGAACTCTCGTCTCTCTCCCTGCAACACACCCGTCACCTTCCTCCCACTGTCTCGCCAACGAACCACCGTCGAACACCCATTTCCCGTCATCACCGGCGAACCACCACGTCGGCGAACACACGCTACAGTCACAACCAGTCACTGAACCGAGACCCCTGTCGCATGACCCTCTCCCATCGAACCTCAGTAGTAGTGGCGTCGCTCCGGCGACTTCGCCGTGGAAGTGACGCCGCCACTCTCATGGCATGGTTTGGCTCTATTTCTGATTTAATGGCGTATTTTTATTTTTGGTGATTTCGTTTGTTGAATCTCACGAGTTCTTCAAACTCCGCACCTATATCATGTTTCGTTTTGGATCCGCCACGCATCGCGATCGTTGGATCGTTCGATTTTTCGAATCTTTCCGGTGACCTTGCCCGGATTTGTTACTGTTTCCGATGGCTTTGTGCGACCCACTGTTATTCCATTTCTGGGATCATTTCGTTGCTATGTTTGTTGTATCCACTGTCACGGATATTCTGCTCGCTGGTTTGCTATCGGTTGTTTCCGATGGTTTTGTGCGACCCACTGTTATTCCATTTCTGGGATCATTTCGTTGTTACGTTTGTTGTATCCACTGTCACGGATATTTTGCTCGCTGGTTTGCTATCGGTGTCACCGCTTGTCGGGTCCAGATGATTTCGACGATTCCACTCCTTTATTTATTAAACTGTAGTTGATCATGATACTGCCCTGTTGTTATTAGACTGATTTTGGCAATTCTACCCTGTTGATAAACTGATTTTAAACAAGATACTACATTTTGGTATTTTACTGTTTTTGAACAAGATACTACATTTTGGTATTTTACTGTTTTGAACAAGATACTACATTTTGGTTACTGATTTGAACAAGATACTATATTTTGGTATTTTACTGTTTTTGAACAAGATACTACACTTGGTATTAAAGCGATTTTGAACATGATACTACACTTGGTATTTTACTGATTTTGAACAAGTTGCTACACTTGGTATTTTACTGATTTTGAACTTGATACTACACTGGCCAAAAAAGGATTTATCCGTCGATCTGGAGGCCCCCCCGTGGTAAGCGAGACGGAATATGTGGGCAAGGAGGAAAGTGAAAAAGGATTGGACGAGAATGCATAGTATCGTTCACTGCGAGGCGTAGTCGACCGCCACCGTGACGATATTGGCTTCTCATGTCTTAGTATTCTTGGCATAACACTAGCTGAGCCCACACTATATAAAAAATATATTTTTATAATATCTTCTACATATATATCTATACATATACATGCATTGTGTTTGTTTGGTAATTTATTAATTATTTACTAACTCTTTCACTAAGTGTCTCTGCAGTACACTGAGGCGCACCTCAAAGTTAAAGCATTCGCATAAGATAAAAAAGCGAAATGTTGCTAATTTCTATTCATTACATCTTTTATGATTATTTGCTTTTATTTATTATTTATTAACTCTTCTACTAAGTGCCTTTACAGTGCCTGAGGCGCTATCAAAGTTAAAGCATTCGCATAAAATAAAATAAAATAAAAGCGAAATGTTGTTAATTTCTTCTCATTACATCTTCTATGATTATTTGCTGCTATTACATCTCGTTAAATATGTATCTATTTTAAATATTTGCATGCCTAGTTTAAATATCTCTTGGTTAGTTTAATAATTAAAACACTTTTAGAATTATAGATTACATGTTAGCACAATAATATAAAACCTAAGTTTGAACGGACAACCGCAAGTTAGCGGATCCTTTAGGATGCCTAACCCCTTCCCTTTAGGATAATAAATAACTCTTACCTAGAATCTCACATAGTTTCACAGACCTTTAAATGGAGATCATTAATTGCGCCATCGCAATAAATCAAGTGTCCTAATTCACTATAATAATTAGGTGGCGACTCCTTAAAAATGCATTTAGGAATCAACCATACGTAGCGGCACTCCCGTTTTCGACTCCGGTTTAAAATGGGGTGTTACAAATGGCGACTCCGCTGGGGATTTAAGGTTCTTAACCATAACAAACATAGGTTAGTTATTGTGCTTCATTTATTTGCTTAATTTGCTTGTTTTGTGTTTCACATTTGTTTGCTTTTATGTTTTGCCTAAACTATTTTGCTTTACATATAAATATTTGCATATTGTTTTAACTGCTATTTGTTACTGCTTTTCTTAAACTGGCATTCCGCTCATACTTCTTCCACTCTGGAAAATTCACGCAATCACACACTACATGCGAGGTGCGCTTGGTGCATCAGCAAAATTCTTTCTTCAAAACCAAATTTAGGAGAGTTGGTAACATACGTGGAGTGTCCGGCCTAACCGTGGCGCGTAGCCTTCTCACTCGAGTTGTCCGCCTGAACTCAAGGCCTAGAAAAGTCAAATCTTAGAAACTTAAGATAGAGCTATACCACCCTTATTTTAGGGCATGCATGCATTTACCTTAGGTGGGTCAATCCTTGGCATTGATACCACAATTAGGAAGACACCAAACTTGTCGACGGGTTTCTCAACCCAACGACCAACCAGCATATTATGTGTGGCGTGACAATGATAGACAAATCCAAACCCAATCATGTCATGCTAAAATTGGGAAAAGTGCACCGTCATTTGGTCGCCATTTCCAACAAAAGCATTACAGTTGGGTGGCTTGGACAGATCCATCATAACCTCGCATATGTGACGTTTAGGCCTACCTCTGGCATAAAGAGGTCCCAAGCATGTTAGAACTCGCTTGCAATGTGACAATTTATGTGCAACATGTACTTGCTAAATGTTTTTTTACACTTTTTGCAAAATCACGTGTTTTACACTAACGCAGTTTGCTACATCTTCTCTAAAAGGATCTATCACCTTCCCCAAAGGTCGATTTGTATTTGACTAAGCAATAACAGAACATGAAGACCCAGCCAGCCATAACACAGGGCAATGAGACGTATTGAAAGATTGGATTTGCATCCCTATTTTGGTCCGCCTAGAGCCCGAATAAGAAAGAGCAATTTAGTTTAGCAGAATAATTTAAGACTCATATTTAAGTTTTCCATAATGTTTTGCTTAAGTTTGTTGTTGGAACTACGTGTGACTGATTTCGGGCGGATACGTAGCGCCACATCGGCCGGTCCCACCTTTTAGAAAATCCCAATTTCTTTTGCTTGTAATGAACTACGCCATGACCGATTCCCTGTGGGGATACGTGGCGGCCTAAATCACCTTTGCCATACACCATTAGGAAACTTTCCCTTCGTTCTGAAAATAACAAGAATACACATAACATACAAGCAACTCCATTGAGACCCCCTTAGGCCAAACACCCTTTTCAAAACTAGGACAATGTAGGAAATCAGACAGGGGTTGCAAGTCCAAACAAGCCAAGCACGCAGATGTCAAGGAACAAGGCGGCGAAGTCAAAAACGAATCGACCACCCCCCAAAACTCACAAAATTTTCTTTGAGCGCAGGTCCTTCATATTAGCAGAAGATACAACAAAAGTTCTTCATATTAGCAAAAGCAGAAAGAAACAACATAAGCAGAGAGAGGCACCGACAATCAACAATCCAAAATTCAAAGTCCGCAACAAAGTCTAGCGATCGGCTCTGCATAAAGCACACAACAAAAGCATCATGGCAATTCGTCAGTTGCAAGGAAACATCTCAGGGACGACATCTCTACCCACATAATTGCCTTCTCAAATATTTATCATTCTGTTTTAACAGTTATACCCTAACTTTTTCTCAAGCTTAGCTTGCAGGAGCATTTATGCTACGAGCGGCAAAGAACACGCCCAGTAACGACGCGTTATCAAGATTATGTCCAGCGACGACATATATCCGACTTCGGGCTACCAAAATCGGGACAATTTTTAAGGACTTCGCCACGAAAGGACATCGACAGATATGATTCCATATGCTCGAAAGATCGACATAAACTGGGACAATTTTAAGGACTTTACTACAAATGACATCAATGGACATGGTCAATTTACGCAAAGGGTTCCATGTCCCAAAACTGGGACAAATTTTAAAAGAGAGTCTGACGGCAGCGAAGCACCGAGAGTATGGGAGAATATACCGCCGATTTCGGATAAGGATGTTCGCTCTGTTTCATAACATGTCGCTATTCAAAAATCGACATAATTTTCTACTAGTATTTTCTCAAGATAGAATATTTTCAACAAATGTTTTCGACCGAGACTCGAAATTAGACAGGGGTTACATGGTCCAGACAAGACAACGCGTGCAAATATCAAGGGCCAACACAAATCGGCCGACCCCCTCCCCGAACTCACAATTTTTCTTTGAGAGAATTTTGCAGGACAACAGGAACAAGGAGGACAACAACATTCCAATACAACAGATTCGCTCACAAAGTCCGGCTGCAACAAGTCTACATCAAATACATCTCGCAAAAAGCCACATCTTCTTTACTCAGGCTACATCATTTACAATTTAATTATTTCATCTAGCTTTGATTATGCATAACACAACTCCATATATAGAACAATTTTTATCTATGCCCCAGAAGGCGTCATTTGCATTTCGTCCATACAAGACGATAACGCCCATACAAGGCGTCATTTGCATCTCGTCCATACAAGACGACAACGCCCATACAAGGCGTCATTTGCATTTCGTCCATACAAGACGATAACGCCCATACAAGGCGTCATTTGCATTTCGTCCATACAAGACGATAACGCCCATACAAGGCGTCATTTGCATTTCGTCCATACAAGACGACAACGCCCATACAAGGCGTCACTTGCATCTCGTCCATACAAGACGACAACGCCCATACAAGGCGTCATTTGCATTTCGTCCATACAAGACGATAACGCCCATACAAGGCGTCATTTGCATCTCGTCCATACAAGACGACAACGCCCATACAAGGCGTCATTTGCATTTCGGCCATACGAGCGATAACGCCCATACAAGGCGTCATTTGCATTTCGTCCATACAAGCGATAACGCCATACAAGGCGCTACTGCATCTCGCCCATACAGCACGACAACGCCCATACAAGGCGTCATTTGCATTTCGTCCATACAAGACGATAACGCCATACCAGGCGTCATTTGCATCTCGTCCATACTAGACGACAACGCACATACAAGGCGTCATTTGCATTTCGTCCATACAAGAGGATAACGCCCATACAAGGCGTCATTTGCATATCGTCCATAGCATTTACAACGCCATACAAGGCGTCATTTGCTTTTCGTCCATACTGACGACAACGCCCATACAAGGCGTCATTTGCATTTCGTCCATACAAGACGATAACGCCATACAAGGCGTCATTTGCATTTCGTCCCATACAGCGATAACGCCATACAAGGCGTCATTTGCATTTCGTCCATACAAGACGATAACGCCCATACAAGGCGTCATTTGCATCTCGCATATACAAGCAACAACGCCATACAAGGCGTCATTTGCATTTCGTCCCATACAAGACGACAACGCCCATACAAGGCGTCATTTGCATTCCGGCCCATACAGCATTTATAACGCCCATACAAGGCGTCATTTGCATTTCGTCCATACAAGCGATAACGCCATACAAGGCGTCATTTGCATCTCGTCCATACAAAACGACAACGCCCATACAAGGCTTCATCTGCATTTCGTCAATACAAGACGAAAACGCCCAGACAAGTCGTCATTTGCATCTCGCCCATACAAGCGACAACGCCCATAAGGCGTCATTTGCATTTCGTCCATACAAGCGATTCCGCCATAAGGCGTCATTTGCATTTCGTCCATACAAGACGATAACGCCATACAAGGCGTCACTTGATCTCTTCCATACAGCATTTACAACGCCCATACAAGGCGTCATTTGCATTTCGTCCATACAAGACGATAACGCCCACACAAGGCGTCATCTGCATCTCGTCTATACAAGACGGCGTATCCTCACATCATTCCATATACAATCTGACTACAACCACAGCACAAACTCACATTCTTACATTGTTTTGCCTCAACAGTTATGCACTAACCGTTTGCTTAAGTCTTGGCATGCAGGAGCAGGAGCACAACGTGGATTTTCTCTTACAGCGAACCGGGGCAATTTGTTGGGGGGCCAACCTTCCCAATGAATGGCAGAAGCGGCCTCAAGCGTCGGTCCACTCATTCCACAGCACCATAAGCCATAACGGTACACACAAGGTTCGAAGCCCGTTTATTTTATTTGTATTCCTTACAACACAGCCCAGTGTCGTCATAACTCGACACTGGGACAAATTTTGAGTCCGCATTAGCCCACTTTGGTGTTTTGACCATGGTAGCCCAGTGTCGTCACAACTCGACACTGGGACAATTTTTTTGAGTCCACGTCAGCCCTTGCCTAATTGCCCAACGTTCTAGTTCTGAGGGTCGAGACAAAATTGGCTATGAGTCAACGTCTTTGTCCGAAGATTCTTCCATCATCTCCATACAAAGAGGGACAACTGTTGACACCCAATTTTGACCCTCCCGTCCAGTCATTAACTATAAAATTACACTAATTTTCAACAATAATTCTGATAATTTTTATAATAAAATGCAGCAAATAAAACATTAATACATGCATAAATAAGCAATTTAATAATGGCACCGCGTCCCACGTAGAAAATTACGCACTTAGAGTCTCGCGCCCATATTAATTAATTTAAACCCTGTCATGATTCTTAATTGATAATAAATACATAAAATAAATAATTTGACAATGACGTCGTATTAAATAGCACACCCGCGTTTATTATGGTAGTAATTTTAAAACTCAAGCTTAGGCTAATAAAACACCTAGATAATTTAATCACAACTTATTAATTTAATTTACCACTAATTAATTAATACACCTAAATTAACTTCTAAACACTAATACCCTAATTAATCACCCAACCCAATACCCAAAGCCCAATACCCCTAAACCCTAATCTCACCCTATTTCTACCCTACACTACCCTACTTCTAAAGGGGGCAGCCGCAACTTTTAACAAGGAGCAGTCCATCACTTTTATTTCCACAGGCAACTCTCACAGCCCTAACTCCCGGACCCCAACCATTTTTCTACCCTCAGCCTCCCCCGTCACCCTCTCCCTTTCAAAACTCTACTTCACTACCATGAGCCGCAACTTTGAAGGATCAGCAGCCCACCACTTTTTTTATTTCACAGGCAACCCTCAGCCCAAAAACTCTACCCAGCCGCCCTCACTCTCACCTCTCCCGTCACCTCTCCCTCGCCCTCTCTCTGTCACCCCCTACATCACCGGCGAACTCTCGTCTCTCTCCCTGCAACACACCCGTCACCTTCCTCCCACTGTCTCGCCAACGAACCACCGTCGAACACCCATTTCCCGTCATCACCGGCGAACCACCACGTCGGCGAACACACGCTACAGTCACAACCAGTCACTGAACCGAGACCCCTGTCGCATGACCCTCTCCCATCGAACCTCAGTAGTAGTGGCGTCGCTCCGGCGACTTCGCCGTGGAAGTGACGCCGCCACTCTCATGGCATGGTTTGGCTCTATTTCTGATTTAATGGCGTATTTTTATTTTTTGACTGATTTCGTTTGTTCGAATCTCGCCGGAGTTCTTCAAACTCCGGCGACCTATATCATGTTTCGTTTTGGATCCGCCACGCATCTTGATCGTTGGATCGTTTCGATTTTTCGAATCTTTCCGGTGACCTTGCCCGGATTTGTTACTGTTTCCGATGGCTTTGTGCGACCCACTGTTATTCCATTTCTGGGATCATTTCGTTGCTATGTTTGTTGTATCCACTGTCACGGATATTCTGCTCGCTGGTTTGCTATCGGTTGTTTCCGATGGTTTTGTGCGACCCACTGTTATTCCATTTCTGGGATCATTTCGTTGTTACGTTTGTTGTATCCACTGTCACGGATATTTTGCTCGCTGGTTTGCTATCGGTGTCAATTGCTTGTCGGGTCCAGATGATTTCGACGATTCCACTCCTTTATTTATTAAACTGTAGTTGATCATGATACTGCCCTGTTGTTATTAGACTGATTTTGGCAATTCTACCCTGTTGATAAACTGATTTTAAACAAGATACTACATTTTGGTATTTTACTGTTTTTGAACAAGATACTACATTTTGGTATTTTACTGTTTTGAACAAGATACTACATTTTGGTTACTGATTTGAACAAGATACTATATTTTGGTATTTTACTGTTTTTGAACAAGATACTACACTTCGGTATTAAACTGATTTTGAACATGATACTACACTTGGTATTTTACTGATTTTGAACAAGTTGCTACACTTGGTATTTTACTGATTTTGAACTTGATACTACACTGGCCAAAAAAGGATTTATCCGTCGATCTGGAGGCCCCCCCGTGGTAAGCGAGACGGAATATGTGGGCAAGGAGGAAAGTGAAAAAGGATTGGACGAGAATGCATAGTATCGTTCACCAGGAGGCGAGTCGACCGCCACCGTGACGATATTGGCTTCTCATGTCTTAGTATTCTTGGCATAACACTAGCTGAGCCCACACTATATAAAAAATATATTTTTATAATATCTTCTACATATATATCTATACATATACATGCATTGTGTTTGTTTGGTAATTTATTAATTATTTACTAACTCTTTCACTAAGTGTCTTTGCAGGTACCTGGAGGCGCACCTCAAAGTTAAAGCATTCGCATAAGATAAAAAAGCGAAATGTTGCTAATTTCTATTCATTACATCTTTTATGATTATTTGCTTTTATTTATTATTTATTAACTCTTCTACTAAGTGTCTTTACAGGTACCCGGAGGCGCACCTCAAAGTTAAAGCATTCGCATAAAATAAAATAAAAGCGAAATGTTGTTAATTTCTTCTCATTACATCTTCTATGATTATTTGCTGCTATTACATCTCGTTAAATATGTATCTATTTTAAATATTTGCATGCCTAGTTTAAATATCTCTTGGTTAGTTTAATAATTAAAACACTTTTAGAATTATAGATTACATGTTAGCACAATAATATAAAACCTAAGTTTGAACGGACAACCGCAAGTTAGCGGATCCTTTAGGATGCCTAACCCCTTCCCTTTAGGATAATAAAGAACTCTTACCTAGAATCTCACATAGTTTCACAGACCTTTAAATGGAGATCATTAATTGCAGTTTACTGCAATAAATCAAGTGTCCTAATTCACTATAATAATTAGGTGGCGACTCCTTAAAAATGCATTTAGGAATCAACCATACGTAGCGGCACTCCCGTTTTCGACTCCGGTTTAAAATGGGTGTTACAGCACTATCAATATCTAGGTGAGAATCAATCCTTACCAGTGATCGTATCATGTCATCTATCTAACGTGGAGGTTGAAAAACTGTTGAGAGTATTGAGGGCTCACAAGCTCGCAATTGGGTGGACACTAGCAGACATTAGAGGGATAAGTCTTTCTATAGTAATGCACAAAATTCGTCTAGAAGCTGAGAGCAGACCATCCATTGAGGCACAGAAGAGACTAATCCAACCATGAAAGATGTGGTGAGAAAAGAGATCCTGAAATGACTCGATGCTGGGGTGATTTATCATATCTCTGACAGTGCATGGGTAAGCCTTGTGCAAATGGTACCCAAGAAAGGTGGCATGACTGTGGTGACTAACGAAAAGAATGAGCTTATTCCATCCAGAACAACTACAGGGTGGAGAATGTGTATTGACTACCGCAAGTTGAACAAAGCAACCAGGAAGGATCATTTTCCTTTGCCTTTTATTGACCAAATGCTTGACAGGATTGCAGGACACAACTACTATTGCTTCCTGGATGGCTATTCAGGGTATCATCAAATTTCCATCTCTCCAGAAGATCAGGAGAAGACAACCTTCACATGCCCCTTTGGTACGTTTGCTTTCAGAAGAATGCCATTTGGGCTTTTCAATGCACCCGCCACCTTTCAGCGTTGTATGATGGCTATCTTTTCTGACATGATAGAGAGGACCATACAAATCTTCATGGATGATTTTTCTGTTTTTGGGTCCTCCTTTGATGAATGCTTAAAGTATTTGGAAGCAGTGTTGCAGCGGTGCAAGAATTCGAATCTGGTGCTGAACTGGGAGAAGTGTCACTTTATGGTACACGAAGGTATCATGCTTGGCCACAAGATTTAAAGAAAAGGCATTGAGGTAGACAAGGCGAAAGTTTCAGTGATCGAAAATCTGCCATTTCCAGTATCGGTGAAAGGGATTAGAAGTTTCCTTGGGCACGCTGGTTTCTACAGAAGATTCATCAAGGACTTCTCAAAGATCTCTAAACCTCTGTCCACCTTGTTGATGAATGGGGTTGCTTTTGAATTCAATAAAGAATGTCTGACTGCCTTTCAGACACTTAAAGAGAAGCTAACCTCAGCACCTATAGTCACTGCACCTGACTGGACACACCCATTTGAATTGATGTGCGATGCAAGCGACTACGCAGTGGGAGCGGTTCTTGGACAGAAAATTGACAAGATATTCAGGTCAATTTACTATGCAAGCAAAACTCTCAATGATGCTCAGCTGAATTATGCGACGATAGAGAAAGAGTTGCTAGCCATAGTATACGCATTTGAAAAATTCAGGTCATACCTCATTGGGAATAAGGTGATAGTGTACACTAACCACTCAACCATTAAGTATTTGATGACTATGAAGGATGCAAACTTCGGCTTATACGATGGGTGCTGCTACTACAAGAATTTGACATGGAGATCCGCGATAAAAAGGGGACAGAGAACGTGGTAGCAGACCACTTGTCAAGGCTTAAAGTGGAAGAGAGCCAAAACACTAATGATGTGCAAATAAATGACTACTTCCCAGACGAGCAACTGTTCAAGGTAAGTACCAGTGCAAATTTACCTTGGTTCGCTGACTTTGTTAATTTTCTTACGGCAAAAGTATTGCCTTCAGGAATGACAAGGCAGCAGGTGAAAAAGTTCTATTCAGAGGTAAAATATTACTACTGGGAGGAGCCAATTCTCTACAAGCACTGTGCTGATCAAGTCATAAGAAGGTGCGTACCCGAGGATGAAATGCCCCAAATTCTCACTCATTGTCACACCTTGTAATGTGGTGGGCATTTTGGAGCATCACGGACAACAACCAAGATATTGCAGAGTGGATTTTATTGGCCAACCCTATTCAAGGATGCCAACTGTTATACCCCATAGCTCCAGGGTATGTATGTGAGAATGTACGTACGAGAATACGACAGAAATTTTGGAAAGAAAGGAAGATGTGATTTTTCGACGGAAAAGTTTCCGGTTTTTGTGAAGAAAAAGGTTCGTTAATGGTAATTGGATTCCCAGATTTGGTATTTGGGCTTCTTGGATTATATTAGAATTATGGGATTTTATTTTCGGAAATGGTCACGTGGGGCCCACGGGAGAAATTTACGGTTTTGTGGGGCCCACTTTGTTTTTGAGATTTTCGGTATTTTGGATATTTTCGGAAGACGAAATATTTTGGACGACCTGGGGAGACACGTGTCACCCCACGTGGCACCCTTGGCCGGTGGAGGGACAGTGGCAGCCATCATGTCCTCGCCGAACGGCCTCGACACTGTAGCCCAAATCGTTGGCCATGTGGTGTGGTGGGACCCACACACACATGGCCCAATCTTGACCACACACCTTGCTTAGATCTTGCCCTCAATCCTCTATATATACCCCCTTAGCTTGAAGAGTAAATTCATTCCACACTTAAGAGTTTTTCCAAGCAAAATACTCCCTCCCTTCTACTTGTTCTCGTCCCCCTCCCACTTTGTGTAGTGAAATACTTTGGGTATTGTTGTAAAATCCCAAATACTTTGGCCTAGTATCCCTAGTAGTATTCCAAAGTTGTTTTAATACTAAGAGCCCGGAAATGCTACTTTATTCCAATAGTCGCAAAATGAAACCCTAGAAAATCTTCATAAGCTTGGTTGAAGTGTTAAGAGAAGTTGTTTAGAAACTTCTAAGGGTCGCTTGGAGTGGGTTGGAGCGTAAGGAATTGGAGCTAAACGTTGCTCAGGATCGACATATAATCCTGGATAATTTTGGGCTTATCAAGGTAATAATCTATGTCCCCCTATTGTAATTGGATATTACATATTGTAGTAATTTAGAATTGAGTATAAGATATATTGGAAGGATGATTATAAAGGATTGAACTGTATTTACATTGGATTGTATTCTGATGAGACTTGTGTAGTGTTATTGTGAAGTAGAATTGTACACGTCAGGTTAGGCGTGTAACCTCTCCCTTGGGAGTTGTTGGCCTGGTAGCGGGCCTGAGTAGAGGAGGAGATTTATGTGGTTGCGGGGGGGAGGTGCTGCCGAATTTTCTGTAGAATAAGGAACCATGCATTTAGAATATTCTACGAAGAGATCGAGAGGTTGATAGACGTTTTGTGGCCTTTTTAGGTGGAAGTACTACGAGTAGCGTATTCTACTTGAAGGGTGGAAAAGGCTAGCGGTTCTGATGCTTTGGAGCTTTTGCTTCTTGTCGATAATCGTCGCGAGGTATGTGAACTTCTTCCTATCTTTTCTAGCATGATTGTTGTGAACTATGTAGTGCGGTGAGCGTCATGTGCTAAGTGAATTGGTTGGTTTAAAACATAAGGTGTTATAATAGCTTTATGGGAAGTTAGTTATAACGACTTTATGTAGGTAAAAGAATGGTTTATTGGTTTTTGAAAGTTAAGAGACTTGACTTATAAACGACTTGATTTTGAAAGATAAGAGACTTGATCTTGAAAGATAAGAGACTTGACTTATAACGACTTGTTTTCGGAAAAAGAGAAGTAACTTGATTTTAAGTATAGGTTACTTGTTTTGAAAAGAGTAAGTTATTTGGGTTTTAAAAGAATACTTGTTGTTGTTTTAAAAGAAAAGAGACTTGTGGTATCGAAGAGTTTTTGGTTTAGAACATAAGGTGTTATAACAGCTTTATGGGAAGTTAGTTATAACAACTTTATGAAAACAAAGGAATGGTTTTATCATTGGTTTTAAAATGGTAACTTGACTTTAAAAGGAGAAGTGTTTTGGTCTAAAAAGAAGGCATGGTATTGTCTTAATTTGGTTTAAAAAGGAAAGTCTGAAAGTTGTTTTGGTTTAATTAAAATGTTAGTCACTTTATTTTGATACTACGGGTATCGGGTGACCTTTGTAAAAGAAATGGATCTTTTAAAAAGAATTTAACGTACGTAGTACTTTGGGGTCAAAACCTGGACTTTAGCATAAAATGAAAGTACCTTGAGTCGTGTGTAACTTGCCTACGTTTGCGTGTGATAGCCTTGTCGAGCTAGTATTGTATTTCTATACCACCGCGTCTCTCGATGGAGGGCCGGTTATCTTGTTATATCCTTGGACCTACTGACACGTTGGGTGGCCCACGGGTATGGTTCCATTAGGATTGTTGTTCAATGGACTAGCTCTCCATGAGGTTTTACTGATTCGGCTTGGTATCTGGTAGTTGGCTCTCGTACTTGCCCCGAAGTCGTGGGCTGTTTGGCAGTATCGGTAGTTAGCCGTACTTGCCCGTTCGGTTTGTGACGAAGTCTCGTGATTCCACTTGGTATCGGTAGTTAGTCTTCGTACTTGCCGGCCAGTGCGTGGCGCGAGCTTGTATCCGTAGTTGGCTTTCGTACTTGCCACAGGTCGAACCGTGGTTTGGTTATATAGATTTGTTGGTACGGCTTTGGTATCGGTAGTTGGCTTCGTACTTGCCGGTCGATTGATGATGCGGCAGTATCGTAGTTCGCCGTACACCGCCGTCACGGTTGTTATGTCACAGTGGGACACGATGTTCATGTGTACTTCTTGGTGTGACTATATCATAGATGGCGATGAGGAAGGTATTCCACGCACGATTGATGTTGTGGGCGTGAGACCCATTGCATATTTGAGTAATGACTTTGAGGCGAGAGTCACGACTTGACATATTGTTTATATATTGTGGATCGTAGTTTGGTTATCATACATGTCTCGCTTTATATAGACTATTATGATTTCATTCTGATATTTCTGATTTCACATACTTGGTACTGTTATCGACCTCCTTGAGAAGTGCGTTCATCTGCGCGGTAGAGGTACATTGGTTGTGGATCCTCGATCTTAGGATCACGATTCAGCGTTTTGGGAAGCTCGTTTCTCGGAGGCTCATCTTTGGTATAGTCCACTGTCGGTGTAGTGACTTGTACATTCGTGGTATGGCGGGGCCTGTCCGTCATAGTTATGGTTACATTCTTAGAGATCATGTAATCTTGTTGTGGCGAGGTTTGTAAAAGGATTTAAGCATTGAGTTGATATATATATGTATATATTCGGAAGGTGACCGTTTTAGTTGCTTTGTTTCATACTTTATCTCTTGTTTCATGTTTAAGTTTTTATTTATTGATTTTCTCGATGTTGTATCACTAGGGTGCCCGGTAAGGCACGATCACGAGCGGATCGGGTCGTGACAAAAGTTATATCGAGCGATTAATCCTCGGAAAGTGTCTACGACCGTGTCTAGTAGAGTCTTGATTATCGGTGTGTTGTGCACCATCTATAATCGGGAGGTTGCATGACATTTAGGATTGGTTTCCATTCTTCTCACTCGAGATCGTGCCTTAGCCGTGTTATCAGTTGGACTCCTCCAGCGCATTCTTTTATATCGATTATGCCTCGCGCAACGGCAGAGCCCGAGAAGGGCAAAGCGGCGAGAAGTGCGAGTAAACGGAGGTTACGAGCGAGAGGCGATTTTACGAGGTGGTGCTACGGCGGCGGATTCTACGATGCCCGGCCCAGCAGAGTTTAGAACGCGGCGGTGGCTCACGAGACCACGATACACGAGCCTCGGCCGCGGCGAAGCAGAGGATATGGGTTGCAGGAGATGGCCCGATTACTAGTTAGGTTTATGGCGAGACTTGAGGGCGAGGCGAGTCGGGGTACGATGAGTGCACCCGGGGCGATAGTTGGAGACTTGGGACTTCTTAAGTTGCGATCCACGGTGTTCTATGGATCGAGAGTGAGGATGACCCTCGAGTTTATCAAGCGATTCTGACGGATCATGAGTGATCAAGGCCTCGAGGCGAGTCGGTGGTATTGGGTTCGCATCGGTGCGTGATCTGCGGATCGTGGTTTGATTCATAGGAAGCGTCGGGGAGCATGCGCTTCGGTGTATGGGGCGAGTTCTCGGGAGCATTTCTTGCACATTTCTTGCCCCACGGATGAGAGGCTCGGTAAGCAATTTTTGATGTTGGCGGGGCGGGCGTGCGGTTGGGAAGTACAACGTGGAGTTCGACTCGTTGGCCCGATATGTCGGCGTTAGTGGCAAATATGGAGGGCGAGTGCACCGCTACGTCCACGAGGCTCGATGACTACTTAGCGAGCTTGCTCGGGTGTAGCTCTTGTGGGCATGGACATTGCCGCACGCGACTTATGCGCCCAGGTGTGAGGCGGAGAGGTCGGCGGAATGACCGGGATCAGCGAAGAAGGCGAGCAGCGAGGTCTTTTGGCGACTTTCGGCGGACGCCTCAGCCAGAACCGATTATGCGCCTCCGCGATCAGAGCGGTCCTCCGATCTTGAGGCATCCAGAGTATTCGAGGCGGTCGAGGGCTCGAGGTTGAGTTTCGGGGGAGTAGTGGTGTTGACCAGATGAGACCACCCTTACCTCAGTGTGGCCGTTGCGGTAGAATCCATAAGGGAGAGTGTTGTGCTGGTTCGGGAGGTTGTTTTACATGCGGCCAGCAGGGCCATTTTGCGAGAAATTATCCGACCAGAGGTAGCGCGGATGTAGAGACTCGGCCTTCAGGATCTTTGGCTGGTTCATCACCTTCTACAGTTATGCGCCTGCGAGTGTGCCTATGATTAGAGTGAAGCGGTAGATACAAGTATATCCTTAACCCTCTAGAGATTAGTATGCTTGATAAGGTGATCTTATTATTGTGTGCTATGTACGGATAACGTTGTGTTATAGATGTGTTAGAAAACATGGTTAGTTGAAAGGATAAGTATGGGGACATAGAAGGTGTGAACCTTAGAATATTATACGTTGAGACCTTAGATGTAAGTTCGTCTCGAGTATAAGACTTTGCAGGTGATCCTTGTCGGAGAGCATTATATACATGGGGTGTATTAGTGGGATAATTCCTTGGGTTGTGTAAGATGAAAGTGGTAGCTTTCAGGACTTGTATAGGTAAGGTTGTTCCGGATCGGGGAACAAGAGTCTGGTGCGATTATGGGTCGGGTTGAGGACCATTCACGGGTCAACCCGCAGCCCGGTTTGGGGTGGGGTCAGTTCGAGGTGGTCCCGCCAGGTGGTAGGGTCACGAGGGTGCTAAGCCCAGGTTTAGGTAACCATCGTATGAGTTCGTGGATATGTTCGACCAGAATCGGATCGTGAAGGCCGGGAATGGCCTTAAGGGAATTTGAGGCTAGTATGATGACCAAGTTAGAGATAGTGACCCCGAGGTTTTGGAAACTGAAGCAATGACAGAAATGTGGTACGTATTGTAGGAAGATTTCGAGTGTACGAGGAAGATCCGACGAGTAAGAAAAGAGGCTAAGATGTGTTAAGATGATGGAAGTGTCCTTTTTATAAGTAAAGAGGGGAAGGAAGTATCCTTTGGACCCTGGGTGGAAGTTTTGTGTTGTTATGCACGTTTGAGGTGATTCCTCGTTGGCTTGGATTGAGAGTTGCGTGTATGTTATACTATGGCCATTGGTGGCAGGTCTGGTTTGGTAAGTATAGTAGTGAAGACAATACCGGCGCAGGTATGTTTTGGAGACTTAGAAGGAACATTCGGGACGAATGTTTCTAAGGGGGGAAGAATGTTATACCCCGTAGTTCCAGGGTATGTATGTGAGAATGTACGTACGAGAATACGACAGAAATTTTGGAAAGAAAGGAAGATGTGATTTTTCGGAAAAGTTTAGGTTTTGTGAAGAAAAGATTCGTTAATGGGAATTGGATTCCCAGTTTGGTATTTGGGCTTCTTGGATTATATTAGAATTATGGGATTTTATTTTGGAAATGGTCACGTGGGGCCCACGGGAGAAATTCTGATTTTGTAGGGCCCACTTTATTTTTGAGATTTTGGTATTTTGGATATTTTGGAAGACGAAATATTTTGGGACGAATCGGGGCGACACGTGTCACCCCGTGGCACCCTTGGCGGGTGGAGGAGACAGTGGCTAGCCATTGTCCCTTGGCCGAATGGCCTTGACACTGTAGCCCAAATCGTTGGCCATGTGGTGTGGTGGGACCCACACACATGGCCCAATCTTGACCACACACCTTGCTTAGATCTTGGCCTCGAATCCTCATATATACCCCTTAGCTTGAAGAGTAAATTCATTCCACACTTAAGAGTTTTCCAAGCAAAATACTCCTCCTTCTACTTGTTCTCGTCCCCCTCCCACTTTGTGTAGTGAAATACTTTGGGTATTGTTGTAAAATCCCAAATACTTTGGCCTAGTATCCCTAGTAGTATTCCAAAGTTGTTTTAATACTAAGAGCCCGGAAATGCTACTTTATTCCAATAGTCATGAAATGAAACCACTAGAAAATCTTCATAAGCTTGGTTGAAGTGTTAAGAGAAGTTGTTTAGAAACTTCTAAGGGTCGCTTGGAGTGGGTTGGAGCGTAAGGAATTGGAGCTAAACGTTGCTCAGGATCGACATATAATCCTGGATAATTTTGGGCTTATCAAGGTAATAATCTATGTCCCCCTATTGTAATTGGATATTACATATTGTAGTAATTTAGAATTGAGTATAAGATATATTGGAAGGATGATTATAAAGTTGGCTTGTATTTACATTGGATTGTATTTACAGTAGACTTGTGTAGTGTTATTGTGAAGTAGAATTGTACACGTCCGGTTAGACGTGTAACCCTCTCCCTTGGGAGTTGTTGGCCTGGTAGCGGGCCTGAGTAGAGGAGGAGATTTATGTGGTTGCGGAGGGGAGTCTTTGCGAATTTTACGTAGAATAAGGAACCATGCATTTAGAATATTCTCTGAAGAGATCGAGAGGTTGATAGGCGTTTGTGGCCTTTTTAGGTGGAAGTACTACGAGTGGCGTATTCTACTTGAAGGGTGGAAAAGGCTAGCGGTTCTGATACTTTGGAGCTTTTTGCTTCTTGTCGATAATCGTCGCGAGGTATGTGAACTTCTTCCTATCTTTTCTAGCATGATTGTTGTGAACTATGTAGTACGGTAGACGTACATGTGCTAAGTGAATTGGTTGGTTTAAAACATAAGGTGTTATAATAGCTTTATGGGAAGTTAGTTATAACGACTTTATGTAGGTAAAAGAATGGTTTATTGGTTTTTGAAAGTTAAGAGACTTGACTTATAAACGACTTGATTTTGAAAGATAAGAGACTTGATCTTGAAAGATAAGAGACTTGACTTATAACGACTTGTTTTCGGAAAAAGAGAAGTAACTTGATTTTAAGTATAGGTTACTTGTTTTGAAAAGAGTAAGTTATTTGGGTTTTAAAAGAATGCTTGTTGTTGTTTTAAAAGAAAAGAGACTTGTGGTATCGAAGAGTTTTTGGTTTAGAACATAAGGTGTTATAACAGCTTTATGGGAAGTTAGTTATAACAACTTTATGAAAACAAAGGAATGGTTTTATCATTGGTTTTAAAATGGTAACTTGACTTTAAAAGGAGAAGTGTTTTGGTCTAAAAAGAAGGCATGGTATTGTCTTAATTTGGTTTAAAAAGGAAAGTCTGGAAGTTGTTTTGGTTTAATTAAAATGTTAGTCACTTTATTTTGATACTACGGGTATCGGGTGACCTTTGTAAAAGAAATGGATCTTTTAAAAAGAATTTAACGTACGTAGTACTTTGGGGTCAAAACCTGGACTTTAGCATAAAATGAAAGTACCTTGAGTTGTGTGTAACTTGCCTACGTTTGCGTGTGATAGCCTTGTCGTGCTAGTATTGTATTTCTATACCACCGCGTCTCTCGATGGAGGGCCGGTTATCTTGTTATATCCTTGGACCTACTGACACGTTGGGTGGCCCACGGGTATGGTTCCATTAGGATTGTTGTTCCATGGACTAGCTCTCCATGAGGTTTTACTGATTTGGCTTGGTATCTGGTAGTTGGCTCTCGTACTTGCCCCGAAGTCGTGGCTGTTTCGGCTTGGTATCTGGTAGTTAGCCTTCGTACTTGCCCCGTTCAGTTTTGTGACGAAGTCTCGTGATTCCGGCTTGGTATCTGGTAGTTAGTCTTCGTACTTGCCCCGTCCAGCTGCGTGGCGCAGGCTTGGTATGTGGTAGTTGGCTTTCTTACTTGCCCTGGGTCAGCTTCGTGGTTTGGTTATATAGATTTGTTGGTACGGCTTTGGTATCTGGTAGTTGGCTTTCGTACTTGCCCCGGTCAATTGATGATGCGGCTTGGTATCTGGTAGTTAGCCTTCGTACCTGCCCCGTACGGTTGTTATGTCACAGGTGGGACCTGATGTTCATGTGTACTTCTTGGTGTGACTATATCATAGACTGCCGGCAGTGAGGAAGGTATTCCACGGGCACGATTGATGTTGTGGGCGTGAGACCCATTGCATATTTGAGTAATGACTTTGAGGCGTGAGTCACGACTTGACATATTCGTTTATATATTGTGGATGTAGTTTGGTTATCATACATGTCTCGCTTTATATAGACTATTATGATTTCATTTCTGATATTTCTGATTTCACATACTTGGTACTGTTATCGACCTCGCCCGGGGCTGCGTTCATGCCGCAGTAGAGGTACATCGGTTGTGGATCCTGCTCTTAGGATCACGATTCAGCGTTTTGGGAAGCTCCGTTTCTCGGAGGCTCATCTTTGGTATAGTCCCCGTCGGTGTAGTTACTTGTACATTCGGGGTATGGCGGAACCTGTCCCGTCATAGTTATGGTTACATTCTTAAGTGCAGAATCTTGTTGTGGCGGGGTTTGTAAAAGGATTTATCTGTTCAGGTTGATATATATATGTATATATTCAGGAAGGTGACCGTTTTGGTTAACCTGTTTCATACTTTATCTCTTGTTTCATGTTTAAGTTTTTATTTCCGCTGATTTTCTCTGATGTTGTATCACTAGGGTGCCCGGGGTAAGGCACCAGTCACGGGCCCGGGATCGGGTCGTGACACCAACACCTTTGTGAGGGGTTGTGATCATTGCCAAATAACTGGGAACATGACAAGGCGAAATGAAATGCCCCTGACTAGGATTTTAGAAGTGGAGTTGTTTGACATGTGGGGGATTGATTTCATGGGCCCATTCCCAACGTCCTTTGGGAACCAATACATTCTTCTTGCAGTGAATTATGTGTCCAAATGGGTCGATGCAGTGGCTACTAAAGAGAATGATAGTAAAACAGTCTTGAAATTCCTGCAGAAAAACATATTCACAAGGTTTGGCACTCCAAGTGCCCTCATCAGCGATGAAGGGAGTCATTTTTACAACAAGCAGCTTGATATCTTGCTGGCACATTATGGAGTCTACCACAGGATTGCCTTTCCATACCACCCGCAAGCCAACGGGCAGGCTAAAATTTCAAACAGGGCAGTGAAAAGCATACTGGAAAAGACAACGGATGGCTCAAGGAAGAATTGGTCTAAGAAGCTGGATGCACTATGGGCCTATAGGACAACTTTCAAGACTCCCATTGGGATGTCACCGTACATGATGGTCTATGGGAAGGCATGTCATCTACCGGTGGAGTTGGAACACAAAGCATACCGGGCAACGAGAAAGATGAACATGGATGTCAAAGCAGCAGGGCAGAAGAAGCTACTGCAACTGAATGAGTTAGATGAATTTCGGAACAACGCTTATGAAAATGCAAAAATCTATAATGATAGGGTCAAGGCATGGCATGACAAGAACTTGATACGTAAAGAGCTACAACTTGGGAAACAAGTACTCTTATTCAATTCACGGCTGAGATTGTTCCCAGGTAAGTTGAAGTCCAGATGGTCAAGGCTATTTGTTGTGGAAAAAGTGTTCCCCTATGGTGCAGTCGAGTTGAGAGGAAAAGAGGACGTACCATTCAAAGTGAACGGACAGAGAGTGAAGCCATACTTGTTGAATTACATAGAACAAATCAACTATGTGGTTTGTCTCAAGTCACAATGAAGAGGAACTTGCGTCCGACTAAAAGACAATGTTTAAATTATGCAATTTAGTTTAAATAGAACAGTCTCACTTTTGGTATGTTTGTTGTGTTGTGATGCCAGGTGAAGGAATCAGAGAATGAGCATGAAGAAAAGGGTGGAAAATACGGAGTCGAGTCAAGCGCATGTACCAATTCTTGGGGCTAGCTGTGTCGAATGTTCAGAGAGGCCCGATGCTTTAGGCACCATTGTGCACTATCTGAAACGGTGCCGATTAACAATTTCCGAATAATAAAAAAGCCATGAATCGCCAAATCTCCTCCCACAGATACTGTCTCAGTGCAATATCCGCCGCCACCACCATCATTTTGAGCCGATGTATGTCTGTAAGTCGTCCCTCTTTAATTTTTGAGTCTTTTACACATTTGGGACAATGTGTAGTTTAAGTTTGGGGGGAGTTTTTATTTTATTTTTGAGTCTTTTGTTTGTTTTTGTATTTTATTTTATTTTATTTTATTTTTGAGTCTTTTATTTGTTTTTGTGTTTTATGTGTGAGCCAGTTTTTTTTTGTGATCATGCATGATGTGCTTATTTGGAACGCCTAGTGAACTAAGTGGGATAATGTAGTGGAATGAGAAGCTAAAATATATGTGCTTAAGTTAGATATGTCAAAAATTCATGAAAATTTGATTATTTGGAATATTTGGTGTTTAGCCTATGTGCTGTCAATTGAAAAATGTTTGTGAAGTCTGCTTGCTTGTTATTTGAGGCGAAATAGTTAAGATGTACATGTTAGGGAGATGATTCAGACATTTCTTTGTTAGCCCTTCTTACCATTCATTACCTACCTTGCAATAAATTGTATCCCTAGTCAGCCCCGTTGAGCCTAAAATAAGTTGTTTTCTTTGACACCTCATGATTCCTTCGTGTTCCATAAGCAATAGTTGAATAAAAAGATGAAAAAGAGTGAAAAAGAAATACAAAAGAGAGTGAAAATTGATGCACCCAATGAAAAAGATGTAAAAGCTTAAAAATTGAGGGTGCCTATGTGAATTGTTTCATGCTCTCAAAAAGAGAAAAGGGGAATGATAGGTATGAACTGAAAAAAATACCAAAAATAAGGACAAAATGATTGAATGAGAAAAATGCTTATGGTACGTAAATTGAGCCTAAATGCCTACTCTTACCTATCCTTGCCTAAGCCTACATTATAACCCTGAAAAGTCCTGATGATCTCTAGAATGTATGTCTATGATTAGTGGAGAAGAGCAAGTAAACAGGTCCATATAACTAAATGAAATTGACATGCATATGTTAGGTATTCATGCTTCCATTACTTATGATTGAAATGCATTTGCGAAATATCTGACTTAAATTCTAGATTGCTAAATTCATGTTATATTTGTTCCTACATATTATCTCAACTGACGTTCATGTGTTTCTAACTACTTTTGCAGCTGCTTGATTTGAGTCTTTGAGTCTTTGTTTTGTTTTGATCTTTGCTCGAGGGCGAGCAAAGGTTAAGTTTGGCGGTGTTTGTTAGGTGTATTTTGTATACACCTTTTGTGTCATTTTTCGTTAGTATTTTTCCATTTTTCGTTCAAATAAGTGTCGTGTTAGGTTGTTTTTCTTTCTTTTGAGTCACAGCGGTGCAAAAAGGCAAAATGGTGAAAAGGAGCTAGAGTTGGGCAGAAAAGGTGCTCCCGGGACAAAAAGGACGAAAGTTGGCAAATCATGACGGAGGATTTTCAGCACCGCGGTGCTAATATGCAGAATCGCGGTGCCATTATTATTGAGAAGCCACAGGACTTTTAACACCGCTGTGCCACTATGCAGAACTGCGGTGCTATATTTGCTGAGAAGGTGCAGGAGTTTCGGCACCGTGGTGCCGTTATGCAGAACCGCGGTGCCGGTGCGGAAAATCTCAGTTCCGAAGAAGAATTGACTAAGGGCAGATTGGTCCATAAGGCACGAAATTTGGAACATATTTAAGCTCTAGGGAATAATGCTATAAGGGTTGGTCATTCTACAATTGGAGACTTAATTCGCAGTAATTTCAGAGAGTACATGGTCCGTTATCAACGTGCGCGTTATGAATCCTCGGGAGAGAGAAAAAACATCCCTACCGGACGAACGACCTAAATCTTTCTTTCGTTTTTAATTCAGTTTATGTATGGATTTTGTGTTAGTTCTTAGCGTGACTATGACTAGGAGCTAAACACTTTATTAGGGCTTTCCTTTTGAATCGCTTGAAACTTCTATTCATGAATTAATGCAGTAGTTTGGTTTCTTCTTCACTTGATTAAGATTTAGTCAATAATTGGTATGAATGTTTGATAATTAATTGATCACTAATTATCATAATATATATGATTTTGAATCAATAACCGAGAGGAGAGATTTTGATATGCTGTAATTGACTATACATAGGTTAAAATTGCGGACGACAGTATCCCGATACTTGTGTAGCATTATAGGTTACTGTTCTTAATCCTCTTATGTGGTAAATCCTATCATAGAAATATAGAAGGGTTCTGCACTGGGGTTGAGTGATTATATGTCCTAACCAGAATATAAGGCAGTTTAGTTAACCGCTATCTTAACGTAGAAGAAGAAGTCATTCTAGTTGCATTAAGGATTGAATAGAGTGGATAGTCGAGGATTTTAGAAGCCATAATTCATTCATAACTGATTATAACTTAAATAGTTCAGTAATTCTTGCAATTATTCTAGTAGTTAAACAAAAACTCAACTCAAATATCGATTGCCAAATAGATAACATAAAGTAGATGAACGGTAATTAGAAACCAGTCTCTGAGGATGATATTCGGTCTTATCAGACTATATTACTTGTCAACGATACGTACACTTGCGTGAGCATTCGAATCACAGCTAACACTAAGTTGAAAGATCCAGGGAGTTTCACCTTACCTTGCACCATAGGGAATGTGACATGCAAGCAAGCCTTGTGTGACTATGGGGCAAATGTCAACCTAATGCCCCTCTCTGTGTTCAAAAGGCTTGGTTTGGGGGAAGCAAGGCCAACCACAGTCACCCTGCATCTAGCTGATGGTTCAGTTGTGCATCCCCAGGGAATTATTGAAGATGTATTGGTACAAGTGGGTAAATTCTTCCTTCCTGCTGATTTCCTCATTTTAGACATGGATAAAGATGAAAATATGTCCATGATCCTTGAGAGACAATTCCTAGCCACAGGGAGAACCCTCATTAATGTTGAAAAGAGGGAGTTAAAGCTCAGAGTCCAAGGTGAAGAAATAGTATTCAAAGTTTTCAAGTAGTCCACTGAACCTCAAGTCGATGCTAGATACTTTGTTGTTGGTGTAGTTGATAAAAAGGCTCCTCATGAAAGTTTCAAGGGTACTGATGCCCTTGATGGTAAGAATTTTGCACCCGTAAATGATGTGGTGGATGAGAACAATGGAATGAGCCCTGTGAAAAAGAAAAGGCGAAGGATGAGGAAAATGGTGCTAAAGTAGATATGTGGAGGGGACACTCTACCCCCTTGAGTTAGTAAGTAACCTGCGTCCGGCTAAAAGACGTTAAAGACAACGCTACTTTGGATGCAACCCAATGTTTTAATTATGTTATTTCAATTTTTGTTTTAGTTTGTTTTCTTTTATCTTGAACAGTCTCACGATCTGATATGCTAGTGTCTTTGGATGACAGGCGAAGGGCGTGACTCACTCCGAATGGTAAACAATGCAGAAAACTGAAGACACTGGAAATTTTCGGCAATTAGCATCGCGGTTCTTGGAGCAGAACCGAGGTTCCTCCTTCGGCAATGTGCACAGTAATTTGTCCTTCATCCCAAACCTCCGTTATGACCGTTGTGTTGTGTCAGTAAGTTATCTCTTTATATTTTTTTGTCCTCACACATTGGAGACAATATGTCTATTAAGTTTGGAGGGGTGTCTTATTTTATCCTATTGTTTTTGAGTCTTTTTTATTTGTCTTTGTGTTGTTTTATGTGTTTTTGAGTCATAATTTTTTTATGGATCATGCATGTTGTAGTTGCTAAAGATATTGAGTGGATAAAGTGGGATAATATAATGGAATTGAAAGCAAAAATCTGTGTGATTAAGTTGGATATGCCAAAAATTCATGACATCTAATTATTTGGGATATTTGTGTTTAGCCTATGTGTGTCATTATGGAAAGAAAGATTGAAAAATGTCTAGAAATTTGTTTGCTTGTTATTGAGGCGAAATAGTTAAGATATACATGTTTAGGGAGATGATTCAGACATTTCGTTGATAGCACTTCTGACCATTCATTACATACCCTGACATAAATTGTATCCTTAGTCAGCCCCTTTGAGCCTAAATAATATTTTTTTGACACCCTATGATTCCCTTTTTGTGTCATAAGTTATAATTGAAAACTCTTGGAATGAGAAGTGTTGAAAAAGAGATAAAAAGAGAGTGAAAATTTGATGCACCCCAATGTAAAATATGCAAAAGCCTAAGTTTGGGGGTGATTGTTATTTATAATGTATTTCATCCTCTCAAAAGAAAAGAGGGGAGAAAAATAGGTGAGAGATTAAAAAGATAGTCAAAAAGAAGGAAAAAAAGTTGAATGAAAAATGTTTATGGTACGTAATTGAGCCTAGATTCCTACTTTTACGTGCCCCAGCCTAGGCCTACATTACAACCCGTGAAAGCCCTGATGATTTCTAATATGTATGTCTATGATTAGTGGAGAATAGCAAGTAGACAAATCTATAACATTTTGGGAAAGATGGAATGAAATTGACATGCATAGGTTAGGTGTTTGTATTTCCATTGATCATGATCTAAGTGAATTTGCAAAATATCTAACTTGAAACCCTAGATTGCTAAATATTCATGATATGTATGTTCTAACATATTATCTCAACTTTCATCCATGATTTTGAAAAATCATTGCTATAGCTACTTGATCCAGGTCATTGAGTCTTTTACTTTTTTATTCTTGTTTTTGTTTAGTGCTTTACTCGAGAGCGAGTAAAGTGTAAGTTTGGGGGTGTTTGTTAAGTGTATTCTGTATACACTTTTGAGTCCTTTTTAGTTAGTATTTTACCCTTTTATTCTGCGTTTAGTATAGTGTTAGGTGCGTTTTTCCTTCATTTTGTGTCACAGCGGTCACAAAGGAGAAATACCATTTTTGAGGACGAAATGAGCTTAATTGAGATACAAATTGCACAAGCACAACCCAAGGAATGAAACCTAAAAAGTGTCACGAAGAATATAACAAATCAGGCGGAATCGGACAGGAATCAGAGAGGCACCGCGGTGCCTGGCCAAGCAGCACTGCGGTGCCATGGAATCGCGGTCAAGAAAATTAGCACTGAGGCGTAAAAATTGCCGAAAGTCCGAAGTTGATTCACCGTCGAAGGCATTGCGGTCCAGGTAAGAGGCACCGCGGTGCCATACTTCTAGTAGGTTTCCAGTGATTTCAGCCAATTAGCACCGCGGTGCCGGATAGCGGAACCCCGGTGCCGACGCATAAAAATCAAAATCCGAGTCGATTTTTGACAAGGGTAAAAGGGTTCGAAACAAGGTTTTTTTAGATATAAATACCCTAAACTCTGTCATTATTAGGGGACACAACTTTGGAGAGGAGAACGACGACTACAAGCTACAATTGGAGACATCTCATTGTTCAAGTTATTTTTTTTCCCTTACTTTATTTCAGTTTATGTTGGATTGTAATTTAGTTCTTGACATGACAATGTTTAGGAGCTAAATACTTTAGTAGATTTTTCATCGAATCTTCTTGAAGCTCTTTCATATAATTAATGCATTAGTTTTTTAGTTCTTCTTCAGCGTATTAAGATCTATTCAATATTGTTATGATTGCTTGATAATTAACTAGCTATTAATTGTCATCACTTATATGATTTCGAATAAAAAGTCTGAAATGTGAGATTTGAATATGCTGTCATTGTCTAGACATAGGTTAAAATCGTAGACGAAAGTACCCCGATACTTGGGTAGTATTATAGGTTATTGTTCTTAATCCTCCTGTGTGGTAAAACTTATCATAGAAATATAGAAGGTTTATGCACAAGGTTGAGCTCTTGTATGTCCTAACCGGAATATATGACAGATTAGTTAACATGTTATCTTAATAAGAAGAAGAATCATTAGCATTGCATTAACACGTGAAAGAGTGGATAGTTGAGGAGATTGGATGCTCTATTCCATTCTTAACTGTTATAAACCCAAAGTATTATAATCTTTAGTTTATTTTCTGCACTTAGTCATAATTCTTAGTCATAAATCTAAAACCAAAGAACGTCAACTAAATAGATACCATAGGATAGATAATCAGTACTTAATAAACCAGTCTCTGTGGATGATAAACTCGGTCTTACAGATCTTTATTACTTGAACGATACGTACACTTGCGTAAGTATGTAGAAATATCGCAACAGTAAGTTCGTAGAAATGAAGTTATGTCGGATAACTTAATTCCTACAGAACTTATGTCTGACAAATTAAGTTTCTATCGCGATATTAGGTCATAGATAATAGTAAGCCAATTTTTGTTTTTTTTGTTTTTTCGATCTCAGGATGACGACGATTAAGTTGGTAGTTGAAGGGTTCACTATGAACTTTATTAGTGCGTATGCGTCGCAGGTGGGCTTCAACGAGAAGGAGAAAAGGCGTTTTTGAGAAGATTTGGATGAAGTGGTGGGAGGTATACCACCCATTGAGAAGTTATTTGTAGAAGGGTGTTTCAATGGACATATTGGGGCACTTCTGGGGTTATGACGACGTGCATGTAGGTTTTGGCCTCAGCGACAGGAACGGGGGAGACGTCTCGCTTCTGGAGTTTACTAGAGCTTTTAGGATGGTAATAGCCAATTCGAGGTTCCTTAAGAAGGAGGAGCATTTGGTGACTTTTCGTAGTTCGGTGGCAAAAAGTCAGATTGACTTTTTGCTCCTTAGGAAGGTTGACAACAATTTTTGTAAAGACTGCAAGGTTATTTGAGAGAGTATCTTACAACCCGACAAAAGCTTTTGGTGATGGATTTGAAAATCAATATGGAGAAGATGTGAAGGGTTGTTGATGACAGGTTAAGAATAAAATGGGGAAGTTTGATCATGGCTAGTGCAAAGGAGATGGGGGAGAGGTTGATGGCTAAGGGGGAGAGTATTGGGGATGCGATCGGTATGTGGGACAGATTGACCATTTACATTTGTGAGGTAGCCAGAGAAGTGCTAGGAGTCTCGCGGTGTTATCGTGGTGGACATCGAATGGACTGGTGGTGTAATGGTAAAGTTCAAGAAAAGGTGGAAGCGAAGAAAGTAACGTATATGAAATTGATTGAAAGCAACTATGAGGTGGAGAAGTGGACGATTAGGGAATTGTATAATATGGCGAAGAAGGAGGCAAAGCTAGCGGTTACGGTGCCGAAAACTGTAGCTTTTGAACGTTTGCATATGGAATTAGAGGAAAATGACGGGGATAACAAGTTGTACAAACTAGCCAAGGTGAGGGAAAAGAGGGTCCGAGCCTTGGATCACGTGAGGTGCATCAAGGATGAGGACGGAAAAGTACTGGTGGAGGAAGTGCATATTAGGAAGAGGTGACAGTCTTACTTCTATGAACTCTTAAACAAAAAAGAAGATAGAGACATTGTACTGGGAGATCTGGAGCAATCTGGTAGGTACCGACATTTTGGATATTGTGGAAGTATTAAGGTTGAGGAGGTTCTAGAGGTTGTTCGAAGGATGCGCAAGGGACATGCGACCGAGCCTGATGAGATTCTAGTTGAATTTTGGAAGAGCGCAGGAAGGGCATGTTTGGAGTGGCTGGCGGAATTGTTTAACGTCATTTTTAAGAATGTGAGAATTCCCGAAGAATGGAGACGGAGTACAATGATTCCTTTGTGCAATAACAAAGGTGATATCCAGAGTTGCAATAACTATAGGGGTATCAAACTGTTAAGTCACACTATGAAAGTTTGAGAAAGAGCGGTGGAGATGAGGGTGATAATAGATGTGTCTATCTCTGAGAACTAGTTTGGATTCATGCCGACTATTCGACTACAAAAGTCATTCATCTTATTAGGAGGTTGATGGAGCAGTATAGAGAGAGGAATATAGACTTACATATGGTTTTCATCAACCTCGAGAAGGCATACGACAAAGTCTCTAGGGAGGTTCTATAGAGATATTTGGAGATTAGAGGCGTACATATGGCGTAACTTTAACACTACAAGAAAAACAGCCTACGGTGACAGTTCACGTGTGACAGAAATGCAAGTGTCACATCTTTTTACTAAACTTATGTTTTTTCTTGACATTCATGTGACAGTTTTTTTAAGTGTCATAAAATTATGACATTTGTGTGACGGTTTATTTAAGTGTCATTTATTTATGATATTTGTGTGACGGGTTTGTGAAATTGTGTTTTAAATTGATCAAAAATCAAGGTGAAAATTTGAACGTTGAAGATTCGCCGGATTGGACTCCACCTGAATTTACAGAGGATGTTAAAGTATCAAACGGTAGAAAATCAAGGTGAAAATTTGAACTTTATTGACCTAAATTTTACTCAGCAAGTTTGAATCTTTAAAGTATGTAATCAGTCAATTTTGTGGTTAATTACATATGGGGTTTATTGAATGGTTTGATTAAAAAGATTAGGGTATTTATGATGTTATTGTGTTCAAATCCAAACGGGTTTGTGGTAATTTTATCAAGGTTAAAATTGGAATTATATAGCTAAATTTTACTCATCATTTATCCAAGTTTGAATCTTTGGAGTATGTAATCAGTCAATTTTGTGGTTAATTACAAATGTGTTTACTGATTTTCTTGGATGGTTAAAAAAAATTAGGATATTGTGTTAAAATCCAAATGGGTTAGCTGTAATTTTTCATGGGGTTATCCAAAATTCAGATATTTTTACTGTTGTTTTACTCTTTTTTGTTTTGGGGCATCGAACGATATATGTTAGGCCAGATTTTAGCTCAATTTCACTATCATTTCTTCAATTTCGATCTAAAGTTCATTTTTTTTCTTAGGAAAAGTTAAGAAAATTCAATTAAAGCTCACTTTTGATAGGGTTATTCAAAATGGGGATATTAGCATTGTTATTGTTATTGTTATTTTTGAACGTAACACTACTCGGTGGAAACAGTAATATTTTTGGTTGCTCTGAAGGTCCGATATAGAGATAGAATCACGATTTTTAGGAAAAATCATGAAAGCCGGCAAATCACTCAAGTGTAAGTCTTTTAACTTTTCTTTAAGTAATATCGTTATTTTAAAATACCGTTCAGGAGAGACTGTAACGTGATACACTTGTGTGTGTGCGCGTATATATATTATGTACTTTATCAGGTTAATGACCAACATTGTGCATGTTTGTCATCACTTTGTTGCCTCAAATACATCCTGATGTACATGGCAGCATACACTTGATGAATTATTTATGCAATTCATAGTCAAAGTCCCTCAGCTTTGGTTTATAGAGGACAATATGACTGCTGTTCGAATCATGTATGGAGTAATTAACATACCTCTTTTCTTGCCAGGAATGGTTTTTATGATGAATGCTTGAGGAAATATGGCAATGCGAATCTTTGCTTTCTTATCTTTCAAATTAGAGGTTTAATTTTATTAATCTTTAATCTTACCTCTCCCTTATGCCTTTGCTCTCTCTGATAACTATCCCAATGGTCAACTACTAAGTTCTTCTAAGTTGCTAGTTTGCTAAAGATAGGTAATTCTTGAGACATGTTGGGATAAATAATTGTTGCTACTTGGTTACTGCCTTGCGAGCAAATTACTGCTCTATGTTGTTGATTTCCATGGCTACTTACTGCAACTATTTGCTTTCGTAACATTGTTGAGCTGCTGCACCCTAAACTGCTACACTTGAATGAAAGAAACGTATATCTAGCAGTTGTTGCTGCATTCTGCGAAACTACTGCAACTTTGAGATGTTGTTTTGGGTTGATGTTGCTGCACTTCAAGTATTTTTGTTGTATTGGTCGTGATGTTGAGCCAATTAACTGATGCACTTTTTGAGGCAAAAACAGTGTTGTTACCAATCCATTGATGCCTTCTATTGGCCATAAGTTGTTGCATTATTCTTGGTTATTTACTGCCACATTTAGTTGCTGGTTCGAAATGTTAGCTTGCTGCATCTGAGGCTGAATCTGTTGTTACTTTTGAGCTAAAACTGAAGCATTCTGGCCCAATTGTCGCTGCACATTTTTTGCTTATTTAATGTCCATTGTTGTCGTATTCTTGAGCACACTCGTTGCTGGTTTCTTGGCCAAAAAAAATCTGTTGCTTTAAGACCAGATGCTACACTTGGTAAAAATCTCACTGATAAGAACATGATACTATACGTAGGCCAATGAAATTGAAATTGAGGTCGTGTCCCTTCGATTTTGGTTATTTAACAAGATGCTACACTTTGGTCGATGAAGGATTTATCTGTCGATTTGAAGGCCTCCATGGTAAAGTAAGACCATTAACCATGGAGTGGTTGGTAGGTAATCTCGTTTCTTCCTTTAATACTTATACGATAAACCATTAACCATGGTAATTGATACATCATTTCAATCATTACTAATTATTTTCTTTTTGTGGTTTATAGTTCTACGAAAAATGCTTGTACTCACAAGAGGAACTTGATGATATTCGTGTCGAGTGGGGATTGCATTTTTCGAAGATACTTGCTGAAACATAAGTTGATATACTAAATGCTGATGAGTGAACATTTTAGATTGATAAGATAGTTGATTAACAATATTTAGTCTTGTATTAAATACTTTAATAGCACTTTGAATGATTATCCATTTTGGGAAGACTTTGTACAACAAATTTTAGCTATTTAATGTATATTTTTGGTGTTATTTAAATTTTTAGTATATTTCATTGGTACACTTAATTTGCAATATTGAAATTAAATTGCAAAAAAAAAATCGTCAAATTTAATTTTTCTGTCATATTAAAATAAATTATTAATTTAATAGAAATTAAAAAAATAAATTGAATCAAAATTTAAATTTATGTGACGGGTTGTGTGACGGGTTTAAACCGTCATCCGTTTGTGACATTTGTGTGACGGGTAAAAACCGTCACATGTCGTGTGACGGTTCCAGAACCGTCATCTGTTTGTGACAGTGGCAAAGATGACACTTATAGGAACAATCATCTTAAGGGTTAGATGACGATTTTTATCCGTCACCGTAGGGTGTTTTTCTTGTAGTGACCGATCTATAGCAGCCACCCAAAAAGTGAGCAATCAATGATATGTATGATAGAGCCAAGACAGGGTACGAACAATATGAAGAGACTCGGAGCACTTCCCATTAATGGTGGGGCTGCACCAGGGATCATCTTTTAGCCCGTTTCTATTTGCCTTGGTGATGGATGGATTGAAGCGACAAATCTAATAAGAGGTGTCATGTTGTATGTTATTCGCAGATGACATAATCCTGACTGATGAAACTCGCAGCGGAGTGAACGCTAAGATGGAGGTTTGAAGACCGATTTTGGAGTCTAAAGGGTTCAGGCTGAGTAGGACCAAGACATAATACTTGGAGTGTAACTTTAGTAACGGAAGCGACCTTGAGACAGACGTGGATGTGAGGCTTGGTACTTAGGTCATTCCAAAGAAAGAAAGCTTCAAGTACCTTGGGTCTATTATCTAAGGGAATGAAGAGATTGATGACGATGTCACACATCGTATTGAGGCAAGGTGGATGAAATGGAGGCTCGTATTTAGAGTATTGTGAGATAAAAAGGTGCCACCAAAACTTAAAGGCAAGTTATATATGGTGGTGGTTAGACCGACTATGTTGTATGTAGCGGAGTGTTGATCGTCAAAACTTCTTACACCCAAAAGATGAAATTTGCGGAGATGAGGATGCTATGATAGATGTGTGGGCATACAAAGATGGATACAATTAGAAATTATGATATCCGGGACAGAGTGGGAGCGGCCTCGATAGAGGATAAGATGCGGGAAGCGAGTTTGAGATGTGTCACGACCCAAACCGAAGGGCCGCGACGGGCACCCGGACTCAATCACCGGGCACCATTGACCATACAACACATACTTAACCATATTAACCAAGGAATAAGCCGAGAAGAATTAGGTATGGTTTCAACCCAAAAGACCCAACTTATATGGTTATATACCAAGGCGACAAAGCCATACATGACCACTAACCACAGGACACTTATCTACAATCCTCTAAGAGTATAACGTACCACAATCAGACTACAACTCTGAAATAAGTGGAATGCTCTCACACAGCTGAACCAACAATCTCCTAGCACAATTTATCACCTATGAACCTGCGGGCATAAAACGCAGCGTCCCCAGCAAAAGGGACGTCAGTACGACTAATGTACTTAGTATATTAGGCATAACGAATAACATAGCAGAGACATATCATAACCTGAAACAGAAACAACTGACCAACAGTAATTTCCTCTGAGGGCCTAATGAATATGTCTAAATGTTATGCACAATGCAGTGTGCACATACCTCGGCCTCATCGGAAACCTTTCTTACCATAATATCCTCTGGGGTATCATTTCATTATCGGCCTCTGTGGGTATAATATTTCGAAATGGCATGCATGATGCAAATGTGGTATTCATATATATTGGCCACACAAGGGCTCTTCCTGTCCATAACGGCCTCTGTGGGCATCTGGTTATATCGGACACACATGGGAATCGATTCATGTTCGCCTCTTCGGGCTCTTTTGTGATAATTTGTACCAGCTACAGGTGATGTGCGTATATACCACCTTCCATTTCCCCATATCCCCTACATATATACAATATTTACCATATAGTAGTGTGCGTAGCACAAGTGGTCACAGTAATATATGAATGCAATGCAAATGAATATGCAGTAATAACAATAGAATACCCTGAATGACACAACACCCTTTATATCTTTGGTTCACATTGGAAACGTTAATATCTTTTCCCATATTGCCTTAATAAGGACTTAGAACCAGGCTTAGACATGTTTTTAGCACATGATCCAATAATATGATCGTTCTATAACTACTAAGAGTAGAGTACTTATAGAACGACATGATAGTTATGTCTTGTTCATGGAATTATGCCAAAAGAAATGTTATACCCCGTATTTCCAGAGTATGTACGTGAGGGCGTACGTACAAAAGTTTAGCCTTAGTTAGGCATAAGGGACGAAATTTGTGCACAACCCGCGAAAAGAATCGTTTTCCGACGAAACGTTTTCCAAAACTTGCGAAGGGAAAATTACGGTTACGACATTTATATTTTTTGCGAATTTTTCCGAGAGACGAAATATTTTGGACCAACGAGAGGGCGACACTTGTCACCCTCAAGTGGACGACAACTTGTGGGAAAGCATGGCACGATTTTGTGGCCTAAATCATGGGTCAATGTTTGGTGAGTGATTTGTGGAGTAGGGATAGGGGCACTTGTGCAAATCCACACCCTCCACTTGCCTTAATCTTGGCCCTTGAAAGCCCTATAAATACCCCCCTTGAGTTGAAGACTTCTTCATCCACAAATCATCTTCCAAGTCTCAAAACTCCTCCCCTCGAGAGAAGCTCGTCCAAAGCCTTCTCCCTCCTCTTGAAGAGCTAATCCAAACACCCCATTCCCCTTCCTAGTAGTCTCGCAAAGCCCCCTCCCTCTTGAAGAGCTGCCAAAACACCCCATTCCCCTTCCTAGTAGTCTCGGCAAAAGCCCCCCCTCTTGGTAGAAAATACTCTCCAAGTATTGTTACTATCCCCACACTACCCTCGCCGTATATCTTGTAGTCTTCCAAAGTCACCCCTATGCAAAAAGCCCAGATATACGCTATTCTTTCCCATAGTCACTAAACGAAACCCTGGGACAATCTGCATTGTAGGTTGAAGTAGTAAGTAGAAGTTGTGTAGAAACTTCTAAGGCTGTCTTGGAGCAGATTGGAGCGTCTGATTAGAGCTAAACCTTGCTCAGATCGACTTATAACTTGGATAATTTTGGGTTTACGAGGTAAATATCTTATCCTTCTATTGTAATTAGAGATTACATCTTGTAGAAGTATAGAACTAAGTATAAGACTTATAGAAGGATGGTATTAAAGAAGAGAATTGAGCGTAATCACATCAAGAATATTAAAGAAGATTGAAGTACTTACATAGATGTATTTACTGAAACTTGTGTAGTTTAACGGTAGGAAGTCTGCCCGATTTTCCGTAGAATTAAGAACCTTCGCTTAGAATATCCTATGAGTAGTCTAGGCGTTGATAGGCGTATTTGACTATTATAGGTTGATACTCTGCGCGACATATTCGACTTGGCGGTGGATTTCGAGAAGGTATGTGATTCTTCCTATCCCCTTGAGCATGATATTTTAAAATATATATATAGTACAGTAGACGTACGTGCGTTAACTGAACATGGTTTTACTTGACGTCTTTTGACTTGAGTCTAAATAATAAAGAATTTTGAAGTATTTCAAAAGAATTATGAATCATTTTTGAAAGAAGAGTAATACTTGGTTTTTAAACAAAAAGCTTAAGAGTTATACTAGCTTTATGGGAAGTTAGGTATAACAACTTAAGAAAGATAAAAGGAACGGTTTACTTATGTGTTATGAAAGACTTGTATTGATTTCTGGAAAGTATAGTAAGATGGTTTGTTGAGACTGACGACCGCCCCCGTTCTTACTCTTCCAGAGGGTCCAGATGGCTATGTCGTGTATTGTGATGCGTCAGGCATCGGGCTTGGATGTGTGTTGATGCAGCAGGGCAAGGTTATAGCATACGCATCCCGACAGCTTAAGAAACATGAGAGGAACTACCCCACCCATGATTTGGAGTCGCGGTGATTCACGCCAAGATCTGAGGCACTATTTGTATGGGGTTCATGTGGATATTTATATTGCACCACAAGAGCCTCCAAAGATATCTTCACCAGGAGCCGAACTTACGGCAGAGGCGGTGGTTAGAGTCGCTCAAGGATTACGATGTCGACATCCCGTACCACCCGCGGAAGGCGATGTTGTGGCGGATGCCCTTAGTCGTAGGTCGATGGGAGTCTATCGGATGTACGAGAGGAGAGGCATGGTCCGCGAGTTGCATCGCCAGCGAGCCTTGAGTCCGATTGATTGATTACGATAGCGGTGGGGTTCGAGTTCGAGAGGTTGCCGAGTCATCCATCGTCGAGAGGTGAAGATGCACATTTGAGGATCCGGTTGACGCGATACCGTGATACGGCTCTTCGTGAGGAAGGGTCCTTTGAGGTAGCACCGATGGGGTGCTAAGGTTTGAGGCGTTGTGTGTTCGGATATTGCAGGACTTGGCGAGTTCTAGGGAAGCACACAGCGGCGTTACTCTATCCATCCGAGTCGACCAAGATGTACCACGACCTCGGATCGTGTATTGGTGGGATGGCTTGAAGAGGACGTTGCGAGTTTGTGGCTCGGTGCGTGTTGTCGCGGTGAAGGTAGAGCACGAGGCACGGTGGTTTGTTGCGACGATAGAGATCCCGACCGGAAGTGGGAGGTGATCAACATGGACTTTATCACGGGATTACCTCGCACTCGAGGAAGCATGATTCTATCCGGTTATCGTCGACACGCCGACGAAATCAGCCCACTTTCTTTCCGTCGGACGACTTTTTCTACCGAGGATTATGCGGACTTTACATCCGAGAGATCGTCGATCGCATGGGTCCCTATTTCTATCATATCGCATGCAGGAGCCCGGTTTACCTAACTTACGAGGTCTTTCCGAAAGGGTTTAGGACGCAGTGAGCACGAGTCTGCATTCCATCCTCGCAGCGGACGGACAGCAGAACGCACTATCCGCACTCTTGAGGATATGTTGCGAGCCCGTGTTATTGACTTGAGGGTAGCCGGAGGATCATTGCCTCTAGTTGAGTTTGCGTATAATAATAGCTACCACTCAAGATTCGAGATGGCGCCTTATGAGGCCTTGTATGGGAGGAAGTGCAGATCGTCGATAGTTGGTTTGATGTAGGCGAGTGCGATTGGGACCGCACTGACATACAGCGATGGATAAGGTGAAGCTTATCCAGAGCGTTCTTCGACACCGAGTCGGCGAAGTCATACGCAGATCATCGTCGTCGTGATCCGGAGTTCAAGGTGATGATTGGGTTTTCTGAAGGTGTCACCCATGAAGGGTGTGATGAGATTCGGGAAGAAAGGGAAACTCAGCCCAAGGTACATTGGGCCGTATCAGATTGTCCGCAGGGTAGGCAAGGTTGCCTATGAGTTGGATCTGCCGTCCGATCTTGAGGCAGTGCATCCGGTTTTTCATGTTTCTATGCTGAGGAGATGTATTGGGGATCCATCTAGGGTACACCCGATTGACGATGTCCAGGTGACCGAGGGGTTATCGTATGTGGAGATTCCCATAGTGATAATCGATCGTCAGGTTAGACGTCTGACCAACGACGTAGCGTAACCACAAAGTCTTGTGGCGGAACGAGCTCAGGGAGGAGATGACGTGGGAAGCTGAGGAGGACATGAGGCAGAAGTATCCTCACCTATTCCCCACACCTCCAGGTAACTCACTTTCCTACTTATAAATTTTCATTGTCATATTTGCTTAAGTGTTGTATTGTGGCCATGTGTGGCATTTGCAAACTGTTTAAGTTATGAGGAACTTTATCGTTATCTGTCTTGGGAAGGAACATTTGGGACAAATGTTTCTAAGGAGGGGAGAATGTTATACCCCGTATTTCCAGAGTATGTACGTGAGGGCGTATGTACAAAAGTTTAGCCTTAGTTAGGCATAAGGGACGAAATTTGTGCACAACCCACGAAAAGAATCGTTTTCCGACGAAACGTTTTCCAAAACTTGCGAAGGGAAAATTACGGTTGCGACATTTATATTTTTATGGATTTTTCCGAGAGGCGAAATATTTTGACCAACGAGAGGGCGACACTTGTCACCCTCAAGTGGACGGCAACTTGTGGGCAAGCATGGCACGATTTTGTGGCCTAAACCATGGGTCAATGTTTGGTGAGTGATTTGTGGAGTAGGGATAGGGGCACTTGTGCAAATCCACACCCTCCACTTGCCTTAATCTTGGCCCTTGAAAGCCCTATAAATACCCCTTGAGTCAAGACTTCTTCATCCACAAATCATCTTCCAAGTCTCAAAACTCCCCACTGAGAGAAGCTCTCGTCCAAAGCCTTCTCCCCTCTTGAAGAGCTAAGTCAAACACCCCTTCCCCTTCCTAGTAGTCTCAGCAAAAGCCCCCCTCCTCTTGGTAGAAAATACTCTCCAAGTATTGTTACTATCCCCAAAATACCCTAGCTGTATATCTTGTAGTATTCCAAAGTCACCCCTATGCAAAAAGCCCAGAAATACTATCTTATATCCATTAGTCACTAAACGAAACCCTGGGAAAATCTTCATAGTTGGTTGAAGTAGTAAGTAGAAGTTGTGTAGAAACTTCTAAGGGTTTCTTGGAGCAGATTGAGCGTCTGACAGGAGCTAAACCTTGCTCAGGATCGACTTATAACTTGGATAATTTTGGGCTTACCGAGGTAAATATCTTATCCTTCTATTGTAATTAGAGATTACATACTGTAGAAGTATAGAACTAAGTATAAGACTTATTCTCCTTTTGTAACAAATAGACCCACGATACGGACTAATATATGTTCTTACCCGTAAGCATAAGTAAGATCTATTCATAGTTGGTCAGTCCCCGGCTTCTCGCTCGATCCTTGTTTACCAACCACACATTGTCTAACCAAATCCAATTCTCTCTCGATACGTTCCTCAAAAAATCCGGAGAAAAGGGCAAGGGCGAAAGCGTTATTTCGAAGCATGATGAACCTAAGCTGTAAACATTCCTTACCGTCCGCCTACAACTAAGTGTGCCCCTTCGAGAAGAGCTATAATATGTGTTTACGACATTCCTTCTGCTGTCTTCCCCCGTGTTCGCGTATGCATCTATTTTGGAAATCTCAATAAAGCATGTTCCCAAAGATGATTTTCCGCTGCCGAACATTGATTTGCTTGTGGACAAGACTATTGTTAAAGTATGCCTACTACTCTGAAATTCCCCCATCTATTTGATTTTCCCGCCCGTATGGTATCTCCCTCCAAAGCTATATAGGAAGGGGCTCTTCCCGAAAGACTTCCTTTTTTTAAACTAGAAGGATGGTATTAAAAGAAGAGAATTGAACTGTAATCACATCAGAAGAATATTAAAGAAGATTGAACTGTACTTACATGTGATCAGTATTCTGAAACTTGTGTAGTTTAACTAGGAAGTCTTTGCCGATTTTCCGTAGAATTAAGAACCTTCTGCTTAGAATATCCTACAGAGTAGTCTAGACTGTTATACCCCGTATTCTCAGGGTATGTATGCGAGGACGTACGTACGAGAGCACGACAGAAAAATTTGGAAAGAAAGAAAGATGTGAGTTTAGTGGAAAAGTTTAGGTTTTTGTGAAGAAAAGGTTCGTTAACGAGAATTGGTTTCCAGATTTGGTATATGGGCTTCTTAAATTATATTAGAATTTTGAGATTTTATTTTGGAAATGGTCACGTGGGGCCACGGAGAAATTTACGTTTTGTGGCCCGCTTTGTTTTTGAGATTTCCGGTATTTTGGATATTTTGAAGACGAAATATTCTGAATCGGGGCGACACGTGTCACCCCATGTGGCACTTTGGCCGAATTTACCTTTGTGCACAACACCTTGTTAGAGTCGTTTCGACGAAACGTTTTGCGTAACTTGCAGGGGAAAATTCGGCTATGTCTTTTCTTATTTTTGCGGATTTTTCCGAGAGGCGAAACATTTTGACCAACGGAGGTGATACGTGTCACCTCACAATGGAAGAAGTGGGCGCACTTGGCCGATGAAGGGCAAGTTGTTGGTTGATATTTGTGTAGATATTTGAGGGTTTTAAGGAGTAGGGGCTAGGTGCACTTGGCTTGATCTTGGCCTTACACTTGCCTTGCACACGGCTTGATCTTGCCGTTGGTTGGCCTTTGGTTTTCCTATAAATACCCCTAAGCTCAAGACTTCTTCATCCAAAAATCTTCCAAGTCTTGAGTCCCTCTCCTCCGCTGTGTGTGTTCTCGTCCTAAGCCTTCCTCCCCTTGAGTGGCCTTGTGGCCGAGAGCTTCCTCCCGCTGTGGTGCTAGTATGGTACCCACTAGCCTAGTTGTTTCGTATAATACCCTCCTCGTGGTATTGAAATACTTCTCCAAGTATTGTTATAATGCCCAAAATACCTTAGCCTTTACCTTGTTGTATTCCAAAAGTTACCTCTTTACGTAGAGCCCGGAAATACTACCTTTTGTCCTTTTAGTCTCAAATCAAACCCTAAGGAAATCTTCATAGTTGGTTGAAGTATTTGAGTAGTTTGGTTAAGAACTTCAGGGTTGTTTGGAGCGGATTGAGCGCACGAGTAGGAGCTAAACCTTGCTCAGGATCGACATTATAACTTGGATAATTTTGGGCTTGTCGAGGTAAATATTCTTGTCCCCTTATTGTAATTGGAGATTACAAGTGGTAGGAATATATAGTTGAGGTATACTATATATAGAACTGAACATTATTGTGGCAATGTCTTTTGACTTAAGCTGAAGAATAAAGAATCGAATCAGATTTACATAGATCATTGCGATAGACTTGTGTAGTATTCTTTGTGTAGAATTGTACACGCCAGGTTAGGCGTGTAAACCCCCTGGTTGGCTTGTGGCAGGCCTCGATAGAGAGAGAGATTTACGCTGGCGTGTGAGAGTCTTTGCGAATTTTCTGTAGAAAGATGGGAACCTGTGTTTAAGAGTTAATAGACGTTTGTGGCCTTTATAGGTGAAAGTACTAAGAGTAGCGTATTCTACTCGAGGAGTGGAAAGGCCAGTGCGTTGTAGTACTTGGAGCTTTTGCTTATTGTCGATAGTCGTCGCGAGGTATGTGAACCTCTTCCTATCTCTTTTAGCATGATATGTGTGAACTATGTAGTACGGTGACGCATACGTGTTAATTGTATTTGATTGTTGTAAAACATAAAGTGTTATAACGGCTTTATGGGAAGTTGGTTATAACGACTTTATGTAGGTAAGAAAAATGGTGTGGCTTTTAAAGGATAATCGATTTGATTTATAAGCGGCAGGCGTTATAATAAAACTCAAGTATTTCAAAAGATTTATGAATCGTTTTGAAAGAAGTGTAATCTTGTGTTTTGAAAACTTAAGAGTTATGCTAGCTTTATGGGAAGTTAGGTATAACGGCTTAAGAATGTTTCTTGATTTGGAAATCGAATGTGTATCGACAAACCACTGTGATATAAAAGGAAAATGTCTTGACTAATGAATTGTATTATTAAAACCAGGTAGAAACTTCCATCTGCATAGAAACTAAGATAAGACAAAATGATATTACATTTTCTAGATCATGGTCTTTGTAATAAGAATGTTGTAAACAAGAATAACCTACTCTCGCGTGAGACATATGTTACTCAAATTGTTCTAAAAGGAATCAGTGATTAAGTTTGGGAACTATGAAACCATTTGAAAATGAGAAGCTTGAGTAATTGAAACTAGGCAAACCTGGAACTTAGGAAAATAATGTTGTTACTTGATTTTGAAAAGGAATGTGGGTTGGTCATTACGATACTACGGTATCGGGTGACTTTATAAAAGTAATGGATCTCTTTTAAAAGAACTTAACGTATGTAGTACTTTGGGGTTAAAAACCGGACTTTGGCATAAAATGAAAGTACTTTGAGTTGTGTGAAACTATGCTTGTTGTTGTGAAACTTGCCTATGCTTGTGATGATAGCCTTTGTTGTGCAAGTATGGTATTTACGTATTCGCGTCTCTCGATAGAGGCGGTCGACTTATTGAGAACTTACTTGGGCGTCTTTGGCGGTGATGGAGAATTCCACGGGTATGTTTCCATTTTGATTCTTGTCTTGTCGTTGATGTCACATGGACATGTCTACACCGTCTGAAGATTAGGGCATGCGGCCGTGCGGCGGGTTGATTACCGATATATGGTTATGCGCAACATGGGCGTGTCTACACCGTCTGGATTCCGGGGCATGTGGCCGTGCGGCGGGGTTGACCACCCGATATATTGTTATTGAGGTTACATGGGCATGTCTACACCGGCAGCATTCCGGCGTGATGCGAACATGATGGATGTTGTGGGCGTGAGACCCATAGTTATATTTGAGTGGTGACTTTGAGGCGTGAGTCACGACTTGGCTACTTTTATGTTGCGTCTTGTATTTTGGTTATCATACATGTCTCCCGCTTTTTAGGCTATTATGATTTCATTCTGATGTTGTGATTTCACATACTTGGTACTGTTATCGACCTCCTTGGGGCTGCGTTCAATCTGCGCGGTAGAGAATCACGTCGTGGATCCGCTCTTAGGATCTCATTTGGCGTGTTGGAAAGCTCCGTCTCGGAGGCTTATCTTTGGTATGTTTCCACGAGTTGTAGGTTCTTGTACATTCGGGGTATGGCGAGGCCTGTCCGTCATAGTTGTTGTAAATCTTAGAGTGCATGCTTTGTTGTGGCGGGGTTTGTAAAAAGGATAAGCTGTTGGGTTTTTATGTATATATCTGAAGGCAAGCTTTTGGTTGCTTTGTTTATTTATCATGTCTCATTTCATGTTTAAAGTTTTTATTTCATTTGGTTTTCTCACGATGTTGTATCGCTAGGGTGCAGGGTAAGGCACGATCACGGGCCAGTCGGGGTGTGACAAAGTGGTATCGAGCGATTAGTCCTCGGAAAGTGTCTCAGACCGTGTCTAGTAAGTCTTGATTATCGGTGTGTTGTGCCACATCTATAATCGAGGCTATAGGACATTTAGGATTGGTTTCCATTCTTCTCATTACGAGATCGTGCCTTAGAGGTGTGTTGTAAGTTGGACCCTCCGACGTATCTCGTTTTTACGATTATGCCTCCGCGCAAAAGGCCGGTGCCAGAAGGGCAAAGCGGTGAGGAGCCGCTAGTGGGATCTGAGAGAGTACGAGCGCGAGCCGTCAAGACTGAGGTTGTGCTTGACAGCGGCGGGTTTTGACGCCCGCCCAGCGAGAGTTAGAGCGCGGCAATGGCTGCTGAGACCGCATGATACACGAGCCTCGATCCCGATGCAGGCGAGAGAGATGGGTTACAAGGAGATGGCGATTATTGGCGAGTTGTGGCGAATATGAGGACAGTGGATCAGCGATTTGGTTCAGCGGCGCGATGGTTCACCCGGCGAATAGTTTGAGGCTACAGGACTTTACGAGTTAGCTTGAGTTTTATGGGTCGAGGCACGAGGATGATCCGCAGGAGTTCATCCGTCGATTCTGAAGGATCATCACGGGTGATCAAGGCTTGAGACCGAGTCTGTGACGCCCGGTTCGCATCGGTGCGTGATACCGCGATCGATTGGTTTGATTCGTGAGCTTTCGGGAGAGCATGCACTCCAGCAGTATGGGATGAGTTTTGGGGGCTTTTCTCACGCACTTCGCCTCCGCAGATGAGGAGGGCACGCCGACAAATTTTTGTTCTTGAGACGAGAGAGGCGCCGTCGGGAGTACAATGTCGAGTTCGATTCTTTGGCTCGATATGTCCTGCGCTTGTTGCGATATGGAGGATAGGAGTGCATCGCTACGCCACGGGCTAGATGATTATATGGCCGAGTCTTGTGCGGGTGTTTCTCTTCACCGGGCATGGACATTGCCGCGTTGAGCTCGTGCGCAGTGCGAGGCGCGGATCGGCAGGTGGACGGCTTTCGTGAGAAGAAGGCCAAGGCGGATATTTTGGCGACTTCGGCGGACCGCCTCGGCCAGACTAGTTATGTACCTCCGCCATTGCAGAGTGGTCCTCCGCAGCCGGGACCTCAGGATATTCAGGAAGCGGTCGTGGCTCCTGTGTTTGAATGTTGAGAGTAGGGGTGTTGGCGGATCGACACCCCTACCTCGGTGTGGTCGATGTGGTAGACCGCATTTGGAGTGTCGTAGTACCAAGGAGCTTGTTATTCTTGCGGCCAGCGGGGCCATATGACGAGACAGGCCCGAGCGTACTGGTAGGATAGCACGGACTACTAGAGCGATTCACGCCACGGTAGAGTCGCGGTGGAAGTTCGATTTTAGCGGTCCTTGAACCGCCTAGTTTCAGGTATATCCTTAACCCTGTAGATACTTGTATGTATTGATGTTAATGATGTGTTAAGTGTTATGTTCGGATAGCTTTGTGCTAAATGTGATTTAGACACCTGGTTATTGTAGAAGGGTAAGTATGGGGGCATGGTAAGTGTGAACCCTGGTATCGCGATTGAGACCTTAGAGGTAAGGTCGTCTTGAGTAAAAGATTCGTTTTATGTTTGACCTTTATCAGAGTGCGTAGTATACGTGGGTTTTATTTGTGTGATAAGTCCATGGGTAGTGTGAGATGGAAGTGGTAGCTTTCATGATGTGATTTAGCGAGATTGTTAGTGTCGGGAACGAGGGCTTGACGCGATTGTGGGTCGGGTTGAGGGCGTGATACGGGTCAACCCGTAGCCGGATTAAGGTAAGTCGGTTAGGTGGTCCCGGTGGTAGTAGTCACGAGGATGCTAGGCCCAAGTTTGTATGATCATCGTATGAGTTCGAGGACGCGTTCGACCAGAAGCGGTTCGTAAAGGCCGGGAATGGCCTTAAGGAAGTTTGAGGTTAGTAAGATGACCAAGTTTGGAGGTAGTGACTCCAGAGATTTTTTTTTTTTTTTTTTTTTTTTTTTTTACGGAAGTAATGACTGAAGTATGGTACGTACTGGGAGAGTTCAAGTGTTCGAGAAGGGCACGACGAGTAAGGAAAGAAGAGGACGTGTGTTATTTTTGTGGCCAAGCTGTGGCGTTGGCAACTTGTTAGAGGAACTTCATCGATATCCGTCTTGAGAAGGAACATTCGGGACGAATGTTTCTAAGGAGGGGAGAATGTTATACCCGTATTCTCGGGGTATGTATGCGAGGACGTGCGTGCGAGAGCACGCAGAAAAATTTGGAAAGAAAGAAAGATGTGAGTTTAGTGGAAAAGTTTCCGGTTTTTGTGAAGAAAAGGTTAGTTAACGAGAATTGGTTTCCCAGTTTGGTATATGGGCTTCTTAAATTATATTAGAATTTTGAGATTTTATTTTGGAAATGGTCACGTGGGGCCACGGGAGAAATTCTGATTTTGTGGGCCCGCTTTGTTTTGAGATTTCGGTATTTTGGATATTTTGGAAGACGAAATATTACGGCGAATCGGGGCGACACGTGTCACCACGTGGCACCGCTGGCGAATTACCTTTGGCACAACACCTTTGGTTAGAGTCGTTTTTCGAAACGTTTGCGTAACTTGCGAGGAAAATTCGGCTATGTCTTTTCTTATTTTTGCGGATTTTTCCGAGAGGCGAAACATTTTGGACCAACGGGAGGGTGGCGTGTGTCACCACAATGATGAAGCAGTGGGGCGTGACTTGGCGATTGAAGGGCAAGTTGTTGGTTGATATTTGTGTAGATATTTGTGAGGTTTTAAGGAGTAGGGGCTAGGGTGCACTTGGCTTGATCTTGGCCTTACACTTGCCTTGCACATGGCTTGATCTTGGCCATTGGTTGGCCTTTGGTTTTCTATAAATACCACTAAGCTTGAAGACTTCTTCATCAAAATCTTCCAAGTCTTGAGTCCTCTCTCCCTTTGTGTGTGTTCTCGTCCTAAGCCTTCCCTCCCCTTGAGGTGGCCTTGTGGCGAGAGCTTCACCTCCCTGTGGTGCTAGGTAGGGGTACCCCACTGCCTAGTTGTTTCGTATAATACCCCTCAGCGTGGTATTGAAATACTTCTCCTAGTATTGTTATAATGCCCAAAATACCTTAGCCTTGTACCTTGTAGTATTCCAAAGTTACCTCTTTACGTAGAGCCCGGAAATAATACCTTTTGTCCTTTTAGTCTCAAACTGAAACCATAAGGAAATCTTCATAGTTGGTTGAAGTATTTGAGTAGAAGTTGGTTAAGAACTTCTAAGGGTTGTTTGGAGCGGATTGGAGCGCACGGAGTAGGAGCTAAACCTTGCTCAGGATCGACATTATAACTTGGATAATTTTGGGCTTGTCGAGGTAAATATTCTTGTCCCCTTATTGTAATTGGAGATTACATGTGGTAGGAATATATAGTTGAGGTATACTATATATAGAACTGAACATTATTGTGGCAATGTCTTTTGACTTAAGCCTGAAGAATAAAGAACTGAACTGTATTTACATAGGACTGTATTGCAGTAGACTTGTGTAGTATTGCTGTGTAGAATTGTACACGTCCGGTTAGACGTGTAAACCCCCCCCCCCCTGGTTGGCTTGGTAGCCGGCCTCGATAGAGGAGGAGATTTACGCTGTTGTGTGAGGAAGTCGCCTAGAATTTTACGTAGAAAGATGGGAACTTGTGTTTAAGAGTTAATAGGCGTTTGTGGCCTTTATAGGTGAAAGTACTAAGAGTAGCGTATTCTACTCGGCGAGTGGAAAGTGGCCAGCAAGGTTGTAGTACTTGAGCTTTTTGCTTATCGTCGATAGTCGTCGCGAGGTATGTGAACCTCTTCCTATCTCTTTTAGCATGATATGTGTGAACTATGTAGACGGTAGACGCATACGTGTTAATTGTATTTGATTGTTGTAAAACATAAAGTGTTATAACGGCTTTATGGGAAGTTGGTTATAACGACTTTATGTAGGTAAGAAAAATGGTCGTGGCTTTTAAAGGATAATCGATTTGATTTATAAGCGGCAGGCGTTATAATAAAACTCGAAGTATTTCAAAAGATTTATGAATCGTTTTGAAAGAAGTGTAGTACTGTGTTTTGAAAACTTAAGAGTTATGCTAGCTTTATGGGAAGTTAGGTATAACGGCTTAAGAATGTTTTACTGATTTCGGAAATCAGAATGTGTATCGACAAACCACTGCAGCGATATAAAAGGAAAATGTACTGACTAATGAATTTTATTATTAAAACCGGTAGAAACTTCCATCCGCATAGAAACTAAGATAAGACAAAATGATATTACATTTTCTAGATCACGGTCATTGTAATAAGAATGTTGTAAACAAGAATAACCTACTCTCACGTGAGACATATGTTACTCAAATTGTTCTAAAAAGGAATCAAGTGATTAAGTTTGGGAACTATGAAACCATTTGAAAATGAGAAGCTTGAGTAATTGAAACTAGGCAAACTGGAACTTAGGAAAATAATGTTGTTACTTGATTTTGAAAAGGAATGTGGGTTGGTCATTCTGATACTACGGGTATCGGGTGACTTTTATAAAAGTAATGGATCTCTTTTAAAAGAACTTAACGTATGTAGTACTTTGGGGTTAAAAACCCGGACTTTGGCATAAAATGAAAGTACTTTGAGTTGTGTGAAACTTGCCTATGCTTGTTGTTGTGAAACTTGCCTATGCTTGTGATGATAGCCTTTGTTGTGCAAGTATGGTATTTACGTTACCGCTGGCGTCTCGATAGAGGCGGTCGACTTGTCGAGAACTTACTTGGACGCGTCTTGGTGATGGAGAATTCCACGGGTATGTTTCCATTTTGATTATCGCTTGTCGTTGATGTCACATGGACATGTCTACACCGACGCGATTCGGGGCGTGCGGCCACGCGCGTTGATTACCCGATATATGGTTATTACCGCAACATGGACGGTTCACACCGACGCAGATTCCGGGGCATGTGGCTACGTGCGCAGGTTGACCACCCAAGATATTGTTATTGAGGTTACATGGGCATGTCTACACCGTCGCGATTCCGGCACGCGGCCGTGATGCGAACATGATGGATGTTGTGGCGTGAGACCCATAGTTATATTTGAGTGGTGACTTTGAGGCGTGAGTCCCCGACTGATCGCTTATGTTGCGATCGTATTTTGGTTATCATACATGTCTCCCGCTTTTAGGCTATTATGATTTCATTTACGATGTTGTGATTTCATACTTAGTACTGTTATGCAGATCGACCTTCGGCCAAGTGCGTCACGCCGCAGGTAGAGGTACATCGGTCGTGGATCCCCGCTCTTAGGATCTCATTTCAGCGTGTTGGAAAGCTCCGTTCCGTCGGAGGCTTATCTTTGGTATGTTTCCCTGAGTTGTAGGTTCTTGTACATTCAGGGGTATGGCGGGGCCCTGTCCCGTCATAGTTGTTGTAAATCTTAGAGTGCAGAGCCTTTGTAGGCGGTGGTTTGTAAAAGGATAATCGTCGGGTTTTTATGTATATATACTGAAGGCAACTGTTTTGGTTGGCCTGTTTATTTATCATGTCTCTCATTTCATGTTTAAAGTTTTTATTTCCGCTGGTTTTCTCTGATGTTGTATCGCTAGGGTGCCCGGGGTAAGGCACCAGTCACGGGCCCGAATTCGGGGTGTGACATAGACGTTGATAGACGTATTTGACTATTATAGGTTGATACTCTGCGCGCGACATATTCGACTTGGCAGGTGGATTTCGCCGAGAAGGTATGTGATTCTTCCTATCTCCTTGAGCATGATATTTTAAAATATATATATAGTACGGTAGACGTACGTGCGTTAACTGAACATGGTTTTACTTGACGTCTTTTGACTTGAGTCTAAATAATAAAGAATCTTGAAGTATTTCAAAAGAATTATGAATCATTTTTGAAAGAAGAGTAATACTTTGTTTTTAAACAAAAAGCTTAAGAGTTATACTAGCTTTATGGGAAGTTAGGTATAACAACTTAAGAAAGATAAAAGGAACGGTTTACTTATGTGTTATGAAAGACTTGTATTGATTTCTGGAAAGTATAGTAAGATGGTTTGTTGAGTAGACATACTATGATGCTATGTGTGTTAGTATCTTGTAACGTTTGTGTAAAGAGGTTATTCTTATGGTGCTTATGTTGTTTAACAATAAACCGTTATGTTAGTATTATATCACTCACCTCTTGACATGATATACCGGGGGTTAAGTCGCCTCGACGCGAGGTACACCTACGCGATGCGTGTGACTATGATTCGAGAATACCTCACGCGTCCGAGAGGACCTACGCGAGCTACGAGAGTTCCGTGTTAGTGTGCGGGATTACCTCACGCGTCTACGTGGCTACGCGACCACGCAGAGTCGGGGACGATGCCGGTGAGTAGCTACCCTCGATGCGGGAATACCTCACGCGGGCCTGTGGCCTATGCGACCGCGGAGTCCAGGATTAGGCATGCATGATGATACTATGGGAGATTGGCCTTGCTTCGATCATTCGCAGCCTAGAAAAGACCTGTTACAGTTTACCTATTATTGATCTTGTTTGTGATGTGGCACTATGTGCGGTTACATTGATTGTTTCGAACATATTTGTAAAATTGGTTTTAAAATGATATGATTTCATTTAAGTACTTTACATTTTCACATACTTGCTGTTATCTTGACCTCCTCCGGGCCGCTCACGCCGCAGGTGGAAAGCAGTGCTAGATCCGCATCCTTAGGATCTTTTGCTTTGGTGTCGTGAGCTCCATCTTCTCGGAGGCTCGACTTTTGGTATGGTTCTCCTGTTGTTGTAGATATATGTACATTCGTGGTATGACGGCCCCGTCCCGCCATAGTTATTCACTTTCTTAGAGTGTAGTCTATTATGCAGTTGGGATGAATCGCGCGATTTTGGTTTATATATATATATGCCGAAAGGCGACTTTTCTCAGATAAACTGTGTCTCAATTTACATTTGTTTCATGTGTTGCTTTTATATTCCGCTGATTACTCTGATATATGACTACTTGGGTGCCCGGGTAAGGCACCAGTCACGGGCCCCGGGACGGGTCGTGACAAGAAAGAAATGAACTGCATTCACATACCTTGTTGTCGAATTTCTCTAAGTTCTCACGGGTCCTTGTAAGCTCTATGAATGACTATCCACACCCTAAGAATGATTTAAATTATACATAAATCAATACATTGAGAACAGATTCCATTAAGACATTCTAACGAACACTTTTTACGCGTAGAATTTATATTCTTCTTAACATATATATGTAGCACAACACCCAGCAACCTTTCTAATCTTTGTTTACTGCTACAACACCTAAAACAACTCAGAAATTCCACATGCAATCTCCAATTTTGTCCCAACAACCCTAAAAATACCCAACCAACTTAGTATTCAATAATCATCTTAGGATCAGTAATAATCAGGTTCTACAACTTGTATAAACCTAAGAACAATAATCGTTACCTCTGTTTAGACGCAGCGACAAGAGTCGTTGGAAAACCTTTTGCCGACACCAGTGTCACGCCCCGACTTTTCCTAAGTCTTTACTTAGGGCGTGATGGCACCTGGACAATTATTTTCCACCAGGAGCACCATTTAATTCTCTTTATTTAGAAATTTAAACTTACATTCAGATACGGAGCTATTAATAAAAATAACAATAAAGAAATTTATTCATGACTTTATTGAAAATATAACGCGAGCCCATGCTCGTGCAAACATTGTTTCTACATAGACGTACTGACAAATATTATTCTAAGTTGGAAGGGAGCCCATTCCACACGGGCATTTTCCGAGACATCGAACCGACATTACGAACTCGACGAGTACCAAGCCCAAGAATGGACTTGGTATGACAAGAGGTCATGGACGATCGCTAGCCTTGGCGTGGAGCATTTCCTCTATCACGCTTTCTCAAACATGTTAAATAAAAGAGTCACCTACCATCCGGGCCGGTGAGAACCTTACCTGCAATTCAAAGTAACACCACAATATTCCAAGTGCAATCACATTATAACGTAATAAGCATATTGCAAAAACATATCGTTACAACATCTTTAAATATGCAACAACTCCTCATAGGAAATTCTCGCTTAACTAACATTTCATTTTATCTCGTATTATACGTTAAGACATTCCTCGCATTTCCACATGTTTATTACATTTATATATTTGTGAACGCGTATTCACTTTTCATATTTATATATAGGTGAACATGTATTCATCTTTCATATTTGTTGCGGCACAACCCGATCCATTATATTTACGTATTTGTGAACACGTATTCACTTTACGCTTTGTTGCGCGCGCAACCCGATCCATTATGTTTACGTATTTGTGAATGTGTATTCACTTTACGCTTTGTTGCGCGCAACCCGATCCATTATATTTACGTATTTGTGAACATATATTCACTTTACGTTTTGTTGCGGCGTGCAACCCGATCCGTTATGTTTACGTATTTGTGAACATATATTCACTTTACGTTTTGTTGCGGCGTGCAACCCGATCCGTTATGTTTACGTATTTGTGAACGCGTATTCACTTTACGTTTTGTTGCGGCGTGCAACCCGATCCATTATATTTACGTATTTGTGAACATATGTTCACTTTACGTTTTGTTGCGGCGTGCAACCCGATCCATTATGTTTACGTATTTGTGAACGCGTATTCACTTTACATATTTTTCAGAAGATCAACTAAATACTATTCTCTTTTCTAACATTCTGCCATTCATACTTGTAACGATTATAACTTTTTAACCATAACTCCAACTAAGGTGTTTCTCAAGCGGAAACTAAGGTAAGACGGGGATCTTTCACTGTACCAAATTTCATTTAAAACTACTTTGGGTAACTAACACAAATTTATCCTCAAAACAGCCACATGAAATTTATTTCGGCAGAATATTTATTAAACAACACCCAATCTTAGAATAGTCATAACTCCTAATCAGAAACCCGCTCAAGCCCCATAAAATCTCAAACGATGAGAACAGAGAGCTACACGTCTCCATGTGAACCATCCTTTCATATTCTGTACCATTTGGTACAGTTTTACACTTTTATTCGCTGCCCTTCCTGGATCTCGATAGATCCGAGGCAGAAACTTTAAACAGCGATAACTCTCAATCCGGAAGTCGGATAGACCCCCGTAAGGTCTCAAAATGTCCACAACAAAGAGATCTAGAACTTTTATTTAGCAACAATTTTCATATTCCCCACAGATTAGTACAGTTTTACGTTTCAACGTCCTGCCCTTCTGGATTCCGACGAATCCGAGGCAGCAACTTCAAACTACAATAACTCTCAACTCGTAAGTCCGTTTTAATAAATCTTTATATATATCTGTCCGTAACAGAGAGATTTACAACCATGTAAATTTTCATATAATTCTAATAAGTAAAACTCAATAAAAACAGTTCGTAATTATGTCTTTCCGAATTTCGACCAAATCTAAGGCAGGAACTTTGAACTATGATAACTTTCAAACCGTACGTCCATTTTACCTCATTTTTTGTTCTATATGATCATATTAGAGAGGTGTACAATTCCTCCGAATTTCATCAAATTCTAACAATTATAACTCAGTGAGAACAGTTCAGAAAGTTCATGACGCAACTAGTTATCTAAACAATCAAAAGTTCAATATTTCTTTTCAACACTCAATTTTATTCTAACATACGTATCAACTAAAAATAAAGGATATTACTAAGAATTTACGGTAAAACCCACCTGTAAGCGTGAAAAGGATTGTTGTTCTTCACATGTGATCTTCGCTCCCTAAGATTCCTATTTTTTCTCCTTCCTCTCGATGCTTTTTTGATTTTTCCTCTTCGCTCACTGCTTTTTTTCGATTTTGTATTTTTGTGCTACCTTTGTTTGCGCAAGTATAATGTATAAGTAAGTGTTTGTATAAACATGGGAGGTAGAAGGCGAGTGAATTGAAAAGGGGAAGGGAAGGGGGTAAAGGTAGGAACGCTTGACGCCCATTCTGCATGTTTGTTTCTTTTTTTTTTTTTTTTTTTGTTTTGTTTTGTTTTTTTTTTTTTGTTTTCTTATTTCATTTTTATTTATCCAACTTTAACACTAATTTTATTCCACGAATTTATTCTTTGCTTTCTTATATATACATATACATATATATATATTTTTTTTTTTTGACCCAACCACAACTATATATATATTTTTTTCGGATTTCACATTCTCTCCTCCTTAAGCAACATTCGTCCTCGAATGTGAATAAAGTCGTAACATAATCACATAGACACAATAATGTTTATTGTTATTGTAACACTAATTTGGGGCTTCACAACCAAATTCCGACAAGAAGAAACCAGACCCAAAAATTGATGCCCAGAATTACCTCAAAGTTCTGGTTCTTCGTTTAACTTTGGGTGCTCAAGCTTGCTTCAATGGTCCCGATTTCACTGGGATAAGGCCCCTAATGTCATGACCATTTTCACTTTATGCGAGCAGAAGCTTGTGGACAAGCCCCCAAATTCGATCGAGAATTATCAGGGGGTTATCAATGGAGACTTGCCCCTTTTCTTACTTTCTGAAAGTGTATCAACTATTTCAAGAGCAATTTCTAAAGAAACTTGTGAAGGTGGAGGCTTAGTAGATAGGAGGTGAATATCTGAAGGCTTAGAATGTTGCCAGCAATCGTTCATAAGGCTTAGTTATTGCAATTGTTGTGTTATAAGGCAACACGTAGTATCCTACTAACTTTGGCCCTCCGTCTATAATTAATCAATCCCATAATTAAATAATTATACACAACTAAATTCTCGATCCCGTTTCATCTAAATTCTGACGACTCATAAAACCTTCGTGTATCCAATATCACAATTCTCATAATAAGACGCTAGTCCGTAGTCTTCTTGGGGATATACAATTATTATTATAATCCCTGTCGTCGCACTGATTAATCTCAAAATTATTTTGGGATCACATCCTTTTATATACTAATCCCTTTATTAGTATACGCAGGTACAATATAACTTTTCGATATCCATGTCTATTTGTCGACGTTTATGGGTTCAAACCATTATCCAGAATTACGAGGTGTTACAAGATGGTTCAGGCACGTGAGAGGAGAGACACAAATGCCTCAATGCGGAGGTGTGAGAGGTTGGCTATGGACGAGTACATGAGGGGTAGAGGTAGGCCAAATAAGTATTGGGGAGATGTGATTAGACGGGATATGTCGTATGTGCAACTCACTGATAGCATGACCTTAGATAGGGGGTTATGGAGGACACGTATTAGGGTAGTAGGTAGTCCAGCGTAGTCCTACCTATACTTACAAACTGGTAGTTGTAGTGTTATTATTGTAGGCCCGCTTAGCCTATCATACTAGTAGACACAATATTGATTTATAGTCTCATGTCGTTTGATGTATGCTGTTATGTATATTTTGTTTGTCTTATTTACCTGCATTAGTTATTTCTTTTTTTCAGAATTCGCTATCATGACTTAGTCACTTTGTTTGTCTTACGTTGCTTGTACTTGTGCTTTGTCTTGAGCTGCGGGTCTCTCATAAACAACCGCTCTATGTACCAAAGTAGAGGTAAGGTTTGCGTACACTCTACCCTCCTAGACCCCACGTTGTGGGATTTCACTAGGTATGTTGTTGTTGTTTTTTCGACATCAAGAGCATTTTCGATCACTTTTTTGTTACTTAAAATGTCGAAGGACAAAAATTAAAGACTAGCAATTTGAGGGGTAAAAATGAAAGACCATCCCAAAATAAGGTTATATGTGCGAATTACCCATTATTTTAGCTCAGAGAAGTTATTGTAGAAAGAGCTAAAGCGGCAGTTAAAATGAGACCAAGCAAATTATCTCGTACTTTAAACTTAGAAATCTCATATTCAACTCATGTATTTTTATTAAGTTATAACTAGGCTACCACCCCAACCAACAAGAGTTGTAGTGGAGTGACAAGTTCTCCTTCATCTTTTACCAAATGTCTCGAGTTCAAATTCCTTTAGATACAGAGTCTCCTTTGTTACGGAGCGTTTTCTCTCCCATGTAGAACTATCTGAGCGAATTCAGATTTAATTGAGCTCTAATGCGGATACTGGGCATCAGGTGAGAAATAAAAAAAGTAGGCTATCACCAAAATTTGTGGTGGATTGATATGTACTTATCCATCCTTAATCAAAAGCCTCAAATTTCATCATTGTGTATAAAATCACTTTTAATAGAGAACTCTTTACCCTCAAAGTGAATTTTCCTCATATGAATTCAGATTAATTGGATTCAAAGTGGATACAAGACACCTGGTAGAAAATAACAAAAAGGATTATAAGTAGACTTATAAGAAAGTGTAAACTACACAAAGTTTTGACTCAAAAACAAAAGAATGTCACTGCAAAACATTTGGGATTTTATACTATTTGAATTAGTTTTTTTGTTAGAAAACTATTAGTCCGTGATCGGTGATACATCTTCCGACATAAAAAATTGATAAAAAAGAAAAGGCAAGAATAAAGTGCAATTATGATTTTTGTAAAGTACAAAACTTATTGTCAAAATGTAATGAACTATTTTCCTCTTTTGTTTTTGGCCATTAGTAGGGATGACAATTGGGACGGGGCAGAGCAAGCTCTTAACGGAACAGAGCGGGACAAAATTAGTTTTGTTAAAAATTGAAATAGGACGGGACAGGTGGTGGATTTTGAAGAAAATCAGGCTCAAACCCATAAAAGCAGTGACCTACTTCTCATGAAACCACATTAAATCAGTACTACTTTTCTTTCCCTTCATTTGTTGGGCAAGTAATTTATTTTTTTGTCTTTAAATCAACTTTTATCAGTCTTTTATTTCAAAACAAAAAATATTACTTTTTTTAATAGCGCCAATTAAATATTCAGTTGACTATTAGGTCAAAATATATTGATAGAAAATAATTTCAAAATCCAAAAAGTAAAGGGAGTTAACTGGCATTTACTGAATATTTAATTGGCTAAATCTATAAAACGTTTGTGGGAAAGAAAAGTAGTACTGTTTCTAAACATTCTAGTAATGTTTCAAATTTTAGAAAAGGAAATAGTCAATTGACCAGATAAAATGCGCTAGTCAGTAATTTAATAGCTTCAGTTTATTTTTAAAAAAAGATAAAATTACTATCACATTTGCATCAGTTACATTTATAATAATACTTAAAAATTGATTAGAAAATAAATACACTATTAAATTAAAAATAGATCTCAATTGAACAAACGGGGCGGGGCAGGACTTAGCGGGACAAGGCAGGACATTTTTTTGAACAAAACTAAATGGGGCAGGGCAGGTGTTGACACCCAATTTTGACCCTCTCGTTCAATCATTAATCATAAAATTACACTAATTTCAGAATAATCTTAATAATTTTAACAATTATAATACACGTATAAACACATAAATACATAAATAAGTAATTCAATAACGACATTCCAAGCATTAAGCACTCCATAAATATTATGTCCGCATTTGGCATTTTAATAATAATAAATACATAAATAAATAAATAATTTAATAACAACGTCGCATTCATAAAGCATTAAGCACTAATTAATAACACGTCCGCATTTATTACTTAAAACGATTCTTTATAATTTAAACTCAAACTAAAATTAATAAAGCACCTAAAGTCATATTAAGATTTAAACCCCACTTATTTCCCATTAATTAAAATTCAAGCCAAAACTAATAAATTTAACACCTAAAACTAACACTTAAAACTAACTCCTAAAACTAATACCCAAATAAATCTCCCAAAGCACAAGACATTTTCAGCCCCACTATTTTAATTCCAGCAAGCCCATTAGCCTTATTTCATCTTCTCATCCTCACCAAATACCCATTACAAGCAAATGACCTAAAATCTTCAAGAACCCTAAACCTGGCAGCCTTTCACGCACCTCGCACCCCCCAACGCTCCAGCGGAGTCGTCATTTCTGTCACGCCCTTTTTCGACCGCGACATTATTCTCAGCGAATCCTGCTATATTGTTAGAAAATAAAATGCTAAAAGGTGCTAAAAATAATGCTAAAGGGGTGCTAAAGGGTTCGCGGAGTCGCCACCTAATTAGTTTGGGTGAATTAGGACACTTAAATGTTAACTAGGTTAAAGTTAACATTAACTCCATTTTTATGGTCTGCGAAACTAGTGTGAGATTCTGGGTAAGGGTTCTTTATTAATCTAGAGGGAAGGGATTAGACACCCTCTACGATCCGCTAACTTGCGGTTGTCCTGCCAAACCTAGGTTGATTATTATGTTAGAGAAAATGCGTGTTTAAAAAGATGCTGCAAGTGTTTTTATAAAAGAATGCATTTTTTGATAAAAGATTTATAAGACTAATGCTACAAAATATACGTGCAATATGTATTTATAAAATGATGCAAAATTGATGTATTTACTAAAGATATGCATTTCATTTGCAAAATCGATTTTGATTAACATATGTAAGGTATGATATAAAAGATGCCATTTTTTTACAATTGATAATAGGAAGATAATTTTATTATGAAATGAATTATAATGTCATTAAGTGATTTATGAGAAAATCAATTTCTTTTGTTATCCGTTAACTTCATGAATAGATATGCAATTTTAATTGTTAGGCAAAAAATTAGACATGCATGACAAGCCTAAGATAAATAACTAGAAGTGTATTTCTGATTCTAAATTACCTTCCCACCTTATATGTTCAAAGACTAATTGTTTAAATAATAAATAACTAAAGAAAAGAAAGTAAACATTAAGAAGTTGAAAATGAAATGAATTTGAGGTCGAATTTAGAAATTTCCAGACGAGGCTCAGAGAAATTGCAGAATGAATTGTGCAGCACCGTCACGTCTCCTAACAAATCATAAAAAAACAAAAACAGACAGAAAACAAAAAATAAATTAATTCATTTACACCTGGCTTAATTCATTTACTCTTAACCTTTTCTTTATTTATTTATCTTTTCTTGTTTATTTATGTTTTTTTATGTAAATCTAACTATGATATTTGTATGTTTACTAAAAGATGGTCGTAAAGATCGTGTCGTAGTGTGGCGGCTAAGGTGGTGTTCCCAAAAGTTAAAGAAAACACGATATTACGAGATATCGACAAGAATCAACCTCTCCCGTAGGTTTTGACGTGTGAATTTGGAATCGCGTGAGAACGGAGATGATCTGATGAGCATTTGTCCAAAAAAAAATATACCCTCTCCTGTTGTTGTAAGTTATGTTGTGCTCAGCGCGAATCGGGAAGGATAAGATGATTAGCAGTGAATTAGTCTTGTACATATAAAATGTAAAGTAATTAAGAATCGAAATAGTTTACAGTATTATTCTTCTCTGCTGATATATGTCTAATTTTTTTTTTTAAAATTATTAAAATATATCTATTAACTAATGACGTATACAAAAAGATTGATTTTTCTCAATCAACTTAATGACATTATAATTCATTTCATAATAAAATTATCTTCAGAGATATACAAAATGACAAATGGTTGAGAGGGAAGAAAACAACATTGTAACATACATACCACATCAAGCCAACAGCAAAATGAACTTTAAGAAGCATTGAAATGTGATTCCATTACTCTTTCTATATTTCACTTTAACAATTTATCTACTACTCTACTTCTCCTTTGTTCTTATTATTTATCTTGTCACAATTCAAAAACAATGCCCATGAATGCCAACTACTATCATCAATAATAGGGCTGCAATTGTTCCAGCCATTCGTTTTTGTCGTCAATTTAAGTGGTCCTTCTCCATAAATGAACTTTTCATGGTGGAACATATACTATAGTTTTATGACCAAACACACAACATGTCAATTATTAGATCCAGGTGCATTCAAAAAGTTTATATCAAAGATAGTAAGTTTCACAACATACAATTACTAGTCCTCCGTTTTATTTTATGTACTACTTTTTTTTGTAATTTGTTTAGAAAAAATAAGAAAAAAGACCCAAATATGCCAGCCCTTACACTTTAAGAAAAGGTTAACTTTGCCCTCTGTTTGAAGTTCGGTTCAATCACATATTCGCAGTTATAATGTTGGCTTTAAAATGCCCTTAGTTACTGCATATATTTTGGAGATCATGGCCCTATTTATGATTATACATAGTTTCTTTATTTCTAATACACTATAAACAAATATATATATATATGAAATTTGTCGTAAAATAGCTCGTAGCTAGCATAATATATTTAAAAAAAATTAGTGTTGAGATAATAGAAAAATGCACACAAGTACCATAGGGAGGAGTACATAGTATAAGTACTCAATGAGGTCATTAATGCAATTAATTGTGTTAGTTACAGCTAGTTAGTGATAAGTTGCAATTAGATGGTAGCTATAAATACAAGGTTTAGATATTTTGTTTAGCAGTTATTCATTTCTCTTCTTCTACACAATTCTACACAATTCTGTAACACAAAAGCTCTCAATTTGAGTAGCTTCATTTTAATGCAATCTTTTTGTTCAATGCAATATGTTTGCTGCTGAAACTCTTTATGGTATCGTGAGCCGTATGATCGAGATCGAACACGCAGTAGGAATCAAGAAATTGGCGATTAAGCAGAACTGCCGAGATCGAAGGAGTCGATCTCACATGCAGTGAAGAAATTGACGGGGACAGTGTCGAGATCGACGGATCGGAGATCGATCTAACATGCAGTGGAGAAATTGACGGTTGAAGAAACTGAAAATTCAATCGCAACACTTCTTTAGAAGCTAACACAATAAAGATGGGCACAATTGAAGATCTCACATCAACAACTCCTATTACGATCGATCATAATCATCCGCTATACCTATTCCCTTCGGATGCACCGGGATCGTTGTCAATTGGAGTGATTCTCACAGGTATGGACAATTATACCTTGTGGAGCAGGACTATGAAATTAGCCTTGCTAGAAAAGAACAAGATCGGGTTTATAGATGGCATAGTGAAGAGAGAATTATACCAGGGATCATTGGCTGGACTATGGAAGAGATGCAATGTCATAATCGTCTCGTGGTTAGTGGGGAATGTGAGCAAGAATCTGCTCACTGGAATGTTATACAATTCTGATTGTTACATGATCTGGAACGACTTGAAAGAGAGATTTGATAAAATCAATAGTTCAAGGGCATTCCAATTACATAAGGAGATAGTTTCACAAAGACAATGGACCTTGTCAGTGTCAATGTATTATTCGAAACTAAAGGATTTATGAGATGAATATGACTCAATCATACTACTGCCAACTTGCTGCGACAAATCAAAGGAATTTGTAGACCATATGCAATATCAGAGACTGCTTCAGTTTTTGATGGGGTTGAGTGATAGTTATACTCAGGCATAGAGTCAGGTATTGATGATGCAACAAGTGCCTAACATAAATTAAGTTTATGCCATGATTAACCAAGAAGAAAGACAAAGACTAATGCAAGATATGTTAGAACCTATAGTTATGTTCATAACGAGGAATAAGGATGGACCTGTGAAACAAAAGAAGTCCTATAATCCTAATGTGGTTTGTGATTTTTGCCATGTGAATGGACATTTGAAGATAGACTGTTTCAAACTCATGAAATGCAATTACGCCATAAGACTGATCATATAGAGGCTGAGTGTTACAAATTGCATAATTATCCTGGAGATTTCAAGGGAAAATCAAGGAAGGCCAATGTTGTAGTGGGAGATGATCCATATTATGAAGATACTGGACAAGGGAACAATATGAATTTTGTTTACTGTGTTCAGCAAGACAGTCAAAGTGGTAGTTACTCTACAAGATACAACAGGGGAATCAAAAATAAGGGAACCAGAAAGTGTCTGAACTATTCAGGAACCTCACACCAAAGCAACAACATAGGCTGTTGAAGATGCTTGACAGTGATGATGTAGCAGGGAATATTAATTATGTTGCTGCAAACATGGCAGGTATGTTTGCACTGAATACTGAAAGGATTATCAAATGGATTATAGACATTGGTGCTACTAATCACATGATTAACAATCAGAAGTTTTTAAGGATTAAACACTTAATAGGAAGTGCATGTAAGGTGCATATGCCAACAGGTGATTCAGCCGACATTACACATGTTGGAGATTATCACTTAGGAGGAGGTGATATGCTTAAGAATGTCTTATGCATACCTACATTCAAGTTCAACCTTATGTATGTGTCTAAAGTGACCAAGGATTTATTGCAGTTACATTCTTTCCTGAATATTGTGTATTTCAGGATCTCTTGTCTGGAAAGGTGAGAGCGATTGGTAATGAAGAAGGATGAATGTATGTGCTATCTGTTGACAATGCAACAAGTAATAAAGGATAGATGATTAGGTCAATGACAACTTCACATAATGTTGATACAGCTACTTGGCATCTAAGGATGTGTCATGTGCCTATGAGAGTATTGAAGAAAATACCATATTTTAGTAGTGATGATTTTTTTACATTGAATAATTGTGAAGTTTGTCCATTAGCTAGACAGGTTCAAATTCCTTTTCCCATTAGAATCAGTAGAAAATTGGAACCACTCCAATTGCTACATATGGATGTATGGGGCCCCTACAAAGTTGAAACTTTCAATAGAATGAGATATTTTCTAACTATTGTGGATGATTGTTCAAGATGGACTTCGGTATTCTTATTGAGATTGAAATCAGATGTTGCAACTATACTGAAAAACTTCTTTACAGAAGTGAAAACTCTGCTATGCCAATAAAAGAAGTGAGATCAGACAATGGTTCAGAATTTTTTAATACTAACTGTAAGCAAATGTTTCAGGTACATGGTATTGTGCATGAGAGTTCTTGTCCATATACACCTCAACAAAATGGTGTAGTGAAAAGGAAACACAAACACTTGTTGGAGACAGCCAGAGCTATTAAGATCCAAGCTAGCCTGCCAGACAAGTTTTGGGGATTTTTTTATTGAGAATGCTGCCTACATCATTAACAGAATACCTGCCACTGTTTTGAAGAACAAGTCTCCCTATGAGTTGCTATACAAAAGGACACTTTCACTCAATCATCTAAGAGTGATAGGATGTCTGTGTTCTGCCACCATGTTACCAAAATTAGACAAACTTAGCCGCAGAGCTGTGAGAGTTGTGTTGTTAGGCTATGGCACTTCACAAAAGGGCTACAAACTGTATGATATGGAGAATATGGTGATCTTCATGAGCAGGGATGTGGTATTTATGGAGACAATTTTTCCGTTCAAGAATGCAACAGAAGACAGACCTGGTTTTATGACATCACAGAAATATTTTTGCTTTGAGGATCTCATAATGTCATACAATCAGAGAAGTGAGACTCAAGCTGATAATGACTCAACAATACAGACCTCAGATTCCTCATAAGTTGATGTAACAGGTGCAGATGTCAGGACAATGCAATAGGATCAACTGAAGGTCTTCATGTTGAACCAGTCAGGAAGTCCAGTAGAACATGCAAACCACCCATTTGGCACAGGAATTATGTTACAAATCATGGTTCCTCTAGATGTTTGTACTCTATTTCAGATGGAGTCAATTATACTGGTCTATCACCCCAGTATCAAAAATTTGTGGGGCAAGTCTCTAAAGAAGTTGAACCACATAGTTACTCAGAGGCAATAGTGGACAGAAGATGGATAGAAGCAATGAAGGCTGAGATCCAAGAACTAGAGGACAACAAGACCTGGGAAATGGTGGATTTGCCAAGAGAAAAGAAAGTCATAGGGTGTAGATGGATGTACAAAATAAAGTACACAGCATCAGGAGAAGTTGAGATATTCAAGGCCATGTTAGTGGCCAAATGATATAATCAGAAAGAGGGACTAGACTATCAGGAGACATTCTCTCATGTAGTTAAGATGACAACAGTAATATCTGTTATATCTATTGCTGCTGCTAAGTAGTGGAGGATATATCAAATGGATGTGTACAATGCATTCTTGTAAGAAGATTTGTATGAAGAAGTTTACATGTTACCACCAGAGGGATTTCACATCAGAGGACAGAAACAGGTGTGTCGACTATTGAAGTCTCTGTACAGTGGCGATCTTGGCCTGGCCCCTACTCCTATTAAATAAAATTTTAAAAAAATTAGCGGGTCCGGGGCTCGAACCGGGACGGAACATGGTATAGAGACTACTCTTTGTTTATTAAACAAAGGGAGGAGAGATTAGTGATTATACTTATGTATGTTGATGATTTACTCATCACAGAAAATGATTCATGATTAATTCAACAAATTAAGGAGGTCATACAGGAAGCATTCAAGATTAAAGATCTAAGAGAGTTGAGGTACTTTCTTGGGATTGAGTTTGCCAGGAGTACAGATGGGATCATTATGCACCACAGAAAATATACATTAGAGTTGATATCAGATATGGGGTTATCTGGATCAAGGAGTGTTTCTTCCCCAATGGAAGTAAATCAGAAGCTTACAACTGCAGTGTATGATCAACACATAAGTACAACTAATGCAGAAGATGAACAACTGCATGATTTGTTATTGGAGGATCCTGGAGTTTACAGAAGGTTAATTGGGAGACTACTATATCTCACAAGCACAAGGTCTGACATTGCATTTGTTGTCCAAAATCTCAGTCAATTCATGAAGGAGCCAAAAATATCACACTTGGAAGCAAGAATGAGACTAGTAAGATATCTGAAGAAAGCACCAGGGTCAGTTATATTCTTGTCTAGCAGCAGCAGTCCTACACTCCAAGTATTATGTGATGCAAATTGGGGATCATGTATTAACACAAAAAGGTCGACCACTGGCTATTTGGTGTTGTTTGGACAATCGCCTATAGCTTGGAAATCAAAAAAACATGTGACTGTGTTACGAAGTTCTGCAGAGGCAGAATATAGGGCAATGACAGCATCAGTTTTAGAAGTAGTTTGGATCGTTGGTTTGTATGAGGGGCTAGGTGGTGTCCATATACAATTGCATGTAGCAGTTTACACAGACAACAAGTCAGCTTTGCAAATTGCTGTGAATCCAGTCTTCCACGAGAGGACAAAGCATATTGATATTGATTGTCACTTCATTAGTGAATTGATCCAAAGAGGAATGATACATGTTGAGTATATGTCTACAAGTGAACAGCCGACAAATGTGCTCACTATGGGACTTAGCAGCCCTCATCATTGTCGAATCGTTTCCAAGCTAGGATTGAAAAATGTTTTCATAGCTCCTAGCTTGAGGGATAGTGTTGAGATAATAGAAGAATGCACACAAGTACCGTAGAGAGGAGTACATAGTATAAGTACTCAATGAGGTCATTAATGTAATTAATTGTGTTAGTTACAGTCAATTAGTGATAAGTTGTAATTAGATGGTAGCTATAAATACAAGGTTTAGATATTTTGTATAGCAGTTATTCATTTCTCTTCTTCTACACAATTCTGTAACACAAAAGCTCTCAATTTGAGTAGCTTCTTTAATGCAATCTTCTTGTTCGATGCAATTTGTTTGCTGCTGAAACTCTTTAATTAGCGATGAATTTTATTGTTTAGCGACAGAAATTATCTGATACGTCACTACTTTCAAATTTTTTTGTTGTGATATAACATATATATAGTAGTTTAGACTCATATTTTTTGAGTTATCTTGGCTAAACTCATTTAACTTTAAACTGTAACTGATCACTTTTAATCTTGATAAAGTTTTTAATGATAGCCAATATGCAATTATTACTAATACATGTGTGAGCGCGCTAATCCATGTATCACGCTGCGTAAAAGCATAAAAAAAATTACCGTAAAAAAGGGGCGCGTCAAGCAATTAAGTATTAAACCCTCTAACTCTAATAAAAATAAATAAATAGAGAAAGCCTATGGTTAGATTTTTTTTTTCCCTAGAGGATCTCATAATAGTATATGTTTATGTTTGAAGTGGTGCTAACTTGATGCTATAATTGTCCTTATCGAAATAAGGATCTACTTAGATATATAATGAAGATGGATGATTTCAAAGCGTACTTCAACCATTTATTTGTTTTTCTCCAATTAATTAATTGATATGTATTTTCCTGTCCAACAAAACGAATTGTTTAATTTTAATTTGGAGCCAGCCAAAAAGAACTCTAATATTTAAGAAGAATTAGAGGTGTGCTCATCCACTATTTAATTTGTATCTATCAATTGGTTGTTTCTACAACACTACATTATATAATAGAGACAAATATTGGAGATCAAACACACATGATATGTTTTCTGAAGTATCATGAGGTGACATTAAGTATAATTTAATACCATGGAAGATGTTTGATCTTGAGATCAAAAAACAAAATGTTCACTTTCTACGTGTTTAAAGTGCTAAGCTTCCATTTGTCCATACAAATAGGAAATTTGAAGGAATTGGACCGAATCTAACTTTAACTTTTGCATGCATATTTTCATTCAAATAAAAGACAAGAAGAAAAAGAACTGGAAGTTAAGAGAGACAGGAAAAAGTGACGCAAAATGTCACCCTCTGAGCTTAATTTTATGAGCCCTGTTGGCTTTTGCTTTGCTATAATCACATAACTTCACTGTTTATTTCATTAACTCACGTGCCACTTGCTTCGTCCACCAATTCACTCATGAAGATATCTAGTATAATCGCCCGTATGAACAGAATCTTAGTTAGGCCTGCGCAGAATCGCTTCAAGAGTATGCGGTTCGAGAGTTTTATTCTTCCTGTGATGACTTCAAGCACTGCAGATCATGTCTCACTCCAATGGGCTACGAAATATCATGATTTACCTCCTCCACCAATTTCGCTTGACCTGGCGCCATGTGGGCGAGGGATTTTGCCTTTCTTGCCCCCCAAGATATTTAGCATAGTCTTATTGTGTTTTTGAAATATCAAGAAAGTCCTAAAATCATGAAATCACAAATTATGCTATATGTTGAATCGTTGACAAAAGTATTACATAGGTCATAATGTTAAGGATATATTTATCCCACGTCCATTGTACAATTCTTTTGAAAAAAAAAGAAGAAGATAACATATCGTAATAATTCAAAGTTTCAATTCGGGTGTTTTTTCATTTTCAGTATTACAGAAAGTTGAAAGAAAAGATCCCAGTTAGAGTCTGGACTAGGTGGAGTCCTGGACTAGGCCCAGTGCAGCTGACTCAACATGGTGGCAAATTATGACACACACCAATAATTTTGTAGCCTTTTCAGTAAAAAAGATCACATATATTCACATGGAAAAACAGAGGAAATAATAAATGAGGGGACCAAACTGCATTTAATGAATGCACCACCAGCGACAGTGGCTCCGGTGGTGGCGATTGCCCGATTTTTTCAGAGGATAATTTTATCTATCAAAATTTGAACAAATGAATAGATATCGTTTCATGAACTGAAAATTGAATCTGAAACCTCGTGATTCTCAACTCACTTCATTGACCATTAGGTCACACCAATAAGTGCAGATTTTCTAACTTTACTTTCAATAATTGTTTATATCGGCATATCTGACCTTCATTGACTAGCTTTATTTTCGTAATGGTATACATAAGGCATAGAAGTAGTCTATGGAGTTGATAACTCGCACTTACTAAGAATTTCTTGTTGAAGACTAATAATTGCAATAATCATATTCATCACTGATTTGAGTTGCTTGTCCTTGTGTCGAGGGTCTACCGGAAACAACCTCTCTACCTCCCAAGGTAAAGGAAGGTCTACGTACACTCTATCTCTTCAGACCCCACTTTATGGGATTTCACTAGACATGTTGTTGTTGTAATCATCTTCATCACGATGAAAATTTCATAAATTATTCATATATTTGTAAGCCAAGATTATATACTCGTCGAATATCTTGATATTGTGTGCGTGCAATTCAGAACATCATGATGATTTCTTTAGTCAATACAACATGGCTTAGTAGGTAATGGAAACACACTATGTGTCAAGTGTATTCAAATTAATTTTCATCAATTATATATAATGACTTGTACAAAAGAATTCATCAACTTCATTAAGGATGTCAAAGTTTGAAGTATGCCATACTTATACATGGTACTATATTTTGGATCGTATAAGACCAACAGTCGAAACTTCCGCTTATTGCACTGTGCACGTTATACTTAGCTAGAATTAGCTTGTATCAAATTAATAAGTACATGATACTTGTCTTTAGACAAACTTAATTACTAAATCATGGTCAGCTATTATGCATAAATTAACTTGGTTTAGTGGAACAAGTAATTACAAGTGTATAAAAAAGTAATTGCAAGAGTTAAGGTAATAGGAGATGGTGATATAGAACAAGGTATTCAATGGAATCCTAGGATCATTTAATTGCGCACGGTATGCCGTTCAAGTATGATGGTCTTTAATTTTTGCCATTCCAAATCGAACTTATGTCTGCGAGAGTGCGGGACATAATTTGTGGGATGTTAGATGTAAACATATAAACTTATGTCCCGCGAACTCTGAGGGAAAAAAATTAAAACCCAACACAAAATAAGGGATAAAATGCAAATGACCCGCAATGATTGCTCTTCTATTCATGTTTCTTATTGGGCCGAGATCCATTCACTCTGACGGACTGTTATACTTTGTGGGCCTTCCTTTGGCCCATTAACATTTGGTTATGGGCCTAAAGGACTGTTAAAGGTTTTTATTTCAAAAATTGCGTGGATTGCACTTCATACGGGTTGGTCTTTAATTTTTGTCCCTACTTCTCATTTAATGAATATTTGTGGGTCAAAGTACTCTTTATTCGCGGGTCTACTAAATCAAAGATTTTGGGTTCAAATCCTAGCAGAGGCAAAAAAAGAAAAAAAATTCGCAAGACAAAATTTTCAGAGAAAAATTATGTCTATTCGACCAAAGTTATATAGAGACTGTTTCCTTTGGGGCATAGTCTCTATATAACTAGCCGGACAAGGCATAATCTTAATTTTTCAATGAAACTTTGCCTTCAGGCATAGTTACATAGAAATTATGCCCCTTAAGGCATGATCTCTATACAACTTTGGCCGAATATGCATAATTTCTATGAAATCTTGCCTTGCGAATTTTCTTCTTTTTGACCCTGCTCGGATTCAAACTCACTAACTCAGAGGTATTTTCGAAGGCATAATTACATAGAAACTATGTCCCTTAAGGAATAATTTCTATACAATTTTAGCTGAATAAACATATTTTCTTATGAATCTTGTCTTGCGATTTTTTTTCTTTTCAACTCTACTGAGATTCGAACCAACAACCTCGAGGGTATTTTCGATTTTTTTAGGCAAAGGGCAAAATTAAATACCACCAATTTAAGGTGCAAAAATTAAAGACCACTCTAAAATAGGCTCTAAAATAGGGCAATGGTACGAATTTTCCTTTTGAGGGGAACTCAAAGAAGAGAACCCCTCCAAAAATAGGTGTATGCCACTTTTTACATATTTTGTATAATTCATAGTGAGTATTGGACCTAAAGCAAACATACTAACATAATCTCAACTCATTAGTTTTGCCTATATTAAAAAATTCAATTCCCCCGTAAGTTTTTAGTAGGTCTATGTCGGGCTAAGAAGAACTTAAATGGAGCGACATGAATAGTTGAGAACTCAACTTGCTTGCGATTAAACCATAATTGTTTCATTTGGGAAAAGATGTGAGCACATGAATAGTGGACTAGGATACAAGAGCATAGAAGAAGCTTGGTAAACTTTGAACTATGCAATATTCAGTATAGATTGAAAAGTAGCTACTGTTGGGCTGTAATGCAATTCCAATCCAATTAAATGAATCAAGAATTGGCTGCAATATGTAAATTCATGTATCCAAAAGCTTCAACTCCATGGACACCACAAGACTCCAAATAATATATTGAAGATCAACTGAAGGAGCTAAAAATGAAACCTAACCATCTACTATATCTAGTTCAGTTTTTACATCAGAGCTTGCTTCATCAAACAAATGACTCAAAGCTTTTCCTTCTAAACCTCCAATCAATTACCTAACCTAGACACCTAAAGATTCAATATTTGTACATTAACCTCTTAAAGCAGGAGTAGTGACCATACCACCAGAACCACCCGTGCCCAACGTCGAAAATAAAACAATAAACTAAATTAATCTCCTAACTAAAAGTATAATCATCTCTTCAATATACATTAATCAAACAAATAACTACTCATAGGAACAAACTCTGGCATAGGTGACATCGGAGGTTCCTCGACAACAGTTGGTTCTGGCAAAGCTTCTCTCTTTCTTCCAATGATCACCTTGGGTTCCTCAACTTCAGCTGCTCCGGGCAAAGCTTTTTCCCTCATCTCTACGACTTTCCTGTGAGAGTTTGAGTGCACAGATGGAATAAATGTAGGACTAGCAGCTGGTCGATACTCCGGGAATAGACGCCCTGAACGGTAACGAACACCACAAGCATTGCATAGTGTCTTTGGCCCCAGTGGCCCCTCTCTCCATTGAGGTGTCTTTGTGACTTCACAATGTGTGCATTTTTTGACAAAACTAGACTGTTGCAGCGAGGTTATTTTCTTCTTGGAAACATCTGATATCTGTTGAACAGAGTTTTTCATGGACTCCTTGGCACTTGATAGCAGTGAAATTCTTCGCTTCTTCTCTTTACCCTTTCTGCCATCAGAAATCTTCTTGGATGCATATCTTGTAGACGATATGGGAGCCATCAAAATCCATGGATTAACAGCTGAAGGACGTGCACGCTTGGAGCGAGGACGAACGGGAATTACAGCGTCATGTTTGATGGGTATGCTCTTTCCACCAGAGCAGGAATTGCTGCCTTCAAGAACTGAAACTGGGCTCTGTGTCTGAAATGTACCAGTCCCTTGGGCCTCGGTAAATTTGATCTGATAGGATAGCACTAAATTAGGAGTTCATGTGATATAAGTGAAAAGTTAATTCTGCACTCTAGTACTCTTTAAGAGTTGATTACAAAAGTAAAACAGAAAACTGTGAGAAAGAAAAGAACTAAGAAGTTCCATAATATCCATACAATATGCTAAAAGAAAGTGTTTAGCACATTAACCAGTGATAAATGTATCTTGATGGGCTTGCATGTTTACATAAGCAATTCTACAAGATGAAAATGTTCTGCTTCATCTATGAGAAACACAAATAGATGCACAGAACAGCTTAAAGCAAAGTATCATGTTAATAGCTATAACGGTTTTAGAAGTTAAATTTAGCACTTCAAACCTAGAATAAAGACATGATTGGTTCACCAGGTGAATATGCAACAAAAATACATTTCAGATTCTTATGTCAGTCAGATGAAGTAGTGAGTAAACATAAAGTTCATTGGTCTCATGAATTCAGTTATTAGGCGATTTTTTCCTGTGAATTGCTTTCTACTAGTAATATTTTTTAACTCAACAGATTAGTATTTTTTCTTCACAGAGGCAAAAGATTGCTATGCGTTAAGAATAATCTTCTCTTTTCTTTATCATTGTGGTCAACGATTCAAGTGCCTTCACAAAGTTTCAATCCCCTCTTACATGAAACATACAAGTTACTCTTCATCGAAAGATCAAAACTTCATATGACAGAAACCTTATGGGAAAAAAGGAATGGCCAGAGAGATGCAAGAACTTCATCTTTACTAACTCTACCCCTCCCAATCAACTGAAACTATATGTTACGTCAGCTCCAATGGCAGAGAATATGACTTCATGTCACTAGTTGCAAGCAACCATAGTAACTTATATAAGCCACATTACAAACTCCAAACTTTAAGCAAGAAAATACTCACAAGGTGAACTCTTATACCTAGCCAATCCCTAGACCATCATAGCACTACCCGTCCAGTAAGCACTATAGCACATGATGGGCAATTGTGACTGGAGAAAGCAATTTCCACCAAAGAACTTTCATTAGCAGAAGAGATGAAAGAGGAACAGCTACTGTAACCCAATCTATTGTAGCTTCTACAATGAAACACTTACACCATAGCATTTTTCTTTAATGGCGCCAATTTAAGTAAGAATGAAATATATATTTCATCATTCCTTTTCAATCCCGTAACATTCTGCAAGCTGGTAGAGTATATTCGATTTTATCTTTCAGGCAGAACTCCATGTAACAGGTTCTGGCCTTCACTCATGAAGTTTTTACAATTGAGAAACTAGGAGGAACTAAAAAACAAATACAATTTAAAAAAGAGAGAGAAGAAGAAGTCTGCTTTTTATTTTCTTCAAGAATAGGTGTTTCAGGGATACAAATAGAAAATTCTTCTTTCTCCTAAGGGCTAAAACTGCACTGCACTTTGCGGAGTGCAAAGGACTACATTTACAGAAAAAGACGAAGGACATATTAGAAAGGAAAGAAAAAGTGAAGCAATACCAACACAGTCACCTTAAGACATACTTGCATTGTTTATAAGGAATCTAGTGTGATCATACACTAACACTACATAGGTTATGCTTTGTTTATCAATTCTTGGATTTCCAAACAAGTATGTCATTGCTTCATATGATAATCCATAACTGAAAGCTGGATAGGCTTAGCAAGAACATGAAGATAAACTGCATGTGCAAGTAAAGCCAAATTCATTCTACGCCATTGCTTTCATATGTGAATCCAAAATTGAGAACTGTAGTGTCGGCAGGAACATGAAGATAAAGTGTATGTGTGAATAAAGCCAAATTCACCATATGCCATTGCTTTCATATAATTGGAAGTTGTAGAGGCTTGGCAGGAACATGAAGATAAAGGGCTAGTGCTAGTAAAAGCCAAATTCACTCATCAGGGAGCATTAACAAAAAAGTATCAACTTTCAAGTTTTGACACTGCCCCTGGTTTATAGGCTTTTAAATCAAAAAGCATAGTTCACCCTTATTAATCAGCAACATAATAAGGAACTAAAAAAATTAAACTACTAAAACCCCACAACCATAAGCTTGCACCAACTTGCATATTTAATTACTCCCTCTATCCCAATTTATGTGAAGGTATTCGGACTACGAGGGTCAAACACTTACTTTTAACTATGAATTCGGATTAAAAAACAAAATATACATATTTGAAACTATTAAGTCAACGTAGCTAATAATGTAAAATACTTTAAAAATTATAGTCAATGAGAAAATGTTTTTCTCCTCCAAACAGTAACACCTTCACGTAAAATCGAATGGAGGGAGTACAACACAAAGAAATAGAAAGTATACATGGCTACAATGAGCATTCATACATACAAACAAGCTTTACAAGAAAACTAAAAACTCACAGGAGGATGAGAATTTGCCACTGCATTCACCCGACCATTGCCAATGTTGCCTTGAGGCACCGGCGGAAAAGCCAGAAGAGCATCGGTAGGAATCGGTCCAAGAAACTTGGACTCACTAGCATCCCATTCTACACCTAATCCATCATCTTCCAAACTTTCCATGGGCAAATCCAAAAAATTGAGTATGTCATCAAAGTCATTATCAACGATAGGACCAGTTGGAATTCCATCCATATAACCACGATGATGTTCAACCATAGTCATATTCTGAAGTACAAAAAACAGATTGTAACTTTGTATTTGATCAAGAATTTGACTGTTAGATATACAAGTTATAACTTTGTAACACCAAAAAATTGTAACAAGGAACAGAATAATATATTAACCATTAAAAGTATTCAATAAGGACTCATGCACAAAATTTATACACGTAACTCACCATATGAATTATTTATTTTCCAAAATTATCTGTCACTATTTAGGTAAATAGGTTACTAATGTTTAAAAAAGAATAAGAGTAACGTTATCTATAAGATTGGATTTATATTACCTAATCAATTTTTATCCATATAAGGGTACACGAGTTTTTTTTAACTTATACAAAACCTTAGTAGGTAAGAAAGAAAGTTAATAGACACATATTAGTATTAGGTTAAATGTACTAAAAATTACACCAAAAATAGGATTCTAGTTAGAATCCAAGTATGAAATGAATCTTCATCTAATTATGCTAAGATACTAATTATCTAACTCATTTAAAAAAAAAATACCCCATTACATTAATTATTTAAATAATACATGGAAAACACTAATTCTATAGCTAGATTAATATCCCTTAATACATAAAATCAAGGGATTGATACAGAAAGATAATCTTTTAATCCAAATAGTAATCCTTGACTAAATTAGGAAAAAACAAGTAATAATTAAAAAAAGACACGTGTTTTTTGATAATTAATTAATAAACGAGAAATATAATTTTGCACCTAATTACTTAAACGACGACGTTTATAAGTCGCTTTCCTAAACAGTACTCCCATCAACCTCACAACACCAGAAACAACTTTTGCCCTAGAAAACTAAGCAAACACAAACATGTCGGCTCACTTCAGCAACCAAAAAAATGAAACAAAAAATTCAAGAACTGTGCATTATCAGTGACCCATAAAGCCAAATTAACCATTTGTACAAAAATCCATTTTGTTTTACCTATTTTCCTTAAAAAGATTGAATTTTTGGGTAAAAAGGTGAAATGGGTATGAGAAAAAAGTAAATTTTTTTGCATGTAGAGAAGAAAAAGTGTACTTACGTTAGGAACACAGAGAGTGCAGAACTGCAGACAGACGAATAACAAAAAGATTGGGTAAGAAAAGAGGAGATATGAGGGAAACAAACAAATATATTTTTATTTTATTAAAAGGAAAAAAGAAAAACTTTTATGTCTGAATGGTGGGTATTTGGAATTTAAATTTAGGTTTTCGTGCAAAAAAGGTTAAATTAATGAATGTGATAGGGTGAAGAGGAGGAGCAGGGAAGTAGTGATGACCAATGGGCGGGGAAGGTAAGATCGTAAGAAAAAAATTATATAAGGAAAAAAGATCCACTCCATGAAAAAATGAAATTTATAAAATTATTATTTTAAAAAAAATTTAACACTTATTTAAATTAATAAAAGGATAATAAAAAAAAAAATTTATATATAAAAAAAAAATAATAAAAAAATAAAAATAAAATAATAATAATAATAATAATAATAATAATAATAATAATAATAATAATAATAATAATAATAATAATAATAATAATAATAATAATAATAATAAATAATAATAATAATAAATATAAATAATAATATAAATAATAATAATAATAATAATAATAATAATAATAATAATAATAATAATAATAATAATAATAATAATAATAATAATAATAATAATAATAATAATAATAATAATAATAATAATAATAATAATAATAATATAAATAATAATAATAATAATAATAATAATAATAATAATAATAATAATAATAATAATAATAATAATAATAATAATAATAATAATAATAATAATAATAATAATAATAATAATAATAATAATAATAATAATAATAATAATAATAATAATAATAATAATAATAATAATAATAATAATAATAATAATAATAATAATAATAATAATAATAATAATAATAATAATAATAATAATAATAATAATAATAATAATAATAATAATAATAATAATAATAATAATAATAATAATAATAATAATAATAATAATAATAATAATAATAATAATAATAATAATAATAATAATAATAATAATAATAATAATAATAATAATAATAATAATAATAATAATAATAATAATAATAATAATAATAATAATAATAATAATAATAATAATAATAATAATAATAATAATAATAATAATAATAATAATAATAATAATAATAATAATAATAATAATAATAATAATAATAATAATAATAATAATAATAATAATAATAATAATAATAATAATAATAATAATAATAATAATAATAATAATAATAATAATAATAATAATAATAATAATAATAATAATAATAATAATAATAATAATAATAATAATAATAATAATAATAATAATAATAATAATAATAATAATAATAATAATAATAATAATAATAATAATAATAATAATAATAATAATAATAATAATAATAATAATAATAATAATAATAATAATAATAATAATAATAATAATAATAATAATAACAATAATAATAATAATAATAACAATAATAACAATAAGAATAATAATAATAATAATAATAATAATAATAATAATAATAATAATAATAATAATAATAATAATAATAATAATAGGTTGATTACTTGACAAGAATCGGGGAATTTTGACAAAAATATAGATTTTAAGTCCTTGTCTAGTTAAGAATATCAGTATAATTAAATAATCAACACAAACATGTACGGAGCAGGTAGCGGGACGGGTGCGGATCTTATATGAAATTCACCTTCGCCCCATTACTCATGACGGATAACACTTTTGATATTCATATCCACCCCACCACTCATCAAACCATCCTCATACCCGTTCCAACTGGAATGAATGCGGGGCGGTATCCGCATTTACCCGCCCCCACTGACATCCTCCGGGGAAGTAAAAGAGGTAGGCGGATCATGTGATTGTTTTGGACTGGAGGGAGAGACAAGTGATATTATTATTCACATATGGTCAATTATCATTTATCTGTGCAGCGATTACTCAAAATGGGTACCAAATGAAAATTAAGATCTCTTTGCTTTTATTAGCATATTTGATTTTAATTCTTATAATATATGATTAATTATATTTAAATTTTAATTAATTACAATATACTTTTTTTGTAACAAATGCAATATGCATTTCTGATCTCTTTGCTTGTGAATATTCACAAATTTTACATAATTATGAATTATTTTACTACTTAATTATTTATATGTTATTGTTAAACAGTGACCGTGCAGTCCAGTGGGGCCCTTGACCTTTCTTGTATATTTGGTAAATATTAGACTTAAAATTGTACCTTAATTAGTAGTGTAATATTACCATAATTGTAAAGTTAGTATTCTTATAGAATAGGGATTTAGAAGTAAAATAGGAAAAGAATATGTAAATTGTATATATATGTCATTCATCGGATTAATTCTTTCATGATATCAGAGTCTAGGTTCTCTTTACCCTGCTTCTGCTCCTCAAATTTCTCCTTCTTTTCTCGATTTTCTAGCCCTAGCGCCGCAGCCCTCTTCTCGAATTTCTTTCAAAGTCGCGGCTCCTCTCCAGAAAATCATATCTCTCAAATTCCCTTCTTCGAATCTTGTTGTTCTATTTTCTATGGCTGATAAGAACAATTTTCATCATGCCCTCGCAGTTTCTAACATCAAGAGCATCATCCCTATCGTTCTTGACCTAGAAAACGTTCTATATGAGACGTGGGCGGAATTATTTAAGATTCATGCTTTGGCACATAAAGTCCTCCACCACATCATTCCTCCAACTCCTCCAAAGGAGGGTGATAGGGCGTCTACTTCTACGACTGTTGTGCCCACTAAAGAAGTAGATCCAGAATTATGGGTCATGCTTGATGTCAAGGTTCTTTAGTGGATTTATGTCACTATCTCCTTGGATCTTTTACAGACGATTATGGAACCCAACTCCATAGCTATGGCGGCGTGGGATCGATTGCGAGACATATTCCAAGATATAACAGTCATTCTCGAATTGTTATCCTTGAGCAGGAATTCTCACATGTGGCTATGACAAGTTTTCAAAACGTTTCTTCTTATTGCAAACGCCTCAAGGACTTGGCAGACCAACTCAACAACGTGGGTTCTCCTGTTTCTAATAGTCGTCTAGTTCTTCAGATGGTTGCAGGCCTGTCAGAGGCCTATGGCGGTGTTGCTTCGGTTATTCGTCAGAGTAACCCCTGCCGGGATTTTATCAAGCTCGTTCTATGCTTACTTTCAAAGAAGCCGGATTGGCTAAGAAAGTGGCGATTGGGGCCAGTCCTGTCGTCATGATGACCGCTTCCAAATTTACTCCTTCCAATCCAGTCAATGTGACCCAAAATCACAACAACGGGGGTGGTAATGATGGCCAAAATTGGAAAAATAATGGCAAGAATTGTGGCGGCAACAACGGGGGCAACCGTCAGCAGAAGCAGTTGTGGAGCCACGGTCCCCGAGCGATGGAAGTGGGTCCCAACGGCTCAGATTACTGACAAGCGCGCCAAGATATCATCCAAAGACACGCGTCGCGTCTGTTAGGTGTATTATATATACACTTTTTGAGTCATTCTTAGTTAGTATTTTACTCATTCCATTTTTGTTTAGTATAGTATTAGGTTTTTTTCTTTCTTTTGAGTCACAGCGGTCATAAATGGAGAAACGTCAAAAAAAAGATGAAATGAGCTTATTTGAGATGGAATTGAACACTAAAAGGGTCAAGAAATGAAGCCTAAGAAGTCCCGGGAAGTATAGAAGAAATCAGACGAAGTTCGGACGAGAAAAGGACAAGGTTTTGGAAAATATTTGTCAAGTAAGATTTTCAAAGATCATGGCAGTTATTCTCGCAAAGACGCTGCGCAAAAGATCCGCGAGTTCAGGTTGACCACAGGACTTTCGACACCGGGGTGTCAGCCTGCAGCACCGCGGTGCCGACGCGGAATTTTACAGATCCGAACCGAAATTGAACAGGGGTATAAGGGTCCAAAGCAATATATTTTATAAGTATAAAACTCTATACCCTGGGTGATATTATTCATTCTACTTTGGGGGAATCATTGTACATATTCCACAACACAACTTTTGGAAGCTACAAGATTGGAGACCTAGTTCAAAGTATTTTCTTTCTCTTTTCTTTATTTTTATTTCAGTTCATGTTGGAGTTTGTATTAGTTCTTAGCGTTACTATGGGTAGGAGCTAAACACTATATTAGGGTTTTCCTTATGAATCGCTTGAAACTTTTATTCATGAATTTGCAGTAGTTTGATTTCTTCTTCACTTGATTAAGATTTAGTCAATATTTGGTATGAATGTTTGATAATTAATTTATCACTAATTATCATAACCTATATGATTTCGAATCAAAATTCTGAAAGGTGAGATTTGGATATGCTGTAATTGACTAGATATAGGTTAAAATCGCGGACGAAAGTACCCCGATACTTGTGTAGCATTATAGGTTACTGTTCTTGATCCTCCTATGTGGCAAATCCTATCATAGAAATATAGAAGGGTTCTGCACTGGGGTTGAGTGATTATATTGCCCTAACCGGAATATAAGACAGTCTAGTTAACCGCTATCTTAACGAAGAAAAAGAATCATTTTAGTTGCATTAAGGATTGAATAAAGTGGATAGTCGAGGATATTGGAAGCCGTATCTCCATCATAACTGATTAAACTTAAGTAATTTAGTTTAATTTCTGCACTTAGTCTTAGCTATTAGATAAAAATACAAACAAATTAACGTTCACCAAATAGAAACCATAGCTTAGATAATCGGTACTTGATAACCAGTCTCTGAGGACGATATTCGATCTTACCAGACTATATTACTTGTGAACGATACGTACACTTGCGTTAAGCACGTGGAAATCGGCTGACAAGTTTTTGGCGTTGTTGTCGGGGACTGGCGTACTTTCAATATCGATTTATCTATTTTTATTTCTAATTTGGTTGCTCCAGTAACAAGTTTCTAACTTGTTCTGCGGGCATCTTTTTATCACTTTTTGTTGTTTTTCTTATTTTGTAGGTAAAGTTCGTGTGTAAAAAAAAACAGGACACATGGACTATTATAACTATCAGGGGCAGCAAATTCAGCAGCAACAACCTAACCCACATGTTCCACCGGAATATCGAAATGAGTCGCATGCAGCCATACTCAAGCTCACTAAGTGCCTGGCTCAGTTTATGGCTGAGACAAGAGTGTTCGTAAAAAATTTGGAGACACAAATAGAGCAGCTGATGGATATGATGATCAATACACCTCAAGAAAGTCTGCCTATCGACACCATTGTGGAAAGTGGTAAGAAGAATGAGGAACCTGAACCACACCAAGTTGTTGAGGAATTGAGAAATGTGGTTGTTATAGAGAAAGAAGGGGTTACTGGAATCCAATTTTTCACTTTTTTGGATTCTTTGTAGTTCCTTTTTGCTGAACCCATTGCAGAAAAAACACCACCACATGTCTTTGTTGACCCCCAGCCAGAAGGTTCATACCCTCAAGGGAACCCCCAAAAGTCTAGAGATCTATGGAGTTTCATTATTCCCTGCACTTTAGGGAATTTTGAATGCAAGCAAGTATTGGGCAATTTGGGGGCAAGCACAAAAGTACTACCTTTTTATGTGTTCTATAGAAATGGTGTATGTGAAGTGAGGCCGACAAAATAACTGTTCGGATTGCAAAACATTCTCAGAAGGATCCACTGGGCACTAATAAAGGTTAACTGCGTCCGGCTAAAAGACGTTAAAGACAACGCTTGTTGGGAGGCAACCCAATATTTATTAATTATGTTATTTCAATTCTTGTTTTAGTTATTTTATTTTATCTTGAACAGTCTCACGGTCTTGGGTGTTGTCTTATGTGTTGTTGGTAGGTGGACTATGGAAAAGAATCAAACACGCTGGAAAAGGGCCACGGCGCTGCAACCTCAGAGAGCCATGATGCCGTGCAATTTCTAGAATTTCTCATCCCAGACCTCCGTTATGACCGTTGTGTTGTGTCAGTAAGTTGTCCCGTAGTCTTTACACCTTGGGGACAATGTGTCGATTACGTTTGGGGGATGTGTATTATTTTGTTTTATTGTTTTGTGTTTGAGTCTTTTGATTTGTCTTTGTGTGTTTTTGAGTCATAATTTTTTTTTATGGATCATGTATGTGGTAGTTGCTAAAGATATTGAATGGATAAAGTGGGATAATGTAATGGAATTGAAAGCAAAATCTGTGTGCTTAAGTTATATATGTCAAGAATTCATGACACCTAATTATTTGGAATATTTGTGCTTAGTCTATGCGTTGTCAGTTATGGAAAGAAAAGTTGAAAATGTCTAGAAAATCTGTTTGCTTGTTATTTGAGGCGAAATAATTAAGATGTACATGTTTAGGGAGATGATTCAGGTATTTCTTTGATAGCCCTTCTGACCATTCATTACCTACCCTGATGTAATTGTATCCTTAGTCAACCCTGTTGAGCCTTATCGCGCCCGTTTTTGACCTCGGGGGTCTGAACGGTATCCGCAACGTTGCTCTTTGGTGCGGTCCCCTGGATGGAGCAATTAATGATGTTTTTGAGGAGTCGCCACCTAATTATTTAAGTGAATTAGGACACTTGATTTATTGCAGTAAAATACTGCAATTAATCTCCATTTAATGGTATGCGAAATTAATGAGATTCTGGATCAGGGTTCTTTATTATCCTAAAGGGAAGGGGTTAGACATCCTTTAATATCCGCTAACTTGCGGTTATTCATTCAAACCTATGTTAATTATTTATTGCCCTTTTTATTCTACGTGTTCTAAGCATTTTTCATAATTTATAATAAAAATAAAATGCAATACAAAAATAATAAAACTAAAATTAAATGCGACATGAAATAAAATTTCGGGACATCTTTTAGCCCTTTTTAGGCCTTCTGCACAAAATGATCTCCGGGTATCTGCATAAACACTTAGTAAAAATGTTAGTACTAGAATAAATAATTTTAACGCAATGACAAAAATTAATAAGTAAAGCAAAATAAATAAATCCGTCTTTTGCACAGAGGAGGCCTTGGAAATCCGACGGAGATTCCTTCATCGGCCAATATTGTTAAAAACAATAAAATAAATAAAACCTTCAAATCCGCGCCAAAACAGTAATAGTTTTAAACACGGAGGGCTCAGATATAAAAAATATATAAAGTGGGGCGGCTAAACAAGTGCACGCACGAATTCGCTGCACAGCATGTTGGTTATCCGGTGTAAGTGGAAGAAATCATCCTTACCCAGAAAACTTCATTTATTTTATTTTCCGTCTTTGCAACTGTGGAGGCCTCAAAAATCGACGGATAACTTTTTCATCGGCCAGTGTAGTATCAAGTTCAAAATCAATAAAATACCAAGTGTAGTAACTTGTTCAAAATCAGTTTAATAAAGTAGTAAAAGGGCAAAATCGTCCAAATCACTATGGAACACCAAAACAGTAGCAACACAGCGAAACAGTAAGCAACATAGCCCAAAATGATTAGCGAGACACTACAAGCAGCAGCAACAATTCCAACCCAGCAAAACAGTAGCTGGATCATAGTGAAACGAGCAACACAATTGTTCCTAAAAGGGGTATAGCCAACAGAACGTTAGTGATCAAGACAGTGAACAACAATGGTCCCCAGAAGTGGGAATCAAACACGACAAACCAACTGATTTGTGGGACAATGGAAAACAACAAAACAGTGACCCACGAATCGCCGAAAACAGTAGGACAGTCACCATGATCCGCAGGAGTTTTAAAAAAAAAAACTCCGGCGGGATAACAAAATCAAGAACAGTCCAAATAACCGACAACAACGATAAAAATGAAGCCAACAAGGTCGTCGGAATTTTTAAATTCCGACAACAAAACAAAAATCAGTAAACCGCGATAGATACCCAAAGTAAAGCCTTCAAGGTCGCCGGAGTTTTCTTTTAAACTCCGGCAAGATTCAAAATAAAAGAAATCAGTCCCTTAGCATAAAATGAACAACAGATACCAGAACATAGTCAAAAACCAACGTCACCGGAGTTTCAGACTCCGGCTATTTGAGTAGCACAAAAGGAAAGTGGCGGCGTCACTACCACGGCTAACGCCGGAGCAACGCCGTCGTGGTGTTTGATGCAGACAGTGATGAGGTTCGCGGCTGAAGGTGTTCGCCGAATATGGGTTCGCCCGTGGGTTACAAAATAAAAAGGGTGTGGGAGTTCACGGAGTTTTTAGAACTCCGTGAAGGCGAGGCGAGCGCGCAAGGCGCGGCGAGAGAAGGGGAGGGCACCTTTTTTCTTTTTCAAATGAGAGATGGGCTGAGCCCTTTAAAAAAAATTCATCTGTGGGCTGCCCCCCTTTTTAATAAAGGGGGGTAAGGTTTAATAAATAGGGGGTAGATTAGGGTTTGGCATTTTGGGGGGAAATGAAAAGTGGGGTTTGAAATTTAAAAATGGAGGGGGGGAATAAAAGAGTGTTTGGATGAAATTAAAATGATGTTGGATTGGACTGATTCAAATTGTACCTTGAACTGGACTGGTTTGACAAAATGCAAGGCGGGTTAATAATTTAAAGAAAAATTATTTAAAAAGATGCAAAATTATTAAAATTCAAATGCCGATGCAATAATACTAAAATGCAATATTCAAGACATGTTTAATGCCTGATTAAAAGTAAAAACGGGATGTCAATTAATTATTTAAAGAGATGCAAATATTATTAAAATAAAAACATAATATTAACAAAGACATAATGCTTAATTTAAAAAAAAAAAGAAAAAAAGATGCAATACCATTTTGCGAATAAATAAACATAGAATATTATGTAAAAATATGCAAAATAACGATTAAAATGCGATGTGCTAAAATACTTAAAATTGCAACAAATATACAAAAAACGGGTCAAAATCGATCACAACGATGTCCTCTTTGTACGGAGATGATGGAAGAGTCTTCAGACAAAGATGTTGACTTGTAGCCAATTTTGTCATGTTTCATAAACTAAAAACTCAAAACTAGGGATGATGCAGGCCCAAAAATGTCCCAGTGTCAAATCAAGATGACACTGGGTCGTTGTGATGCGAAAAAATAAAAGCAAAGCTGATGCTGATTTAAAAATGTCTCAGTGTCGAAGTATGATTGACACTGGGTTGCAGGTGATGTGGTGCTGTAACAGACATGGTGTTTGTAGATGTTGATGGCGTCATTGCATAGACGTGATGCAGATGTTCGTCGTTGCATAGACGAAACATAGATGAAGCCGTTGCATAGGCTTAAATGAAATGACGTCGTTGCATAGACGTGATGTAGATGCTCGTCGTTGCATAGACGAAACATAGATGAAGCCGTTGCATAGGCTTTTAATGAAATAACGTCATTGCATAGACGTGATGCAGATGCTCATCGTTGCATAGACGAAACATGGATAAAGCCGTTGCATAGGCTTATATGAAATGACGTCGTTTTCGGACGCAATGCAGATGCTCGTCGTTGCATAGACGAAACATGGATGAAGTCGTTGCATAGGCTTAGATGAAATGACGTCGTTGCATAGACGTGATGCAGATGTTCGTCGTTGCATAGACGAAACATAGATGAAGTTGTTGCATAGGCTTTGATGAAATGCGTCGTTGCATAGACGCGATGCAGATGCTCGTCGTTGCATAGACGAAACATAGATGAAGTCATTGCATAGGCTTTGATGAAATGACGTCATTGCATAGACGTGATGCAGATGTTCGTCGTTGCATAGACGAAACATGGATGAAGCCGTTGTATAGGCTTTTAATGAAATGACGTCGTTACATAGACGCGATGCAGATGCTCGTCGTTGCATAGACGAAATATAGATGAAGCCGTTGTATAGGCTTTGATGAAATGCGTCGTTGCATAGACGCGATGCAGATGTTCGTCGTTGCATAGAAGAAACATAGATGAAGCCGTTGCATAAGCTTTTAATGAAATGACGTCGTTGCATAGACGTGATGCAGATGTTCGTCGTTGCATATACGAAACATGGATGAAGTCGTTGCATAGGCTTAAATGAAATGGCGTCGTTGCATAGACGCGATGCAGATGTTCGTCGTTGCATAGACGAAATATGAATGAAGCCGTTGCATAGACTTAAATTAAATGACGTCGTTGCATAGACGCGATGTAGATGTTCGTCGTTGCATAGACAAAACATGGATGAAGCCGTTGCATAGGCTTTTAATGAAATGACGTCGTTGCATAGACGCGATACAAATGCTCGTCGTTGCATAGACGAAACATAGATGAAGCCGTTGTATAGGCTTTGATGAAATGCGTTGCTGCATAGACGCGATGCAGATGTTCGTCGTTGCTTAGACGAAACATAGATGAAGCCGTTGCATAGGATTTTAATGAAATGACGTTGTTGCATAGACGTGATGCAGATGTTCGTCGTTGTATAGACGAAACATGAATGAAGCCGTTGCATAGGCTTAAATGAAATGGCGTCGTTGCATAGACGCGATGCAGATGTTCGTCGTTGCATAGACGAAACATGGATGAAGTCGTTGCATAGGCTTTTAATGAAATGACGTCGTTGCATAGACGTGATGCAGATGTTCGTCGTTGCACAGACGAAACATGAATGAAGCCGTTGCATAGCCTTTGATGAAAGAGCGTCGTTGCATAGACGCGATGCAAATGTTCGTCATTGCATAGACGAAACATGAATGAAGCCGTTGCATAGACTTTTATGAAATGCGTTGGTTTATGAGCGTACCTGCTTTGTGACCCGTCTGGGTTGAGATAGCGTCATTGCATAGACGTTGTGTGTTTGTAACCCGCATGGGCTTATTGTTGTGCTCCTGCCTTTGCTGATATGAAGATCATGCACTCAAAGAAAACTTAGTGAGTTTTAGGAAAGGAATGGTTGATTAGCGTCGACTCTGTAGCTTTGGCTCTTGACGCTTGCATTCTTGGTTTGCACTGAAGACCTAGTTGGCCTGCTTTTTTCCTGTCTATTGTCATTTTCTTGCAGTGAATCCTTAAAATGTCCCAGTTTATGATAAATGAAGATGTTGAACTTTCAACTGGGTAAGGTTGAATCTTAACGCTATCAAGGTAATCAGGTAAGCAATTTTTTTTTATCATGAATGAAAAGTTAATGCGAGAATATGGACAATGTATAATTGAGTAGATGAGAATGCGACCCTCAAAATATGTCCAGTCATGTGCAGGTAGCTATGGATGCAAAATATATGAGTATGCTAAACTCTCTCATGGAAAAAATCGAATCCTGTGCAAAACAAGGAAGAAATATTTCTAACGGTGTGGCCAAGCGATGTATTTGTCACGTATCCACGGGGAATCAGGTCAAGACGTAGTTCATGCTGCAAAATAAGATTTTTTTTTTATTGCTTTCAGTCTAACCGAGATTGACTCCGGTGTAATTCACACAGCTTCAGATAGTACCTCAGACATACCTGAGTGTCGACACACTTGCATGCATCCAAGGTTTCGAACTACACGTAATCTCACGTTTCAAATGCCCTCACAGAAAGAAAGTCTTGTTCTCACATATATTCCAGTATTTTAAATTTTGGGACGTTGAGAAAATTACGCTCACACTAAAAAAGATGTTCAATGCATGCAATTGTGATACCATAGGCTTGGCCGTCATGTAAGTATCCACTAATGCGAGAACCCTCAGTATAAGATCATGTAGGGCTTGTCACGGGCTTGTAATGTAGGCTTGGGGAAAGGAATGAATATCATTTGGATAAAAGTGACTAATCATTCCTCGAGAGTTGGACTACGTCCATGCTTGATATTTGTGCGCTTTAATGCTGACTTGCTTTCTTTTTGTCTCAATTTTTTTTTTGCATTGATTTCTTTTGAATCTTTCATTTCGAGCCCCTTTTTCGGGGTCATATATTCTCCTTTTTTTTTTTTTTTTATCGGGGCTTTTGATTTCCTCTTTGTGTGAAGTTGTCTCTGTTTTTTTTTTTTTGTTGAGACTTTGACAATTTTGTCCTTGCAAACTTCAGCTAGAATTTTGTCAGTCACTTGCACATTTCTAAAGCGCTCGAGGAGGTCGGGCCAAGAGAGGGATAGTGCATACGCACTCAGAAAGGGTATATGTGTAATATGCAGTTGTCGAAAGAAATAGGTTTAGGCTCAAAGGGGTGTACTAGTGATAATGTTATTTGGTAGGCTGAAAAAGGCTCAAACGGGTCAAAGAAAGCCTACGATCATTTCCTATACCGAGTGCTGCTCAGGATTTCGCCTCAACAAACATTCAAGCCAAGTTCTAGATCACAATGCAACGCAATTGAACTTATTCAAACACTCACCACACAATGCGTATGAAACGATGAGGCTGGTTTCATTCTTATCTTGGAAACATGCAAGACAATGTCATCTACGGGTATGAATAAGAGGTACCAAAAGAATTTATGGTTTACTACACAGTCAACCCATACTGATTATGCACAACCCTAACTGTGTTGGATATCAACAAAGTCAAACAATAATACTTAAAAAAATGTTTTTGTATTTTTGAATAACATTTTTTTTTGTATTTTTGAATAATATTTTTATTTATTTATTTGAATAAAGGGTACCGAACCCGAATAGGGCTGCCTACGTATCGCCGAGGGAATCAGGTGCGTGTAGTTCATTCAAATATGTTATAAAATGTATGTTTGAAAAGAATTTATCAAAGAAATGATAGCAATATAAAGCTGTGCAAAAGAAATGATTGTCCATTGTGGACGAATGCAAAGTAAAATGAATGCAACGGAAAATGAATGCCCGAAAATATGATGAATGAGATACATGAGTGAGAAAATATGCTTCTTTATTATCATTTTTTTTTGTGACTTTTTATTTTTGTGGTGTCGAACCCAAAAAGAGTTGCTTATGTATCACACCGTGTGGTGAGAATCAGACACGCGTAGTTCGGAATAATTATGCTGTAAAAATGCATGATATGAAAGAAATATGTAATCAAGGCTACACAGATCAATTGAATTTGCGAATATGAATAAAAATACAAAGTATAGAAGAATTGAGAGCGATGTCTCGTTGAATCTGGTATAAACTAACTTCTATTAGTCAACATAACTACCGCTAATTTTTGTGATGATTTTTTTTCTTTTTCCGACCGATCTCGGTTGTTTGCGAGGACGACCTTCTTGCAAAAAATATGAGAAATAGGTGAGTAGAAAATGACAAAAATAATAAAAATGCAAAGGTGTGACAATATAGTCAAAGACTCCCCTGATTGGTTCGACCGGACTGGTGGTTGATGTTTCACAAAGTCCAAGTCGCGCTATTCAAGAGTGATTTACGCAGTAGAAGTCCTGATTGCAATGTGACGGTAAAAGTGCAAAAAATGCAAATGCTCGTGCCCGAAGTTATAAGTCCATGACATGATATGTACAGAGTTTAAAAGAGTAATTATTGCTTTAAATAATATGTACAGAATTGCTAGCGACAAACCATAGTAAACAAAAGCCTGCAAATCAAGCGCGCGCCCTAATATGCATGGAACCTCTCTTATGCCAGAGGTCGGCCTAAACGCCAAATATGCGAGCTTATGATAAATAAGTCCAAGCCGTTAAACTGCAATGTTTTGTTGAAAATGACGACCAAATGACGGTGCACTTTTTCCAATTTCGGCGTGTCATGACCAGGCTTGGACCCCTATATCATTATCACGCTACACATATATGCTTATTAGTCGACGGCTTGTGAAACCCAACGACAATTTGGTGGATTTCCTAATCGTGGAAACGATACCAAGGATCGACCCACCTATGGTGTATGCATGCATGACTAAAAAAAATGTGGTATAGCTCTATCCTAATTTTGCTAAGATTTGGTTGACTAGGCGCAAGGTTTCCGAGCGGACTACTCGAGTGAGAAGGCTACGCGGCCACCGGTTGGACCGAATTTTCCGCGCCTTTGCCAACTCTCCTAAAATTGGGTAATTGAAAAAAAATTGCGGGTGCGCAAAGCACACCTCGCGTGTAGTGTGTGACAGTGTCAATTTTCCAGAATGAAGGAAATATGAGCGGAATGACAATTTAAGGAAAGCAATAAAATAATGTAGCAATTAAAGTAGTTAATTACAGAATAAAAGCAAACAATATAAAATATTTACAACAAATATAAAAGCAAAATAAAGTGTCATATTTAATTAACCTGGGTTTGCTATGATCAAGAACCTGATATCCCCAGCGGAGTCGTCATGCTGTCGCGCCCGTTTTTGACTTCGGGGGTCTGAACGGTATCCGCAACGTTGCTCTTTGGCGCGGTCCCCTGGATGGAGCAATTAATGTTGTTTTTGAGGAGTCGTCACCTAATTATTTAAGTGAATTAGGACACTTGATTTATTGCAGTAAAATACTGCAATTAATCTCCATTTAATGGTCTGCAAAATTAATGAGATTCTGGATCAGGGTTCTTTATTATCCTAAAGGGAATGGGTTAGACATCCTTTAAGATCCGCTAACTTGCGGTTATTCATTCAAACCTAAGTTAATTATTTATTGCCCTTTTTATTCTACGTGTTCTAAGCATTTTCATAATTTATAATAAAAATAAAATGCAATACAAAAATAATAAAACTAAAATTAAATGCGACATGAAATAAAATTCCGGGACATCTTTTAGCCCTTTTTAGGCCTTCTGCACAAAATGATCTCCGGGTATCTGCATAAACACTTAGTAAAAATGTTAGTACTAGAATAAATAATTTTAACGCAATGACAAGAATTAATAATTAAAGCAAAATAAATAAATCCGTCGTTTGCACATAGGAGGCTTTGGAAATCCGACGGAGATTCCTTCATCGGCCAATATTGTTAAAAGCAATAAAATAAATAAAACCTTCAAATCCGCGCCAAAACAGTAATAGTTTTAAACACGGAGGGCTCAGATATAAAATATATATAAAGTGGGACAGTCTAAAGAAGTGCGGCTGCGAGAATTCGCCCTGCCAGCGCATGTTGGTTATTCGGTGTAAGTGGAAGAAATCATCCTTACCCAGAAAGCTTCATTTATTTTATTTTCCGTCTTTGCAACTGTGGAGGCCTAAAAAATCGACGGATAACTTTTTCATCGGCCAGTGTAGTATCAAGTTCAAAATCAATAAAATACCAAGTGTAGTAACTTGTTCAAAATCAGTTTAATAAAGTAGTAAAAGGGCAAAATCGTCCAAATCACTATGGAACACCAAAACAGTAGCAACACAATAAACAAGAAGCAACATAGCCCAAAATGATTAGCGAGACACTACAAGCAGCAGCAACAATTCTAACCCAGCAAAACAGTAGCTGGATCATAGTGAAACGAGCAACAAAATTGTTCCTAAAAGGGGTATAGCCAACAGAACGTTAGTGATCAAGACAGTGAACGACAATGGCCCCCAGAAGTGGGAATCAAACACGACAAACCAACTGATCTGTGGGACAATGGAAAACAACAAAACAGTGACCGAATCGCGAAACAAGAGGATGCCACTGAGAATCCGCAGGAGTTTTTAAAAAAAAAACTCCGACGGGATAACAAAATCAAGAACAGTCCAAATAACCGACAACAACGATAAAAATGAAGCCAACAAGGTCGTCGGAATTTTTAAATTCCGACAACAAAACAAAAATCGATGGAAACGCGATAGATACCCAAAGTAAAGCCTTCAAGGTCGCGGAGTTTTCTTTTAAACTCGCAAGATTCAAAATAAAAGAAATAATTCCCTTAGCATAAAATGAACAATGAATGCGAACATAGTCAAAAACCAACGTCGCGGAGTTTGGACTTGGCTATTCGAAATAGCACAAAGGAAAATGACGGCGTCACTACCACGCTTAACGCCGAGCAACGCCATTGTGGTGTTTGATGCAGCGGTGATGAGGTTCGCGGTGAAGGTGTTCGCGGAGCAGTGGTTTCGCCTGGGTTACGAAAATAAAGGGTGTGGGAGTTCACGGAGTTTTTAGAACTCCGAATGAAGGCGGAGCGGCGCGAAGCGCGGCAAGCGGCAAGAGAAGGGGAGGGCACCCTTTTTATTTTTCAAATGAGAGATGGGCTGAGCCCTTTAAAAAAATCATCTGTGGGCTGTCCCCCTTTTTAATAAAGGGGGGGTAAGGTTTAATAAATAGGGGGTAGATTAGGGTTTGGCATTTAGGGGGAAAATGAAAAGTGGGGTTTGAAATTTAAAAATGGGGGGGGGGGGGAATAAAAGAGTGTTTGGATGAAATTAAAATGGTGTTGGATTGGACTGATTCAAATTGTGCCTTGGACTGGACTGGTTTGACAAAATGCAAGGCGGGTTAGTTATTTAAAAGAAAAATTATTTAAAAAGATGCAAAATTATTAAAATTCAAATGTCGATGCAATAATACTAAAATGCAATATTCAAGACATGTTTAATGCCTGATTAAAAGTAAAAACGGGATGTCAATTAATTATTTAAAGAGATGCAAATATTATTAAAATAAAAACATAATATTAACAAAGACATAATGCTTAATTTAAAAAAAAAAGATGCAATGCCATTTTGCGAATAAATAAACATAGAATATTATGTAAAAATATGCAAAATAATGATTAAAATGCGATGTGCTAAAATACTTAAAATTGCAACAAATATACAAAAAACGGGTCAAAATTGACTGTCAACAAGCCTAAAATAATATATTTGTTTGACACCCTATGATTCCATGTTTGTGCCATAAGTGATATTTGAAGATTCTTGGAATAAAAAGTGTTGAAAAAGAGATAAAAAAAGAATGAAAATTTGATGCACCCTAATGAAAAAATATGCAAAAATCTAAGTTTGGGGGTGCTTGTTATAATGTGTCTCATTCTCTCAAAATAACAGAGGGGGAAAATAGGTATGAGACTAAAAAGAAAATAAAAAAGAATGAAGAAGGAGTTGAATGAAAATAGCTTATGGTACGTAATTGGAGCCTAAATGCCTATTTTTACCTACCCCTGCCTAAGCCTACATTACCACCCTTGAAAGTCCTGATGATATTTAATGTGTATGTCTATGATTAGTGGAGAATAGCAAGTAAACAGTTCTATAGCATTTTGGGAAAGATGGAATGAAATTGACATGCATATGTTAGGTGTTTATGTTCCATTGATTATGATCTAAGTGAATTTTCGAAATATCTAACTTGATATTCTAGATTGCTGATTATTCATGCTATATATGTTCTAACATATTATCTCATCTTTCATCCATGATTTTGAAGAAGCATTGCTATAGTTACTCGATCCATTTCATAGAGTCTTCGTTTGTTTTATTTTTGTTTTTGTCTTGTGCTTTACTCGAGGGCGAGTAAAGATTAAGTTTGTAGGTATTTGTTAGGTGTATTTTATATACATTTTTGAGTCATTCTTAGTTAGTATTTTACTTATTCAATTTGTGTTTAGTATAGTATTAGGGTTTTTTTCTTTCTTTTGAGTCACAACGGTTATAAATGGAGAAACGTCAAAAAGAAGATGAAATGAGCTTATTTGAGATGAAATTGCACACTAAAAGGGCCAAGAAATGAAGCCTAAGAAGTCCCGGGAGTATAGAAGAAATCAGATGAAGTCCGGACGAGAAAAGGACAACGTTTCGGAAAAAAATTGCTGCAGTACTTTCAGCACTGCGGTGCCATTCTGGAAGCACCGCGGTGCCAAAAGATGCGCGAGTTCAGGTTGGCCACAGAACTTCCGGCACCGAGGTGCCAGTCTGCAGCACCGCGGTGCCGACGCGGAATTTTGCAGATCCGAACCAAAATTGGACAGGGGTATAAGGGTCCAAAGCAATATATTTTATAAGTATAAAACCATATACCCTAGGTGATATTATTCATTCTACTTTGGGGGGAATCATTGTACATATTCCACAACACAACTCTTGGAGGCTACAAGATTGGAGACCTAGTTCAAAGTATTTTCTTTCTCTTTTCTTTGTTTTTATTTGATTCGTATTTGGAGTTTGTATTAGTTCTTAGCGTGACTATGGCTAGGAGCTAAACACTATATTAGGGCTTTCCTTATGAATCACTTGAAACTTTTATTCATGAATTAATGCAGTAGTTTGATTTCTTCTTCACTTGATTAAGATTTAGTCAATATTTGGTATGAATATTTGATAATTAATTGATCACTAATTATCATAACCTATATGATTTCGAATCAAAATTCTGAACGGTGAGATTTGAATATGCTGTAATTGACTAGATATAGGTTAAAATATCGGACAAAAATACCCCGATACTTGTGTAGCATTATAAGTTACTGTTCTTAATCCTCCTATGTGGCAAATCCCATCATAGAAATATATAAGGGTTCTGCACTGGGGTTGAGTGATTATATTGCCCTAACCAGAATATAAGACAGTCTAGTTAACCGCTATCTTAACGAAGAAAACGAATCATTTTAATTGCATTAAAGATTGAATAAAGTGGATAGTCGAGGATATTGGAAGCCCTATCTCCATCATAACTGATTAAACTTAAGTAATTTAGTTTAATTTCTCCACTTAGTCTTAGCTATTAGATAAAAATACAAACAAATTAGCGTTCACCAAATAGAAACCATAGATTAGATAATCGGTACTTGATAACCAGTCTCTGAGGACGATATTCGGTCTTACCAGACTATATTACTTGTGAACGATACGTACACTTGCGTTAAGCACGTGGAAATCGGCTGACAGCGGCCCAACTTCTAACTCGGTCAGACTCCAGGGTTCAGACGAGCGTATGGGCAGCAACATCAGTCCAATATACTTGGGTCGCTCCCCCATCAGGTCCACACGCGGTGGGCCCAAGCTAGATCGATATTGAAGCAGCGAAGCACACGCTTGGCTTGACTCAACCAGACCCTAATTGGTACATGGACACCGACGCCACTATCTACATGACATCTGACCAAGTTACTCTCTCGTCTTATTCCAATTTGAGCACTAATCATGGTATAACTGTTGGTAATGGCAATTCTATTCCAATTAAGGGTTATGGTCATAAAACTTTGTCCCCTCCTCATCCACCACTTGTCCTGAAACATACCCTTCATGCCTCAAAATTGATTAAAAATTTGGTGTGTGTTCGTAAATTCACCACTGATAATTGGGTTTCTATTAATTTTGATCTATTTGGGTTTTATGTGAAGGATTTCAAGACGGGGAGTCATCTCATGAGGTGTGACAGTAGTGGGGATCTTTATCCAATCACACTGAGTCTCAGCATCTCGCGTCAAGCTATGCCATCCACTTTTGCAGCTCTTGCTCCTTCCTTGTGGCATGCTCGTCTAGGTCATCCGGGGTCGTCTATTTTATCTTCTTTAGATAGACATAAGTTTATTTCTTGTAAGGGTACGCGTAGTACTCCACTTTGTCAATCCTGTGCTTTGGGAAAAATTATTAAGTTACCATTTATAGCTTCGAATTCTAATACTTCAATGCCATTTGATATTATTCATAGTGATTTATGGACATCTCCGGTTCTCAGTTCTATGGGTCATCGTTATTATGTTTTATTCTTATATGACTATTCTAAATATTTATGAACGTTTCCAATTGCGAAAAATCTCAAGTTTTTTCTATTTTCATAAAATTTAGAGCCTTCATAAGAACACAATTCAAACGGGAAATTAAAACATTCAATGTGATAATGACAAAGAGTATGACAATGGAGAATTTAGGGAGTTTTGTGTTCAAAATGGGATAAATTTTCATTTTTCTTGTCCTTATACGTCTTCACAAAATGAGAAAGTTGAGCGAAAAATTCATATCATTAATAATATTATCCGCACTTTATTGGTTCATTATTTCGTTCCTTCATTATTTTGGCGTCATGCGCTACAAATGGCTACCGATCTACTAAATATTCTTCTCTCTAAAGGTTTGACATATTCATCCCCTCTCAAAGTGTTATACAATAATACTCCGTCATATTCTCATCTTAGGGTCTTCGGATGCTTATGTTATCCACTGTTTCCATCCACTACGATCAACAAACTTCAGACACGTTCTACTCTTTTGGGTTTTCCGTAAAATCACCGTGGTTATAAATGATTTGATTTGTCCTCTAAACGAATCATCATTAGTCGTCATGTTCTCTTTGATGAATCACAATTTCCCTTTTCTAAAATAGAAAAACTCGTGCCTAGTTCTTAAGATTTTTTGGATGAAGATGTATCCCCCTATATTCTCCGTCATTTTTCAGATTCTTTAGAAAAAACAACGTCAGCGTCGCGACCATTAGAGGAGGCGTCGCGACGCCTGCCAGTCAGTGACCAAACAGACTCAATTCCGTCATTAGCGTCGCGGCCCTCTGGGGAAGCGTCGCGGCGCCAAAACTTCAGAGAGCTCTGCAATTATTCCAGCGCCGCGGCCCCTGCCCCCAGCGCTGCGGCTCTTTCGATGGTAATTTCCAACACTTCAGCAAATTCTCAAAATTCCCTCAATCCAGTCCAAAGTCAAGGTCCAATCACTCGCAGTCAACAGAGTATTTTTAAACCAAATAGACATTTTAATTTAAATTCTAATATTCTTAAATCCACCTTACCCCGTAATCCTGTGTCTACCTTAAATGACCCTAATTGGAAAATTGTCATGACCGAAGAATATAATGCTCTTATTGATAATAAGACGTGGGAGTTGGTACCCCGTCCATCTGGTGTTAATATTATTCGGTCTATGTGGATTTTTGTTCATAAGAAAAAAATTTGATGGTTCATTTGCGAGGCATAACGCTAGACTTGTAGGTGATGGTAAGACTCAGCAGGTTGGTGTGGATTGTGGTGAGACATTTAGCCCGGTGGTCAAGCCGGCTACTATTCGCACTGTGCTCAGCTTGGCTCTTTCAAAATCATGGCTCATTCATCAGCTATATGTGAAGAATGCTTTCCTACATGGTGATCTTCAGGAGACAGTGTATATGCATCAGCCTTTGGGGTTTAGGAATACTAGATATCCTAATCATGTATGTCTATTGAATAAGTCCTTGTATGGGCTTAAGCAGTCTCCACGGACATGATAGAAGAGGTCTGCTGATTTTATTTCGACTATGGGTCTCACAGCAGGTCTGATAATTCATTATTCGTATATCGTCGAGGATCTTCCATGGCTTATATACTATTATATGTTGATGATATTATCTTGAATGTCTCTTCTGATGCTTTGCGCAAGTCTATTATGACAATGCTCAGTTATGAGTTTGCCATGACGGACTTAGGCCCATTGAGTTACTTTTTAGGGATTGCTGTAACTCGTCATGCATGTGGATTGTTCTTGTCACAGAGAAAGTATGCAGCAGAGATCATTGAGAGGGTTGGGATGTCATCCTATAAGTCCACTTCCCCTCCAGTTGATACTAAACCCAAGTTGGGTGCTACAGCTGGCTCTTCCTATGAGGATCCGACCCGCTATCGTAGTCTTGCAGCGCCTTCGATCGGTCAGCTCACGCGACCTGATATTACATATGTCGTACAACATGTGTGTTTGTTTATGCATGATCCTAGAGTTGAACATATGAATGCGCTCAAACGCATTCTTAGGTACATTCAGGGAACACTTGAATATGGTTTGCATTTGTATTTTTCATCGACGTCTACACTAGTCTCCTATACAGATGCTGATTGGGGTGGTTGTCCTGACACCGGACGGTCTACGTCTGGCTATTGCCTATTTTTAGGTAATAACTTGGTCTCATGATCTGTCAAGCGTCAATTCACGCTTTCACGTTTAAGTGCAGAGGCCGAGTATCGAGGGGTAGCCAATGTAATTTCTGAGTCATGTTGGTTACGAAATCTACTATTAGAGCTTCATTGTCCTATTGAGAAGGCTACCTTGGTTTATTGTGATAATATAAGTGTCATATACCTTTCTGGTAATCTAGTTCAGCACCAGCGCACTAAACACATAGAGATGAATATTCACTTTGTTCGAGAGAAGGTAGCTAAAGGACAAGTACGCGTCTGTCATATCCCTTCAATATATCAAATTGCAGACATCTTTACAAAGGGTCTTCCCTCGGTCCTTTTTGAAGATTTTAGAGACAGTCTCGTCAGACACCGCCCGCTATGGCGAGGGTGTGTTAAGCATGTGTGCGATCGGTGGGGCCCTTGCCCTTCCTTGTATATTTGGTAAATATTAGACTTAGAATTGTACATTAATTAGTAGTGTAATATTACCATAATTGTAAAGTTAATATTATTATAGAATAGGGATTTAGAAGTAGAATAGGAAAAGAATTTCCCTATGTAACTTGTATATATATGTCATTCATCAATAAAAATAACCAAGAGATTAATTCTTTCAGTTATATTAAACTTGAATATGTTATTTTATATTTGACGATATTATTATTCTAAAAGTCCAATAACATATTTCATGCGGACATAGGCCAAAACACACACTTTTTGATTGATTGAAGTTAAATGTCTTGAGTCATAACATTATGAATCAAATCAAAATTATCAATAATTAAGAGATAAACACTACTATTATTCCTAAAAAGTTATTGGTACTCCATCTGCTTTAATTGATGTGGCACATTAGTTTTTTCGAAATTCAAACTACATGAACTTTGATCAATATTTTAAAATGTATTTTTTTATCAAAATGACATGAGAAAAAAATTACAACTTATAGTACTTTTCACATAGTTTTTAATATTAAAATACTAGGTTAATATAATTCAATTTAGCTTCAAAATTTAGTTAAATTGACTCTCAAAAAATGAAAAATATCACATAAATTGAGACGGAAGGAGTAAAATGTATATATATATATATATATATATATATGTGTGTGTTGGGGGTATGTGTTTAATGATTTGATTCGATACCAAATACGAATAAGATTTTACAATAATTTTGATGGTATTGGGTCTATGGGACCTAAGTTGGAGTAAATGTCAGTATTGATAATTGCTGAGCTGTTGAGTGGGGTCCAAACTTGGTGATGGTTCGATCAAAGGGTAGTACAGTAATATTCCATTTCTTAAAAGTATTTTATCTTTTTGGGTCTATGTTTCTTTGACCCCATCAAAAAACATTCTGACACTAATAATTTGACGCAACAGTCCAATAATGCACATGATTTAATGTTATTGTGTGCCAATTGGACAGTTTTGTTTTTTGAAATGTTTTTAATTACTTGTTTTTTATGTTTGAATCATTATTATTGGAAAAAGTTTTAGAAAATAATTGTGATTGGATTGAATTGCACCTGTATTTGTGTTGATCTATAGAAACGTATCATAGAATATCACGAAAAATCCTTTGATGAGTACGAGAAAAAATAGTTTCATATCAAATATATATGTTACAAAAGATATGTATGTAAAAATCTTCACAAATATAGGACTTCCGTAAAAAGAGCTTCTCAACATTGAATTTAACATCATTGTTGGAAAATAACGCAATACAGAAATAGTAAATAACTATTATAAGTGCTTTGAAAGGATAAACGATAAGGATTAAAATAGCAACAACTTGTAGCCAACAAGAATTATGACAATAATAAACTTTTGAGATCTTGATCTTCGTTCTTGAATCTTTGTATCAATTGCGGAGAGCTTTTTGAATCTTGATAACCTGAAATCAATAAACACCAAATCTGGATAGTTACAACTGTGGCTGAGTCGAGTGATGACACTGTCTTTAAGACAAGATTGTCCCGTATATATCATTTTACGTTGATAGACAATAGTCTCCCAAGATAAAACAACAACTAACAAATGAACAAAGAAAACTCAAGTGTTTCTAGAGAAAAACTTTGAGTGTTTGAAGTATGCTAGAGAAGAAGAAGTTCAGAAATTTCTAAGTGTGTTTTCCAATTGAGCCAAATCCTCAATTTATAGTAGTGTAAAAGGGGCCTCTTCAAGTGCTCATGTAGTGGTCATTTAAATGTCATGTAATGGTCATTTAATCCACCAAGTAATGCAGCCAAATAATTGTCGATTTATGGAGGAAAAACTGACATGTTAATGCTCTCTTCATAATCAGCCAAACTTTTGGACTTCCGTCGCACATTCACTGCCTCGGAAGTCTGTAGCCGCAAATTAGCGTCGCGACCCTCCGCCTATGACTCAGCCGACGGTTGGCGTCGCGGTTCGCGACCCTTTCCAGGCTTCGTTATACTTACACACTTCTTCATTCATTTACCAACGTGGAATACTTATCATTTGACCAATAACCGTCCATCATATTATGTCTCAAACACTTTGATTACGCACCAATATCTCTTTCACTAATGGGATTTATGATACTTGGCACTACAAGTGCACGTGTGTGGAAACGACGTTTTCGACGTGCGGGACCCCAATTATTCGAGTCATAAATAATGGAATAAACTTAATTCCACATTAGTAAATTTCCAACAACCATTTGATCAATCATATTATGTGATTTTAGAAATAATCTTTCTATATTGAATTTTTACTTGTGAATATAATCGCGCTCTTTTAGTCATAAAAAATCATTAGGTTTATCAATAAATCTTTTTTTTAACTATTTAATATTGAAAATAATAAAAAGTAGGTTCTTGCAAACTTTTCAATATTAAAAATAATGAAAACATCCAAATATAATTATTTAAAATGACCTTAACACCTCATATGCGATAGTTGAAATAAAATTAGAAAATATTAATGTGATAAAAATCTCAGACTCAGGTGATTTAGCAGTTAGTTACTACGTATTTGTTAAATTTCCATTGATTATTTAGCATAATTTTTTACACATTTCACAATATTTATCTCTGAGGCTTTTCCTCTTCCCTACTAGTATGTATGAACCTTTATTAATACGAAACTCAGAATAAGATGGTCGAATATATAAAGTTGAAATTGTCAGATATTGCATTGCTTGCTTCACACAATTAGCCTCTCCACTCCCATTGCAGATGCATAATTTTACGCTTCTATCTCTCATGGATTACATGTTTATATCGAATGAATCTACTCCCTCAGAATTTATGTGACAATATTTGCTTATTTGGCTAATCTTTTAAAGCTAAATTGGATTAGATCAAGTATATAAATATTTTAAAATTAAAATTTATATATTAAAAAACTATACGGAAAATATAATAAGTTCCAATTATTCTCATGTCAATATGATAAAAAAATACATTTTGAAATATTGATCAAACTTTACATAATTTTAATATCAAAAAATGAACAGTATTGCGTTATAAATAGGGAGTAATATTTACCTTAGTCGAGGAGCTTTTCAACATCTACATGAGTGAAAACTAAATATTAAAGATAGTGGGGAGATGTCTCCCGGGACACAGTCTAATGGCAAAGGATGGAGGTTTAAGACGCTCTGAACACTTGCAGCGTGTGATCGATTTTCAGTGAGAGCATTTTTCTCTTTTCTGAAGTTGATCGAGGAGAGTTACATTGTAGAAATGTGCTAATTGGATAGCGTCCACAAATGGTGTTGTTCCTGTCCGTGAATACCAAAATATAGATTTGTAAATATATAGCATCATGAATAATTAATGAATATTAAAATGAGATACAGTAATGGTCATTCTCGGAACCGCACAACCTACTGAATACGAAAGGGTGTAATAGCAATTAGTGGGATGACATAACTGCAGTAAACATTAAGTAGAACCTAAGGGATGAGAGAAATCCCCTTTCTTTTATTCCAAGACATATAGGGGTTACACTCGAAAAGAGGAGAGAAAAAGAAAAGGAAAAAACACTTGAGGTTCAAGTTGTACCATCACCTTTGTTTTTTGTTTTTTTTTTATAATTGTGGTATCGAGCCTATGCACTTTGATTAATTTCATAAATACCAATTACATTTCATCAAACAGATACCGGATAACTCTAAGTATTGGACATATGAGAAAAAAACACCTAATATTTTTTGTTATCATTAGAAATTAAATATAAAATCTTATAATTTTTAACACACTTTATTAACTACTAGATCACATCCTTAAATATGCGCACATTGTACCATCATGTACCTTAACAACCAAAGTAAACCTCCTTTCCCTGTACTTATTAATTATTTTTTTCATTTTCAATTGGTTCTTTATTAAACTCTTCTATAATTTTATTGCGATATTACTTTGATTTTAGACTTGAGGAGAGACTGCTCCTGCTGGGTGCTGGATGTTCATTGGTGTAAAGATTGTGTAATATAAAATTTATAAACAAGTATCCACGTCAAATTTGTGAAAATGACAAAAATAATCTCTCATGTTTGAAGGTAGGTTTACAACAACAACATATCCATTAAAATCTACCACGTGGGGCCTGGAAAGGGTAGAATGTACACAGAGGCGGACTAACCCTTAGGCCAGTCGAGCCTTGGCCCACACCCATTTTAAAAAAAATTGACTAATTATGATTGCAAATTAGGAAAACAATTAATTTTAAACCAATGTTAATTATTTTCATTATTTAGGGAAATAATTAAATTAGCGAAACTCCTTGCATATTATGTTCATTGTTTAGCTCACCGCCTTCAGTTGACATTAAATGTGGCTTCCACAGAGGTAATCTATGTTGAGAATTTTTTTGAGAAATTGAGATTCATTATTAATTCTGCTACCGATTCAACCAAACACAATGATGAACTACAAGTTGCTCAAACTGAACAAATTGCTCAAATTATTGAAAATGATGAAAACACAATTGTTGACAGTAGAGTTAAGACACTTTAGAGTTGAAGTATCTGATGATAAGAAGTTGAATTCTCTTTCAAGTATTATTATGTTATGTACGTGGATGATAGATACATGAAGATCGAAAATCTATCAGTTGATATTCAGATTGATTTCTCTTGTGCTTACGCTCCCGGTTTCCACTGCAATGTGCATTTTCAGCTATAAAAATTGTGAAGAGTCGACTCCGCAACAAAATGTCAGATGATTATCTTACAAATACATAAGTAAAGTCCTAGTTGATGCACAATTTATGCACACGCTAAACGCAAGTACACCTGTCGTGACAAGTAATATAGTCTAGAAGACCGAGTTATCGTCCTTAGGGATTAATGTCCAATTACCAACTTCTATTCTGTAGTATCTATTTGGTAACCGATAATTTGATGAATTGTTTATAGCTATGATTATAGATGTTAACTAAATTACTTTACTTTACTTCAGATATGATGAAAATAAGGCTTCCAAATCTCCTCAACTATCCGCTCGCTTTACTCGTTAATGCAAATAATTAAGGTTCTTCTATTTTGAGATAGCATGTTAACTAAGCCGTTTTATACTCCTGTCAAGGTAATATAAACACTCAACCCCAATGTAGAACTCTTCTATCTTTCGATGACAAGATTGACTACAAATGAGGATTAAGAGCAATAACCTATCAAGCTACACAAGTATCGGGGTACTTTCGTCCACGATTTAAACCTAAGTTTATTCAACTATAGCATATTCACAATCTCCCATTTCGGCTTTCGATTAGAAATCATATAAGTTATGATATGATCAATTAATTACCAAGCAATCAAAACAATTATTGAATAAATCTCAACAATAATAAGAAGAAATCAAAACATGCATTAATTCATAAGAACGAGGTTCAAGCGATTCGACATGGAAAACCCTAAATTAAGTTAGTTCCTAGCCATAGACATGCCAAGAACTAAACTATTATCCAACATATACTAGAAAGAAATAAAATAAAGAACAAGAAATTACTCAAAAATAAGTCTCCAATCTTGATCTCCAATTGTGATGAATTGTAATGTGTGGAACTCCTTCAAATCTGACCTAAAGGTCCTTTTTATATCACCAAAAACGTCTCAAACCTTTTCCTTCTTGGCCTTGGCCCATTCCTATTCGGATTTGGCAATTTTCCCGCGTTGGCGTCGCGGCCCTGCAACCGGCGCCGCGGCGCCGAAACTTCTGTGGCTCTCTGCTTCTTGGGCGCTGTGGCTCTGCTGCTGCTGGTTGGTTGGCGCCGCGGCACCGCCCTGTTTCTCGCCCGGTTTTCCAACTTTTCAGCTTTTTGAACTCTGGAACCTCTCTTTCCGCCCTCTTTTCGCTCTTTCTCACCAATGTGTCACTTTAAACCATTGTGACTCAAAAGAAAGAAAATATATCCTAACACGACACATATTTGTACAAAAATGGGCAAAAGACTAACTAAAAATGACTCAAAAGGTGTATATAAAATACACCGATCACTAGTCTCCCGCCATGTCACATTTGATGAGAACGTCTCCCCGTTTACCAACATCCAAAAAATTCGAGTCACTGTTTACGATTTTCTTGATGACTCAGACACTTCCCTTCTACTTCAAAACGCACTATATTGGCCAAATACAAACCCGTCACCCCCTGCCCCAGCTATGGACCCCACTGCCACATCACCCAACCCGCCGAATCGCACTGATTCGACCGGCCGCCGTCGCCCATTACCGCAATCAGTTCACCCAATTCCCAGCTGCCGCCCGGCCGATTACAATCTAATATCCGTCCGGCTAAATGGCTTAGTCCAATCGATACCTGCGGCCCGGCCGACTACTAACCAGCCACCGCTCCGCTACCGCCCCTACACCCATCTAGCACCAAACCCACAGTATGTAAACCTGTACACATCACATGATTTTCAAATCAAAAATCCACTTTAATTTGTCCACTCAAACCATCCAAAAACCCAACCTTAGCCAAACTTGACCCGAATTGGAATGCGGCCATGCATGAGGAGTTTAATGCGCTTACTTCACAGCGCACTTGGGATCTTGTTCCGCGACCTGAGGGGGTGAATGTAATCCGTTGTATGTGGCTATTTCGTCATAAGTTTAGAGATAATGGTTCCCTTGAACGTCATAAGGCCAGACTTGTGGCAAATGACACAGGGCAACATGAGGGTGTTGATTGTGGTGAGACTTTCAGTCCAGTGGTTAAGTCAACTTCCATCCACACAGTTTTGAGCATCACTCTGAGAAAGAATTGGCCTATTCACCAGCTTGATGTGAATAATGCTTTCTTACCTGGGAATTTGAAAGAAACCATTTATATGCATCAATCGCCATGATTTGTGCATCAGGAGGCTCCTCAACATGTTTGTCGTCTTCGTAAGTCGCTATATGGGTTGAAACAAGCCCCCAGAGCTTGACATGAGCGATTTGCCACTTACATCATACAGATCAGCTTCGTGTGCAGCAAAAGTGATCATTCATTGTTCATTTTTCATCGAGGAACTGACACAACTTACCTTATGTTATATGTGGATGATATTGTTCTGACAGTTTCTTCAGATGGCCTGAAGCACGAGATCATTGATCTACTCATGCCCGAATTTGCTATGACTGACTTGAGTAAGTTGAGTTATTTTTGGGGATGTAAGTGACCAGATCCGCACATGTCATTTTCTTGTGTCACCGTAAGTATGTAGAGGAGATCGTCTACAGGGCTAAAATAACAAATTGCAAGATCATGCCCACTCCCATCGACTCCAAGTCCAAACTCAGTGTGGATGACGAGGATCCGATCAACGATCTCTCTCTATAGAAGTCTCGCAGGTGCTCTTCAGTATCTCACTTTCACTCGGCCAGATATTGCATATGCGGTTCAACAAGTGTGCTTGTTCATGCACGCTCCTAGGGAGCCTCACTTTACAACTCTTAAGTGTATCATTCGGTACGTTAAGGGCACTCTTGACTATAGACTTCATTTATATCCCTCCACACCGACTAGATTAGTCTCTTACACAAACGCAGATTGGGCAGGCTGTCTAGACACCCGTTGCTCTACGTCCGACTATTGTCTATTTTTTGGGACAATATTATATCGTGGACTACTAAGCGGCAGACAACGCTTTCCCGTTCAAGTACGAAAGCAGAATATCAAGGCCTTGCGAACGTTGTTGGCGAGCTATATTGGCTCTGAAATCTCATTCTTGAGCTTCATTGTCCCATACATAAGACATCTTTGGTTTACTGTGATAACATATTTGTTGTCTACTTGTCTTATAACTCAGTTCAGCATTAGCGAACCAAGCATATTGAGATAGAAATTCACTTTGTTCGTGAGAAGGTTGTAATGGGTCACGTTAAGATGTTGCATGTTCCTTCTTCGTATCAGTACGCAAATATCTTCACAAAGGGGCTTCCTCGACAACTGTTTCTTGACTTCAGATTCAGTCTCAGTGTTCGACCTCCTCCCGCTCCGACTGAGAGGGTGTGATAGTGAATATATTCTATATATATTAACAATATATTCTGTAATTAATATTTAATATAATTAATATAAAATAGATATCCTAATTCTATTAGGACTACAATTGTATACTATATATATATATATATTACATTAATAAGAGAACTCCATCAAGGAGATTTACACTATTCTACACTTTCATTTTTATATAAATAAAAGTAGAAAATAACCAAAGAACCAGTTGCAAATGAAGAGAACTGAAACTGACATAAAAAGCATAAAATTTTACATTAAACTTTTGCTTTTACCCACAAAATTGCATGGTGAGTGTAGTTACCTCCACTAATGAGGCTTGAACCTCTTACATGCTACACCTGAGCTATTCTTTTTATCTTCCTATTCAATTTCTTTTCCTTTTTTATGGATCGTAAATATTGGCAATATCATAACTTAAGTTTCGATTTTCTTCGTTTTGCAGTTACAAATAGGACAGCGAATAGAAGAACAAAAAGCATGGCAATGGCAATAGAAATGGATTCCCAATAATATGCACTATATGAATAGTCGAACCAACTGTCCAGCTGTTCCTGCAGAATAACACAACCGGTTAAGCCTGAAAACTTGTTAGATTGAATGCTCTCGTTGAAAACCATGCCTGGCGTATATTTCACTTCGAATAGGAATATGGGGGTAAAAAGACACTCGTAAAGATAAAATGTGTATCGGGACAACTTTAGGGGGTAACTTATTTTTTTCCGGTAATGTGGGCACTTACCGTGACAACCTTGTTCTGTAGCATGCGTTTGTGTTGATTTGCAAAGATCGTCTGAGCATATTTATAAAGCTCTACGTCGAGGCTGTTCGATGATGTGATCTCCTGAAGAAGTGCTTCAGACACCTGACGACGTCCCTATCAAGTGTAAAATTATGGATGTTTAGATACAAGGATTGAACCCTTGATACATCTGAGAGAAAATGACAAAAATGATCCCTTATCTTGGTAGTAGGTTCAAAATAGTCCCTTAAGTATTACCTGAGCAGTTTTGGTCCTTTAAGTTTGTCAAAAATGATCACTTTTCGTCTCTGTTAGATAATTACCAAATTCTTATTGGTAAATTTAACCGAAACTAAAGGGCAGCCCGGTGCACTAAGCTCCCGCTATGCGTGGGGTCCGGGGACGGGCCGAACCACAAGGGTCTACTGTAATGCAGAAGCTGTTTCCACGGCTTGAACCCGTGACCTCCTGGTCAGCTTTACCAGTTTCTACAAGGCTCCCCTTCTAAACTGGAACAGTGAGAATAAAAAATATTTGCCGGGAACTCACATTTGAAAGTACGGTTTTTCCAGTTTATGTTATTTTGATGAAAATTTCTAGTGTTTCTGGTTAATTTTTCTACCGTTAAATTTACCAATTAGAGTTTGGTGAATATTTGATATAGATCACAAACTTAAGGGCCAAAAATGCTCAGGTGATACGTAAGGGACCCTGTTTGTCATTTTCTCATAAATCTGAAAATCATGTATGTTGAACTGTGCAGGCAAGCACAATTACTTGGTTCCCTTCTTAAAAGTTTACCAACAATTGTTTAGGGAAATGAAAATTGTAGGAGACAAAAAAAACAGAATGTGGTTTGGCTACAATACCTCCTTCGTAAAATTTGCTGGAGAAATTTTCTTTAGAGACTTTACACGTCTTTCAGACTGGATCTTCCTTAAGTTTGAAATGCAGCTCTCGTATGCATCCATGAGTTTTCCTGCAGTCATCTGTTATGATGGCAGAAAAGTTACAGTTCGGAAGTTTTCATATGTCGCAATTAAAACAGAAACACATCGTGTTGGACTTCGTAGCAATGGACTTACATTTTCTTTAGTTGCTTCACCTCGCTCAGCTGATGAGATTTGACTGGGCTTTTGGTATGAGCTGTTGCTCTGAAGTTTGGGCAAAATGAAGGAATAAGAACACAACTTTATTTGATACTTGAACAGGCGCTTAAAGCCGATAAGAAAGTTTATGATCACATATCAAGAGAGACAGAGAGCTTACCTGGTGATAATTTGCATCAAAATCAGATTCTATCAGTGAAGAGCTCTGTTCTGTCCAAAGCAAGATGATGTAATTGTCAAAACTACAACTAAGTGTCCAACTCTCCAACTTAAACAACACTAGATTCTAGAAGAAAATGTGTCGTTCTTGAACAATCAATAGTTGAAACATTTCTATGAACTCAACATTTGAAACATTTCTAAAACTCAGCTTCTAATTCTGACCAATTCTGGGATTTTTTTATGGAAGTAAATTATAAAAAAGTGGGACCACCAAGATTGGCCTCTCATAAGGTGGAAGCTTAAGGTGTGTTTGGTATGAAGGAAACATGAAAAATAATTTCCTCGAAATCTAAAATATTTTCTTGGAAAATAAGTGATTTTCTTGCTTAGTTTCTGATGTTTGTTAAGCAAGCAAGAAAATATTGTCCCAAGAGCATTTATATATAATCTTGGAAAACACTATGGTGGGGAGGGTCACAGGTGAAAGGGTGGGGTGGTCAAGGGGTGGGGGTTGGAGGGTGGGGAGAAGACTTTGAATATGGAACTTGTTTTACCTACTCCCACTATTTTCCCTACTCCACTAGGAAAGTCATTTTCCTCATTGTTAAGGTACTTGTTTTCCTAGAGAAAATATTTTTCAAAACATTTTGACCAACCAAACATGGAAAAAGTGAAAAATGTTTTCCTCTATACCAAACACACCCAAGTGATGGGTTCACTACCCCACCCCTCCCCACACCATCAAGGAAAAAAAATAAATAGAAAAGAAGTGTATAGTAGAGTCTGCTTAGTTTGTTCAACTTGATACTCATGACTGTCATATGCTGCCGTTAGAAGAAAAAAAGTAATATTTCTAGCCAAGACATCAATTTTAAGTAGAGCTTCTAAACTGACCAGAGTTGTTCTTAGCAGCATGATCTCCATGTGATGTTGATCCAGTGAACTGTGAAATTGCCTGAGTACCGACTACATTTGCAAACATGGTGGCTGATTCTTTGTGGTTGTCTGTGAGTCCAACATACAACATATCATCCAACCTCTTCTGAAAAAAAATTACAAGTATCTACCATAATTCCAACCATCATCAAGAAGCGGATGTATCAGAGTATATAACAAAGAGTCAAGCTTAATTTAGCGTGGCTTGATTACCTTTGCAACCTTAAGCACATAATCTCCAAGAGTCTGATACTTCAGCACACAGTGACGAACGTCATGTGCCTCTGTCAGATAAGAGTTGTTTGTAAGTCCTGCGACCTATAAATTACGCACTATCAGGCAGATGAAATAACTTCATTAACATTTCCTTTGAGTTGGGAGAAGAGACCCCCAGTGCGGTGGGGGAGGTCGTGAGCAAGAAAGAATCAGGTGTTCTTTTTCTTTCCATCCTCAGAAGTCAACAACTAAACTTTAATTGCGCTACTGCTTTCCGACTCGTTAGACACACGGGATGTTGTATGCATAGCAGTATAATCAACTAAATAGCCAATTTTTTAATCCCCAGTTACTAGATTATCTGATCTCAGTAAATATGTATGGTGCACCCAAGGGTGAGGCCTAATGGTCAATGAAGTTTCAAATCTCAGCAAAAACAAAATACTAGGTGATTTCTTCCCATCAGTTCTAGCTTTTGTGAATAGAGCTAGCTGGTACCTATTGCTGGTGGGACGTGGTAGGTACCTCGTGGAATTAGTTGAGGTGTGCGCAAGGCCAGCTAGCTGGTACCTATTGCTGGTGGGAGGTGGTAGGTACCTCGTGGAATTAGTTGAGGTGTGCGCAAGTTGGCCTGGACACCACGGTTATAAAAAAACTATGGATGGTATTAACCTACTATGTATGCCAGGTTGTGGTAAATAGAACCTGGGCTTCATGGTTATTGTGATATACTATGTGACATTGTGAGCAAAGACAATTATAAATGGGGGCACCTAAACAACTATGCAGAAACAACATGAAGTTTGTTCAGGGTTATCTAATCGTAAATCACCAAACAGCTTGACACATCACAAGCACCTGAATTTACAAGTTGACTTTTGATGAAGCGAATTTACATAGTTGACTTCTGAAAACTAGACATTATATACAGTAACATAGACATACCACAAGCATCATTAATCTATCCTACTTGAATTCTAAAAACTGGACATTACATGCATAATTAACCCCTTACATGGATCTGGTTACAGAGGCAAAAAAGTATCAAGTACAACTAAAGGAACAATGATGAGGAAGTGACACTCTCCTTTATTATTGTTGTTGGGTTCCCATTTATTGTTTTTGATAACTGTGGTGTACGGGCCAGCCCATATGCACCTCAACTATTCCATAGGGCACCTGCTATCTCCCACCAAAACAGGTACCAGGTAACTCTGTCTATCAAGACTTGGATAGATAGAAAGAAATCACCTACTGTTTTTGCCTCCACTAAATTGAACCTAAGACTTCAAGGTTCTCAACCCACACTAGGCACACCCTTCGGTGCAAAATTTTATCAGGATGAAGTAGGCCTGACCAGTGGGCCGGGCTGGCCCGGTCCCGTCCCAGTCCCGAATATTTTTTTTAAAAAAATAACGGTAACTGGCCTCGAACCGGGACGGGACATGGTATGGTCCCGCCTAGCCTGGTCCCGCGATGACCCGACCCGTCCCGCGTCCCGTCCCGCCCGAAACCCAGCCAATTGCAAAAATAACCGTTGCAATAACGACCATTTTACATTTTGGCCGTTTTGCAACGGCCATTTTTGACCTCCCCCACCCCCCCACCCCCTTTATATTTATTTTTAACCCCTAAGTTATTATATTTACACTTTAACCCAATTTTTCAACTATAAATACCTCATTTTTTCTTCTTATTTCTCACAAATCTTCCTACAATCTCTTATCTCTCTAATCTCTCAATCTATGAAGCACGGACACCTCATTTAGGGTGAGGTGTCCGTGTCAGACACTGGGGGGACACGAAACGCGTCGGACACGCCTCGGACACGTGTCTGGGACGTGTCCGAGTGGGCCCAGCCTAAAAAAAAAAAATATTGCTCGGACACGGTGGGGACACGGGATGGACACGTACGGGTCACGGGAATTAAAAAAAAGTGTAAAAAGACTAAAAACTAAAAAAAACCTAGTGACTTTCATTTTCAGAAATCGCGACCTGCGATTTCCCCTTCCAGCGACTGCGACTTCTCGGCGACTCCGGCGACTTCCCCTTCCCGCGACTCCGGCGACTCTGCGAAGTCCATCCAGGTCCGGCGACTTCTCCCGCGACTCCGGCGACTCAGTTCGACTTTCCCTTCCCAAATCCCAGGTATGTCATGACTCTTGCTCAGATTAGCAACATCAGCACTGCGGACTGCCTCTTGGAAAGATGGACTTTAACAATTAATAGTTTAATTTTTTTAATTTTATAAGTAAACTTGTATATTATGTATTTTTCAGGTTCTTATTATGGCTTCTAATATTTACCAAAGTGGTAGCGGTAGTAGTAGTGCTAGTGGTAGTGCTAGTGTGCCATCGATATCTTCATCTTCATGTGATGACATCGAGGATCGTCCTTTATGGAAATATGTAACTAGACTTGAAAAACGTAGTAGAGGAGGAGGTAATTACTCGTTTACATGTGATTTTTGTGGATTACAACAACAAGGAACATATACTAGGGTAAAAGCACACTTGATGAACATTACTGGAAAAGGCATCGCTGGTTGTAAAAAAGTGTCAAGGCAGGATAGGGAAAAAATGGAAAAAGAGGAGGAAGAATTTGATAGACAAAAAGCTTTAGCGGCGATCAAAAAAGTTTCACTTCTGGATCAATCCCCTCCCAATCAGATAGTACTTCTACTGAATTTGCTAACCTTTTTAAAAAAAGAAAAGGTAATGCAAACACTGTAGATAAAGCTTTTGACATGCAAGCTAGGGCTCAACTAGATTGTGAAATTGCAAGGATGTTTTTTACGGGTGGATTACCTTTTAATCTCGCAAGAAATCCCTACTTTATGAGTGCATTACCTTTGCAGCAAATCATAATTTGAGTGGTCATGTAGCTCCAGGATATAATAAATTGAGAACTACACTTCTTCAACAAGAAAAAAATTATGTTGATACGTTGTTGCAGCCTATTAGAAAATCTTGGACAGGGAATGGAGTTAGTATTGTGACTGATGGGTGGAGTGATCCCCAAAGGAGACCTTTGATCAATTTTATGGTTGTTTCTAACAAGGGTCCTATGTTTATTAAATCTGTGAATTGTGAGGGTGAGAAGAAGGATAAATTTTTTATCTCTAGGTTGATGAAAGAGGTAATTGATGAAGTGGGCCACCAGAATGTGGTCCAAGTTATAACAGATAATGCTAAAAATTGCAAGTGCGGGGAGAACTAATTGAAGGTATGTACCACATATTTATTGGACTCCACGTGTTGCGCACACTCTTAATCTTGCTTTAAAAATATTTGTGAACGAAGAATGTGGAAAGCAATCAACAAACATATGTTGAGTGCTCTTGGATCATGGATGTCCATGAAGATGCTTTGCAAATAAAGAATTTTATCATGAATCATTCAATGAGGTTGACAATTTACAATCGTTTTAGTGCTCTTAAGTTGCTTTCTTGCCAACTCGTTTTGCTTATGATTATTATGCTTCGGAGAATGAAGCTTATTAGACGTGCTTTGGTGGCAATGGTCACAAGTGAACAATGGACTTCATACAAGGAAGATGACCAAACCAAAGCAAGGTATGTAAGAGAATTGGTGTTAAATGAAGATTGGTGGGACACGAAGGTGGCTTATATTAGATATTGTGACACAGACAAACCTTGCCTCCACTTGGTGTATGAGATGTGGGACACCATGATTGAAAAGGTTAAGACTGCAATTTATAAACATGAAGGTAATAATGTAGATGAGCAATCAAGATTCTTTGATGTGGTCAACCAAATTCTCCTAGCTCGTTGGGGTAAGAACAACACCCCTCTTCATTGTTTATCTCACTCCCTAAATCCAAGGTATTATATTTCTTTATTATTTTACTTATGCACTTTTTTATTTTAATTTGAGTTTGAGAATTGAGATTGATAAATTCTAATACTTGGCAAAATTATTATTTATTTTTGAAGGTTCTATAGTGATGAATGGCTTCAAGAAGACCCAACAAGAAATCCTCCTCATAGGGATAATGAACTCTCTACGAAAAGAAAAAATTGTTTTCGTCGATTATTTCCAAATGCCGATGATTACAGAAAGGTTACAGATGAGTTTGGTAAATTTTCTCTTAAAATTGGCCCTTTTGATGATATTGAGTGCGCCTCGACGAGGTAGTACATTTGGATCCTTGCAATTGGTGGGCTAATTATGGTGCATTGTCCCTACTTGAGGTAGGCTTTTAAAGTGCTTGGACTGACTGCCTCTTCTTGTTGTGAGCGAAATTGGAGTACTTATTCTTTTATTCACTCAGTGAAAAGGAATAAGTTAACTCCAAAGCGTGCTGAAGATCTAATCTTTGTCCACAACAATCTCCGTTTGTTATCTAGGAGTTCCTCCCAATATATAGAGGGTAAAACTAAATTTTGGGATGTTGGTGGGGATACTTTTGGATCTTTGGAGGATACAGGTGTTCTTGAGTTTGCTGAATTGTCTCTTGACGAGCCTGAGTTAGAAGAAAGACTATTGCATTCAGAAGACCCGGACAAAGAGAGACGATGTACCAGAGCCAAACTCATTTATGGATATTTGTTAGAGACAAAATCATGTTTTATATTTATTTGAATTTGGGTCTTGGGACATACTTATGTATTAGTTTATGGACTTGTGAATTATGTATTGAATATTTGATTGATTGTTAATTTGTTAAGAATGTTTCTATTTAATTTGGTACATATTTAATTTGGTATTTTGGTTATTTGGTATATAACAAATTTGAATTAAATTTTATAATTTATTTATGAATGTGAAGCTTTAAAAATATTAATTTTAGTATTTTATATATTATATTATATATATAAAAATATTTTTTTATTTATTTTTACAGCCGCGTCCCTGCCGTGTCGTGTCCCCTATTTTTCAAAATTGTCGTTGCGTGTCCGTGTCCTATCGGACACCTCTCACGTGTCCGTGCTACATAGCTCTCAATCAATCAATCTCTATACAACATTGTCTACTACATATTCAATCTATTTATTAATTTGGGAATTGGGAGTGAAGTTGGCAACTAGCTTGAGGATTATCTATCGAGCAAAGTTTCAATTTTCAACCTCTCGATTACACGTCAACTCTACGTCGGCGTTTGGTACATTCGTTCTCTCATTAAATTATTATTTTGTCTTTATTTCATTTAGCACATTTAATTTCATTATTTTTAACTATTTATTAGCATAATTGAAATGAAAGGACTAAGGTATGTTGGGTAAAGGTAAAGGTCAGGCTTCTTCTAGTAGGGATAACAAGGGCAGGGGGACTTCTTCTAGTATTCCTAGTCCTACTCTTAGACAAGATGATTTTATTGATCCTGAACAGTTTCCTGAAATACCATATGATCTTGACGACCATGTATTTTCTCAAAATGAAGAAGACTTTGACTTAGATGCCACTATAGAGGATGATACACCCACTAATGTAGATGATGATACACCTATTAGTGAAATGTCTCATATTCCCCTAGTATGAGACGAGGTCCGGCAAAACGACCATTAAAATCAGCAGTATGGAAATATTTTCACAGGGACGTACCGAATCAAGTAGCTATATGTAAAACTTGTAAAGATGTTTATACTTTTAAAACTGGACAAGGTCATGGTAGCACGGGGGGGTTTAGGAAGACACCTATTGTAAAAACACAAAGTCTTGCATGCCCAATACATTATTGAAAAAGATGGTGTGCAAGCACCCTCTCAATCGGGACAAGGTTCACATACTGTCCCGGACAAAGTATAGGGTCAAATTAACCCTATGACGGGGGGAGTTGTAGGCCCTAAATACGATAAACATAAAGATAGGGAAGCACTAGCAAAATTAGTTGTTGTGGAGGGTTTGCCTTTTTCATTTCCTGAATCTCCTGATTTTATTCATTATATTAGAGATATGTATAATCCTGCTTATAAAGATTTTCCTAGATCAACTGTTAAGAGAGATGTATTTAAATTTGCACATGAATATCAACAGTATTTACGTTATGCATTATATCATTTTAATGGCAATGTCGCTCTAACTTCTGATATTGGTCGTAGTATTAATGACCATGATTATTTAACGGTAACCTGTCATTGGATAGATTATAAATGGTCTATGCAAAAACGTATTTTAGCATATAGATATATAGATAGTAGGCACACTGGTGAGTTTATTTCAGAAAATATTTATTTAGTCTGCGATTATTACGGAATAAATGATAAAGTTATGGGTATTACATTAGATAATGCATCTTCTAACAATTCTGCTATTTATGTTTTAAAAGAAGTTTTAACTCCGTCTTTTCCAAAAAAAAATCATATCAAATGTGTGTGTCATATTTATAACTTAGTTGCAAAGGATGGTCTTTCACTTTTTCAAGATATTCTTGAAAAATACAATTTGCTATAACTTTATTTTTAAAAGTAATAGAATCCAACGGAAAAAAGATTATAAAAAAAACTTGTCACGATTGTGGACTATCTTATAGAAAAATTCCCGAAGAAGTACCCACTAGGTGAAATTCTTTATATGACCAACTACTTGTTGCTTATGATTATAGAAAACCTATCACTTTATTTTTTAACGCCCATAATCAAAATCCAACGGATATGATTGTGGATAATGATTGAGACAAAATTAAAGAACTTATTGTATTTCTAGAGAATTTTCATCGAGCAACAAAAAAATATTCTACTATATATTATCTTACTATTTCAACTATGTTGTTTTATATAGCTATAATATTTTTACTGCTTAAAGAATATATGGAAAAACCTGCTTATAAGACAGCTATTAAAAAATGTTTATGAAAATAAAGAAATATTTTATTTCTATTCCCCCGATTTATATTATTGGTGCTATATTAAATCCGACTATTAAAGTAGACAGTTGTAAAAGTCTTATTGAAAATATTTATAACTGTATGGACGTACTACCACCTCCAACTCCCAAAAATTTAAATGTCCCACCACCTATTGAACAAACGCTAGCGTAGAAGATGAATGCAAAAAAATATATCGGTATTACCAGCAAGAAAGTGCTAGCAACCAACCGGCTTTCGTACCATTTTCTTCTACTTCAACACAGCCTCTAAAAAAATATGATGTTTCTGCGGCTAGTATTGAAAGCCTCAAAAATAGAATGTGCGGTGGTAACACTGTTAACCAAATTAGCGAGTTAGATGTTTATGTTTTGCAGGATACTTTACCTTACCAAGCAGTTGTCAATCAAGACGAAAAGGAAGACTTGCTGAAATATTGAATACAGAGAAGACATTTCCGACACTTTCAATGAAGGCCCGAGATGTTTTGAACATTCTGCCGCCATCGCTTCGAAAGCGTTTTTACAGATTTCAAATAGGAGAGCACAGACACTCATTAGTCGGAGACAGCTTGCTAATGGCGGTATTATTCAGAGATTGGATACGAGCGGAGCGAAGAAGGTGCGGTCAACCAGAGATTAACGAAGAAGAAGACGAAAACTACAACGACATCTTATCTGAAGGCATGAGTAGCGACGTGGAACAATTTGACCAAGATATACCAATTTTAACCGAAGAACCACACGAAATTATAAAGAAACTAGAAAAAGTATTTTCAAATTGGTAATTTATTTCATTCCAATTTTAGTATTTTTTTTCTCTGTCTTTTGCAAAAAAAAATCAACAACAGTACACTACAATGTTGTAATTCTGAATCTTGTATATTTCAATGAAATATCAAATAATTAATAATATAAGAGGCACAAAAACAGCCTTGGATATTTTTTTTACACTCTTCTTGTCTTTGTTCAATTATTTAGTTTATAAATATATATGACTATAAGTTAGTATTTTTAATTTAGTGGGAAAAAAAAATTAAAACCCGGCCCGACCCACCGGTACCGGGACGGGACACGGTATTGTCCCGCTCGTACCGGTCCCGCTTAGCCCGCCCCAGCCCGACCCCGCCCCTCATCTCCGTCCCGACCCCACCCATTCTGATCCCACTGGGCCGGCCCACTGGCATGAAGGCATAGAAAATAACTTTGCCACTACACTAAAATACTCCTTTATAGTTGGGTTTCTAAAAGGATAGAAACTAGAGAAGTATCAAAACAAGCAGGTAAAGCCAGTTCAAGAAAAGCTCCTTTAATTCATTTTATTCTTTGAGAGGGATGACAGTGGCATCTCTTATAGCGGCCTTTGGTAAGTGGTGAAGCAACAGAAGGACGCTCTTTTTGAAAGCAGGAGCAGTAAGAGTACAACATTTGCTTATAAGAGAAGACAGTTTTAGCTCAATTTGATGATGTGGACATTTAACCTTGAAGGAAATTGACACATGCCACAATTGCTGGAAAGCTTAAAATGTGATAAAGAAAAGAGCATTTGAAGGGGTGAAATGTACTTTTTTACATGCTAGGGAGAATTATTTTGTCCTGTAAATATTTGGTGCACCACAAGGTTCCAATCCGTATAGTTGATTGGGTGTTATTGGTAGAAAACAAAAACATATTTTTTGTGTAAGCTCTCATCTTTTGTATCCACTTGTATGCCAGGAATCTTTTCCACCATATCAATAATTTATTTTTTTGAAAAGAAAAGATAGCCTACAAGAATGAGGTCAGGCACCTTGTAGGATACACAATAAGCAGTCACAAGCTCTTCACAACAGAAACAGAAAAAAGTAAAAAGCATCCAACATCGCTGTTGCATACAATAATGTTTTTTCTTTCTTTTTAAAATCTCTAAGAAAGAGTCCCTCCTTTGCTACAACCAAAGGAAATGATAAAGAGCATCGCCTTATATCATTGTTACTTCTGCTTTTTCTGCATTAACTGGATAGTCGGTTTGCGGATACTTACTCAAAATAAAATTGTCACGGCAATAGACTGTTTCATGATACAGCATCTAGCATGCAAGACATATCTGAGACTGGTCTAGGGTCAAGAATAATATTCAAAGTTGAAATCGATTTGCAGTTTCATTTCAGTTTGCTAATGTCTTCTTAAAAATGAAATGAAAAAAGAACCCAACCGCAGTTCCAGTAACCAGTTAAACAACAATTAACCAATCAAGCAGAACAACAACCAGAAATTTATAATAAAAATACCAACATAAGCATGTCGTTCACAACCTTCCCCCATAAATTAATAGTGTTTCTTAAATTTTGGTTATCTTCACTATTCTTTTCTTTCTTCAATATTTTCATGATAGCTTTTTCATTCTTGTATTTTTCAAAGCTGCTCTGAAAAACGCTCTTCTTGAGCTCAGAAACAACCTCTCTACCCCACCAAAGGTAGGGAAAGGTCTGCTTACACCCCAGCCTCCCCAAATCCCACTTGTGGGATGGGTATGTTGTGTAGAACTCCAAACAATAGAATGCAGAAAAAGAAAAGGAGGACAAAAGGTTTCAAGTTGTAAATATAAAACCAGGCAATACCTGAAATGTGGCTCCATTGTGAAGGATGTCCCGAGCAATAGGGTTGTTGATATACTCATGTAGAGGCATCACCATCTCCTCCATATCATATGGATTAGTGCTTGTAGCAACAGAATGACCATTTTGTTTTCTTGCTTCCCTCTGTAATACACAGATGATATCCAACATATAAATGATTATGCAAGACAAACATGCAACGGAAAAATGCATGAAAGAACCCCCCCCCCCCCCCCCAATCCAAGTGGGCAAACCCAGTAAATGATTATTAATCATTCTAGATGTATTTTGTAAATACGAAAAATTGTTCTGCGTCCTGATATTTCGTTGAGATATGGTTCCTATTATGCTAATTAGTTTTATGATAAATTCTCCAAAGTTGACACTCTTTTTGGTTATTTGAAAAGAAATTTTCTAATGTTGATACCATTGACAGAGATAGAAGGATATGAATACTTCCACTTATCATCTCAATTCCGTCTATTGATTGGACACCATTATCAATCACAAACAGACTTTAATTGATAGGACGCAATAAGCCCCCCATATAATCAGAAAAAGACTTCATACATAGTGGAAACATATAATGTCTCTAAATAGACCAGTTGTTGTACACGAGAAAGAGCAATTATTTAAAATTATTAGCACAAGCATCTGGTACTTCATTTAGCAACAAAATATGCAACTAAGAAGCATCTAAATAAAACAGAGAGGCAAAGTACAGACTACACTGCGGCTCCAAAAGAAAACAACTATAATTTTGTCTTCCGATGGCAAGGAAGCAGCGAATGATCAGTAAAGGAACCCACTCGACAATGTGGAGGAATGATTTTAAATTTATTTCCAAATGCCTACTAAATACATTTGGAGGAAGAGGAAGGGAAACTAGATTAGATAATTATGCTTTTCAGGTGGATATATTTAGATGAATAAGGTTTTTAGATATATATGCTATAATCTGTTACTATAGAGGCGAACTTAGAAAGCTCATTTGACAAGATGATGAATCGACAAATGATGTTAAAAAGACGTACTCGAGCAAATAGATCTTCTCTCATCCAAGGGACCAAATACTTCCATGGCCAGATATCTAGAGTGCTTATTGTATTCTTTGAACGCAGCCGTCCAGACATTTTAGTGGCAGATGTTAAGTTAGGGTGCACCAAGAACCTAGCTGCCACCTCTACAGAAAACTCGTAAGCGCTAAAAACACGATCAATTGGATTCCTAAGGATTGTCACCACAGAAGTTTCATCCTTGGGAAGTTTGGACATCATGCTGTAGTCGTCATGTGTAACCAACAAGCGGCATTTTGGTTTTCTGCATCAGCAAAGAGTAGTAGTATTGAGAGCAACTATTAATAAATTTCCTGAAATGTAAAAGGTAAAAGGAAAAAGAGGAAGCAGAGAAAATAGATAGAACAAATTGTACAATAGCGCTTATAAAATCTGTACTTGAGTTTTGGCACTCCATTTATTTCTTCCTATGTAGCACGGACACGGACACGTGAGAGGTGTCCGAACGGACACGGACACGGACACGGACACGTGAGAGGTGTCCGATAAGACACGGACCCGGACACGGACACGCGGAAACGGCAATTTTGAAAAATAGGGGACACGACACGGCAGGGACACGGCTGTAAAAATAAATAAAAAAATATTTTTATATATATAATATAATATAATATATAAAATACTAAAATTAATATTTTTAAAGCTTCATATTCATAAATAAATTATAAAATTTAATTCAAATTTGTTATATACCAAATAACCAAATTACCAAATTCAAAAATAAATAATAATTTTGCTAAGTATTAGAATTTATCAATCTCAAATTAAAATAAAAAAGTGCATAAGTAATTTATAGTTTAGTAAATTTTTTTTTTTACACCACAACTATCATTTATTAATCACCTAAAACTCTACCCAAACCATTTAATTCCCTAGCCCAAAACCCGCAAGGCCCAACTTCCCCTTTTAATTCGTCCAGAACCTCCCCAAGCCCAAATAATTTCTCTAGCTCAATCAGATTTCCCCCTAACAAAACAAAACCTAAAACCTAAAACCTAAAACCTAAAACCAAAAGCAAAAAAGAAAATCCAAGCAGCAGCCGCACGCCTCTTCTCCTGTAGACGAGAAACTCAAAAAGATAAGTTGATCACATGGAAGATAATAGCCATTATAATATTATGCAATGAAACATTATGTAAGGACAAGGGCAGGTAATTATGTTATATTATCAGTCTTCCCCCGATTCTTAACTTCTTTTTTGCTTTCAATTTCAAATTTCAAATTTTGCATTTGTCACTGCTGTGTCCCCTTTCCCGTGTCCCATGAGTGTCCGACAAAATTTTTCTTTTTTTTTGCTGGGCCCACTCGGACACGTCCCGGACACGTGTCCGAGGCGTGTCCGAAACGGTGTCCGACACGGACACCTCACCCTAAATGAGGTGTCCGTGCTTCATAGATTTCTTCTCAATAAATCTAACTACTTCGATTCCTGTAATGCTCCCATTAACTCTAAATGATCGTTTGGTAGGGTGTATAAGAACAATACTGAATAGAGTGAATTAGTAATGCTGGAATTAGTTATGTTGGCATTATTTTTTATTTTAGTTTGTTGTATTAAATAACATGCATTGCATAATTTCTAAATAGTACTGATGTATTAGAATAAGAATAGTACTGGTATTGTTAATGCCAGGTTTACTATGCATAAGAATAGGACCGAATAAGGTGTATAACTATTACAGGTTGAGAACACTACCACACACTGGATTAAATAATACCAAAGTTAATACCCGTATTATTTTCTCTAACACCTCCTACCAAACGATCCCTAAATTCCAAAATATGCAAACAGAATTACAACAAATAATCAAATAAATAGAAGTGACCTTATCATCATCAGTGTTTATTTCCTAAGACAGCAACATCAGTATTCACTATCAGAGGCTCCACTGGAATGCTTAATGCAATTTGTCATTTCAACTGAAGTTATAAGTTTGCTTTCATGATGCTCCATTACTACTAGCCATTAATTTCCAGGAGAAGGCCTCTAACAACTTTGAAAATAGTAATGTCCAATATTTGCCGAACGATTTAATGCATAAAGAAAGAAGAAATCTATTACCTTGGATCAATCCTTAACTTATCATACGAACGTGGACACTCCAAAGAACTGGCATAAAGCTTTTTAAGAAAACTGCACAAACACGATAATATAACCATTAGCTAATATGCAGATCATATTATGAAAAAAATCGTAGAAACAGTTCTTTTCCTTATCTCGGTCAAAGGGAAAGGAATTTATCAAGGGAGACCATTTTTACCAATGAAAATATGTTCGCCCTCCAGTCCTGGGGACATGAAGAAAAAAGAGCAAGTTCTGCAAGACATGTTTGTCATCTTTGACTTCCGATTCAAGTGAAGAAGACCCCCACTGCTTGACTATGTGTTCGCACCGCTTGAAGCAATCTTTGCTCTCAGATGCCTTTGTTATGGTAGAAACTGGGCAGCAAATAACATTATCAATTTCCAGATAAATATAAATCCCCACTCCCCTAAAGTGAGCTCCATGATATGCTTATGAGTAAATCTCTAGGAACTTTATATGAATCATATCCATAATGCTTCACTTACAACATAGACAGCATTTACATGTAACTTCACAAAACAAAAAACACAAGGACATATATCCTCATCATGACAACATATAAACATCAATATCATGAAACATCCAGCTTTTGATCCAAGCTATAATAGAAATCTTCAGGATGAAAAAATTGAAATCATAAAAAGGCCTCAAGAACTTATCTTCACCTTATTCCAAGGTCAATCTTTATGCAAAATACTTCGAGGGAGATTTTTTTTTTGCTGTTGAATTTTTCTAAGCATATCGTTCAAAGACTCAATTAGCTTTGTTTTAACAAGCTTTAGTGTTCTCCCGAACCCAAGAAAAAAGGAAATCAAGAGATGAATGTGCTAGCCAGAAGTACAATGTCCATCCAATACTAGTACTGGAAATAAACAAAGAGGTGTAGTCTTAAACAAGTAGATAGCGAAAGAAAACATACATTTCTTCAGGACATAAAAGCCAAAATCATTCATCCACCACATAAAGTACAAAAAGTAATCAATGAATAAAGAGACATACCTGAGAACAGAAACACCAGGATCACAAGAACATCAAATATATGACCTTTCTGCCTCATTCCCACCTCCAATTATCCAAAAATCAAACTGAAACAAACCAGGAAAAACTTTTTACAATCAAAATCCTCCAATGAAGTAAACACACTCATAACTATTCAAGAATCAAAAAAGATTCAAATTTCAGCACGTTTAACCTTGATAAACGGACATTCGTCCAAATTTTAACACCCATCCAAGTACAAAATCCACAATAAAGGGAGTGTGAGAGTGCTCTTTAACATTCAGCTAGCTGAATTCACAGGACATATACGTAATACACACACTCAAAAGTCATAACTATTCAAGAATCCAAGTAAACATTCAAACTTTAGTCCAAATTTAACACCGACCTAAGTATAAAGTCGCCAATAAAAGGAGGGTGGTTTGTTCTTAACATTCAACTACTTCACAGTGCATATACACAATACAAACATACACACACTCATAACTATTCAAGAATCCAAGTACACATTCAAACTTCAGTCCAATTTTTAACACCCACCTAAGTATAAAGTTGCCAATAAAAATGAGGGAGGTAGTGACCTTTTAACATTCAACTAGCTAATTTCACAGGGAATATATGTTAGGCCGATTTTCAATTGCTTACGCAAGTGTACGTATCGTTACAAGTAATATAGTCTGTAAGACCGAATATCGTCCACAGAGACTGGTTTTCAATTACCGAACATCTACTCTATGTTATCTATCTGGCTAACGATAGTTTGTTTGGGTTTTTTATCTAACACTACTAGCTAGAGTAATTGCAAGAGTTAAACTAAGTAAGCTTTGGTTTAAATCAGTTATGGTGGAAATAGGGCTTCCAATCTCCTCAACTATCCACTTTTTCACGTGTTAATGCAATGCTAATGATTCTTCTTATTAAGATAGCAGGTTAACTAATCTGTCATCATATTCCGGTTAGGACATACGAGAGCTCAACCTTGTGCAGAAACTTTTTATATTTCTATGATAGATTTTACCACACGAGAGGATTAAGAACAATAACCTTAAATAATACACAAGTATCGGGGTACTTTCGTCCACGATTTTAACCTATGTCTAGACAACTACAGCATATTCAAATTCTCCCCTCTCGGATCTCGATTCGAAATCATATAAGTGATGACAATTAATGGTCAGTTAATTATCAAGCAATCAAAATAATATTGAATAGATCTTAATCTGCTGAAGAAGAAATAAATAACTATGCATTAACTACATGAAAGAGTTTCAAGAAGATTCAATTGGAAAACCCTACTAAAGTAATTAGCTCCTAAACATTGGCATGTCAAGAACTAATACAAAATCCAACATAAACTGAATTGAAATAAAGAAAGGAAAAGAACTCGAATGTAGTCTCCAATTATGTTCTCCAATTCTTGTCTTGTGATGTGTGTTATGAGATATGAGGTGTGTTTCCCTTATAAAATTTGTCCCAAGGGTTTAAATATGCTGCAAAAAATCGTGTGCCCTGGACCTTCTGCCCATGGCCAATTTCGCCTCGGATCTGGAAAAACGTGTCTCGGCGCCGCGGCCTTGCAGGCTGGCGCCGCGGCTCCGAAAAACCTGAGAACAAATAAGAGCACGCAGCACATTCAGCGCCGCGGCGCTGGCGACCTCCGTTGTCCGTTTTTCAGTTTTCCGTCATTTTCTCGTCCGGACTTCGTCTGATTTCTTCTATATTTTTCGGGACTTCTTAGGCTTCATTTCTTGGCCTTTTTAGTGTGCAATTCCATCTCAATGAAGCTCATTTCATCTTCTTTTTGACATTTCTCCATTTAGGACCGCTGTGACTCAAAAGAAAGAAAAACAGACATAATACTATACTAAACACAAACGAAATGAGTAAAATACAAACTAAAAATGACTCAAAAAGTGTATACAAAATATGCCTACCAAATACCCCAAACTTAACATTTACTCGCCCTCGAGTAAAGAACTAAACAAAAACAAAATCAAATAAAAGAATTAATGAAATGGATCAAGTAATCATAGCAATGCTTCTTCAAATTCATGAATGAAAGTTGGGACAATATATTAGAACATACATAGCATGAATATTTAGCAATCTAGAATTTCAAGTTAGATATTTCGCAAATTCACTTAGATCATGATCAATTGGAAATACAAACACCTAACCTATGCATGTCTATTTCATTCCATCTTTCCCCAAAACGCTATAGATCTGTTTACTTGCTATTCTCCACTAATCATAGATATACATATTAGAGATCATCAGAACTTTCAAGGGTTATAATGTAGGCTTAGGCAGGGGTAGATAAAAGTAGTCATTTAGGCTCAAATTACGTACCATAAGCATTTTTTTCATTCAACTCCTCTTTCCTTCTTGTGATTTTCTTTTCAGTCTCATACCTATTTTATTCCCTCTTTTCTTTTGAGAGAATGAGACACATTATAAATAACAAGCACCCCCAAACTTAGGTTGTTGCATATTTTTCATTGGGGTGCATCACATTTGCATTCTCTTTTTATTGCTTTCTTCAACACTTTTCATCCCAAGAATTTTCAACTTTGACTTATGGCACACTTAGGGAATCATAGGGTGTCAAATAAAGATATTATTTTAGGTTCAATGAGGCTGACTAGTGATACAATTTATGTAAGGGTAGGTAATGAATGGTAAGAAGAGCTATCAAAGAAATGTCTGACTCCCTAAACATGTACATCTTAACTATTTCGCCTCAAATAACAAGCAAACAGATTTTCTAGATATTTTTTCAACCTTTCTTTCCATAACTGACACACATATGCTAAACACAAATATCCAAAATAATTAGATGTCATGAATTTTTGGCATACCTATCTTAAACACACAGATTTTTGCTTTCTATTCCATTACATTATCCCACTTAATCCATTAGATATCTTCAGCAACTACAACATGCTTGATCCAAAAAAAAAATTACGACTCAAAAACACATAAACAAACAACCAAAAAGACAACGAAAAGACTCAAAACAAAAGACAAAGTAAGATCCCCCAAACTTGATTGACACATTGTCCCTAATGTGTAAAGACTGAAAATTAAAGGGACAACTTACAGACACAAAACAGCGGTCACAACGGAGGTCTGGGGAAAGAATTTTTTGAAATTGCACAGCTTGGGACCCTCTGAACTTTTAGCGCCGCAGCGCTTATGACGGGAATTATTCTCTGAAGTTCTGGAGCCGCGGCCCTACATTTCAGCGTTGCGGTGCTGTGCCAATTGTTTCCCGTTCTGCATTTTCTCAATCCCTGCTTTTATTTGTCATCCACAAACACTCAACATACCAGATCGTGAGACTGTTCAAGTCAAAATAAAACAAACTAAAACCAAAAATTGAAATAACATAATTAAAACATTGGGTTGCCTCTCAAGTAGCGCTGTCTTTAACGTCTTTTAGTTGGACGCAGTTTTCTTACTAGATCAAGGGGGTAGAGTGTCCCCTCCACATAACCATCTCAGCACCAATCGCTTCCTCTTCCTTCTCTTCTTTTTCACAGTGTTATTTTCAGAAGCATTTACCATCTTGGCATCTTTCACCATTTCCTTGGGCTTACTCACAGGTTCTACATTTTGCTTTAATGGTATCCCACGAGCATCAGTACTCGTGAGGCTTTTCTCAGGCACAACCTTGTCAACTATCCTAATAGCATAACATCTATCCATAACTTGAGGTTCAATGGGTGGCTTGAAAACTTTGAAGGTCATCTCTGGCTCAAGTGGTGGTTTGAACACTTTGAAGGTCATCTCTTCACCTTGAACTCTGAGTTTTAGCTCTCATTTTTCAACATCAATCAATGCCCTCCCTGTGGCTAGAAATGGTCTCCCAAGGATCATTGGTATCATCTCATCTTCCCCCATATCAAGAATGAGGAAGTCAGCAGGCAAGATGAATTTGCCCACCTTTACCAACACATCTTCTATTATTCCTCTAGGGTGCACAATAGAGCGATCAGCTAGCTGCAAGTGGACTGTTGTTGGCCTTGCTTCCCCAAAACCAAGCTTTTTAAACACAGAAAGGGGCATAAGGTTGACACATGCCCCCAAGTCACATAGGGCTTGCTTGCATGTCACATTCCCTATGGTGCAAGGTAAGGTGAAACTCTGGATCTTTCAATTTAGGGAAGTTTCTTCCGCAAAGATAGCACCGCACTCCTCTATCGCTTATTGTCTCATAGTCCAGCCTCTTCTTAAACAGGGATGTCTTTCATGAACTTTACATAAGTCGGCATTTGCTCCAAAGCTTCAATGAGCAGAGATTGATATGAAGCTTTTGAAGATCTCTAAAACTTGAAAACTCCTTGTCTAAGGACTTAGTCTTTGAGGTGAGGAATTATGTCTACATATTCCTCATGATCACATGAGCCTTCTCTAAAATAGGGCCATCAAGAACCCTCCTTCTCTACCTCGGTTGTCTTCTCCGCCTCATTCTCCTTTTCCCTAATGGCGGAGATCCAACTCGCTTCTAATCGCTTCACTTCTCAAATCGATTATGCGGCATTGCTATCTTGATTCATCAATGTATTACATCGGGAGATCCTCGAGGTCTGCTATTCAACTTCCTCGCCAATCGCCTATCCGAGTTTCCAAGTTCCTACAGAGGATCTTGTTTCGCTATGAACTATTTGGTCTCGCTATAAATCAGGTTGGGTATCGCTGCGTCAAATTGAGGACTGGTTTCCGCCATGACCGAGTCCGAGAGTTGGCTAAGGTCAATAGTCGCTTTTATGTCATCCGCTTTCGCGGGTGGTGGTTGAACTCTTTGTGAAGATGAGGCCTAAAACTGTGGTTGCTACCCTTGGTCATTCTTCCATGAAAAATTTGGGTGATTTCTCCACCCCTGATTATATGTGTTGGAGAATGCATTGTTAGAGGGCCTCTGAAAATTTTCCACACCGCACATCGAGCTCGCCCATCGGGATGTTGTGGGGATCGCTTGTCGACATCTATCGGTGTGTGGACCCCAAATCTCACAAATCGCCAGATCCGACCGCCTTTACGGACATGGTATTCTGCTGGAGCTGCTTAGTCAAGAGAGCAACTTGTGCATTCAGTGATGGCATCTAGCTCATGAACCCTAACTGCTCTTCTGCTACATGTTCCTCTATACAAGTGATTGTTCGTGGCCATGTCTTCCAACAAGTCATGGGCTTACGTGTCGTTTTCTTCGGCGTGCGCCACTGCACAGCATCAATAATTGTCCTAGTAGTCCCACTTAGACCATTGTAGAAAATGTGCACCAAGTTCCACTGCTCAAGACCATGATGTGGACACTTCCTTTGCAAATCTTTAAACCGCTCCCAAGCATCATACAATGACTCTCCATCCATTTAATAGAAATTGTTCAATTCTCCCCTAAGCCTTGCTGCCTTAGCTGGGGGGGAAGAACTTGGCAAAAAAATTCTGGGCTAAGTTTTGTCATGTAGTGATGGAGTTCGCCTGTAATGAGTTCAGCCAGCACTTTGCTCTATCCCTGAGTGAGAATGGGAAGAGTCTCAACTGAATGGCGTCATCAGTAACACCATTGTATTTGAAGGTTGCACACAGCTGCAGGAAATTTGCTAGATGCAAATGAGGATCTTCAGATGGTAATCCCCAAATCGAATCGAGCCAACTACGTGCAATACGATCGTTTGATTTCAAAGTTATCGCTTCAATTGAAGCTCACGCAAGTCTGCACCCCTGTAATAGTTGGCATCACATAATCCCTCAACCTCTTTTCTGCAGGGACTTGTCTTAAGACAGGCGGTAACTCATCATCCACCAAATTGTTATTTCGTTGATCTCTCATTGCACAAAGGATCAGCAATTACCTTGTCCTTCCTGCAAGTGATCAAAAACAAGCAAACAGATCACGGCAAAATGTCCTAAAATAAAGAAGTAAAATAAAGATAAAAACCAAAGTAGAAATAAGAATAGATAGTTCGATATTGAAGTACGTCAGTCCCCAGCAACGGCGCCAAAAACTTGTTAGGCCGATTTCCAATTTCTTACGCAAGTGTACGTATCGTTACAAGTAATATAGTTTGTAAGACCGAATATCGTCCACAGAGACTGGTTTTCAATTACCGAACATCTACTTTATGTTATTTATTTGGCTAACGATAGTTTGTTTAGGTTTTTTATCTAACACTACTAGCTAGAGTAATTGCAAGAGTTAAACTAAGTAAGCTTTGGTTTAAATCAGTTATGGTGGAAATAGGGCTTCCAATCTCATCAACTATCCACTCTTTCACGTGTTAATGCAATGCTAATAATTCTTCTTATTAAGATAGCAGGTTAACTAATTTGTCATCATATTCTGGTTAGTACATACGAGAGCTCAACCTTGTGCAGAAACCTTCTATATTTCTATGATAGATTTTACCACACAAGAGGATTAAGAACAATAACCTTAAATACTACACAAGTATCGGGGTACTTTCGTCCACGATTTTAACCTATGTCTAGACAACTACATCATATTCAAATCTCCCCTCTCGGATCTCGATTCGAAATCATATAAGTGATGACAATTAATGGTCAGTTAATTATCAAGCAATCAAAACAATATTGAATAGATCTTAATCTGCTGAAAAAGAAATCAATAACTATGCATTAACTATATGAAAGAGTTTCAAGAAAATTCAATTGGAAAACCCTACTAAAGTAATTAGCTCCTAAACATTGTCATGTCAAGAACTAATACAAAATCCAACATAAACTGAATTGAAATAAAAAAAAGGAAAAGAACTTGAATTAGTCTCCAATTATGTTCTCTAATTCTTGTCTTGTGATGTGTGTTATGAGATATGAGGTGTGTTTCCCTTATAAAATTTGTCCCGGGGGTTTAAATATGCTGCAAAAATCGTGTGCCCTGGACCCTTCTGCCCCTGGCCAATTTCGCCTCGGATCTGGACGCGCCTCGGCCCTTAGGCTGGCGCCGCGGCTCCGGAAAACCTGAGAACAAATCAGAGCACGCAGCACATTCAGCGCCGTGGTGCCGGCGACCTCCGTTGCCCGTTTTTCGATTTTCCGTCATTTTCTCGTCCGAACTTCGTCTGATTTCTTCTATACTTCCCGGGACTTCTTAGGCTTCATTTCTTGGCCCTTTTAGTGTGCAATTTCATCTCAATTAAGCTCATTTCATCTCTTTTTTGAAATTTCTCCATTTAGGACCGTTGTGACTCAAAAGAAAGAAAAACAAACCTAATACTATACTAAACACAAACGAAATGAGTAAAATACTAACTAAAAATGACTCAAAAAGTGTATACAAAATATGCCTAACAATATACACAATACATACACACACACTCATAACTATTCAAGAATCCAAGGAAACATTCAAATTTCAGTCCAATTTTTAACACCCACCTAAGTATAAAGTCGCCAATAAAAATGAGGGAGGTAGTGACCTTTTAACATTCAACTAGCTAAATTCACACGGAATATACACAATACATACACACACACTCATAACTATTCAAGAATCCAAGTAAACATTCAAACTTCAGTCCAATTTTTAACACCCACCTAAGTATAAAGTCGCCAATAAAAATGAGGGAGGTAGTGACCTTTTAACATTCAACTAGCTAAATTCACAGGGAATATACACAATACATACATACACACACACATAACTATTCAAGAATCCAAGTAAACATTCAAACTTCAGTCCAATTTTTAACACCCACCTAAGTATAAAGTCGCCAATAAAAATGAGAGATAGTGACCTTTTAACATTCAACTAGCTAAATTCACAGTGCGTATACACAATACATACACACACACACATAACTATTCAAGAATCCAAGTAAAAATTTCAAACTGTAGTCCAAATTTTAACACCCACCTAAGTATAAAGTCGCCAATAAAAATGAGAGATAGTGACCTTTTAACATTCAACTAGCTAAATTCACAGGGCATACACACAATACATACACACACACACTCATAACTATTCAAGAATCCAAGTAAAAATTTCAAACTGTAGTCCAAATTTTAACAGGGCATATACATAATACATACGCACGCACACACTACATAAATATTCAAAAATCCAAGTACACATTCAAAATTTAGCATTTCTAACCTAAAAAAATGAGTGTTCATCAAAATTGTAACACCCACCCAGCTATGAATACACCGACCATAACTTGAAATTTTTTCCTTTCTCCTTTACGTATAAAATCCAACGAACCGAATCCACTCAGACACAAAAAAACATATATAGAGAGAAAAAATGCATGAAAAAAAGATAATTAAGGGAAAATGGGGCTAGCTGAATTCACAGGGGGTATACATTATATATATAGATATACACACACACTCTCATTACTATCAAACTTAAGCATTCCTAACAGTAAAAAAATGAGCACTTGCCAGAATTTTAACACCCACCCAAACCCAGCTATGAAAACACCAAACAAAAACTAAGAATTTTTTTCTCTCCTTTTTCTTTTCTGTGGGTGGGGAATTAATTACCTTTAAAATCCAACGAGCTGAATCCACTAACAGACAAAAAAGAACATATATAGAGAGAGAGAGAAAATGCATGAAAAAAAGATAATTGAGGGGAAAATGGGGCTAGCTGAATTCACAGGCCGTATACATATAACATAATATGTGTATATACACACACACTAACTAGTCAAGAATCAAAGTAAAAATTCAAACTTTAGCATATCTAACTATAAAAAACGAGCAGTTATCAAAATTTTAATACCCACCTAGACCCAGCTATGAAAACACCAACAAAAACTTGAAAGTTTTTTCTCTTCTTTTTCCTGTGACTGGGGGGGAGGGGGGGATTCAACTAGCTGAACTCACAGGGCATATACACAATATATATACACACACACACACAGTATAACTATTCAACAATTCAAAGAAAAAAATCAAACTTTAGCATTTCCAAACCGTAAAAAAATGAGCAGTTATCAAAAAAAATTACACCCAGCTATGAAAACACTAACCAATGCTTGAAAAAACATATACTACTGTATATATAAAAAGGTCCGCTAAGCTGCCCGGAAAATATTCGAACACGGTTATCGCCTATGAGTGTGAAGGGATTTATGTGTATCTTTATTTTTATTAAAACCCAAAATGAAGTTATTCTTTGGACATTAATTACAACGTGGTTGTGGTAACGGAAGTTACTTTTTATTAAAGAATTTATTCGGGGAAATAGTAGTGTGTAAATTTATTACTCTTTGTTAGTTAGGGTAAGTGTCCGTTTGGTACAGTTTATTAATTTTTTTTTTTAAAAGTAGAGTTTTTTATCAAAAAGTTGTTAGGTGTTTGGTTGTCAATAAACAAATATTTTTGGCTTAAAAATAAGCAAAAGCAACTTCTACTTCCAAAGTCCAAAATTTGAGCTTTTGGAAATAGAGGTCAGAGCACTTTTTCACTTTTGAACCAAACACTTTAATTTTTGGTCAAAAGTGCTTTTGACCTTTCAAAAATATTTTTGACAAATCCAAAAGCCCAACCAAATGGGCACTAAGCTGGTGTTTGGAAAAGCTTTTTGAGAAATGCTGATATTTTGAGAAAGCTGGAAAAAATGGCTTAACAGAGAATTTGTGGAGTGTTTGAAAAAAATGCCGAAAAACAGAAAAATTTGTAAAATGAGTGTTTGCATATGTTTATGATAAAAGGGCTTATTTCAACTTATAAAAATGAAATATTCATACTGCCCATGATAAAATGATATAAATCTTTCATTTTTTAAGGGATAAGAGTGTCAATTCAAGTTAAATAAAAAAGCTCAAGCCGCTTAAGCTGATAGTGACCAGCTTCCTATTTAAGCCAAATTTGATTTTTTAAGAGAAATCAACGTGAAAAGCAGTTTCTCAAACACCCAAAAAATAACTTTTTCTACATTTAAGCCACAAGCTAGAGTAGATAAACTATTGCAAACACCCCTAAATAGAGTAAATAAGGAAAAGTGACACTCTAGGTTATTTTTTTGGTTTTTCACCCGAGTTCGATATTCGTATTGAAGCTCAATTATATTCGTATTCACGTTGTGCATGACCATTTCTAAAGAAAACGTTTCCCGCAAATGATTTTTCTACACTTTAGCTCGAACCTGAGACATTTACTTAAGGAAGAAGTAGTCTCATCCACGTCATCACATTCTTTAGCGATGGAACTTTTGCGTTATAATACAAAATGAACTAAAATGACTCATTTATCCTAGATAAATATTATTTAAATATTCAAAGAGTGAAAGGCACTACTATTAGCATTTGCAACTAATAAACTAATAATCAAGTATTTCTTCCGTATTAATTTATATGACATTTTTTTACAGTCTAACAAATTATGTTATTTTATATTTAGTATATAACAATTTAATTTATATTTCTTATTTTGATCTTAATGAGATAATTTATAACACCCTAATTTTGTATAGCTTATTTTTTACTTAAACTTTTAAAAAATCTTCCTTTTTTCTCCTTAATTACGTGACTAGTCAAATTCCTTTACATAAATGGAGACAGGAGAATAGTATTTCAATTGAAACAATAGATCTTAATTTCTTAAAAATACGATATAAAAAGTTAGAAAAAGATTTTAACTTTCACTTGAAAAAATTAAATAAGTAAGATTTTATTCTAAAATCAGCTTTTAACTTTCAAATTATATTCTTCAGTTCAATTAAATATTGTCCAATAGCTGTTGGCTATAGAGTAGCAGTGTGAGGGTCCCGCCACTTTTGCACTTGGGCTTGGTGGAATATTTCTTTTTTCTTGAATCAATTTGATTAAATTTGAAGTAAAATTGAATTAGATTAATTTAATATTTAATATTTCTTCTGTCTAAAAAAGAATGACATATTTTTTTATTTTTTAATAATTTAACTTTAAACTTTATCTTTGAGATGATCTATAACCATATAAATATCTTTGGTTTATTTTAGACCATAAGATTCAAAAGTTCTTTTATTTCTTAAAGTGTGTGCTATATGAAAGTACATCACATAAATTGAGACGAATGGAGTATTAAAATTTATATATTTGAAAACTACATGAAAAATATTATAAATTGTAACTTTTCTCATATCAATTTAGTAAAAAAATATATCTTAAATGTCGGTCAAAGTTTATATAACTTGAATCTCGAAAATAAAAAAATGTCACATAAATTTAGACATAAAAAGTAATCCTTGGCTCAGATAACAGAGTTGGATGTGTAATACTTTTGTTAAACTCTAATACATATCTGTCTTTTTGTAATTAATCCATATGCTGTGTTTATCCTGTATTTTGTTTTTTCTTTCTTCGTTTTTATAACTGTATGGACTAAATTTCAGTTTAGAAACATATTAAGGAATATTGTATTTGTGGGAAATTTACTGATTCATTTTTGGTAGATAGGTTTCTATCCTTCATTTCTAGTCTCATCTATCCGTTCCACAACAATATAAGTTTACCTATTCTGATTTAATTACCCCATCTGGTTTTCCTCTCTCCACTTCAACCAACCAGACAACAACATACCCAATATATTCTCACAAGTGGAATATCGGAGGGTTGGTGGCACGCAAACCTTTGTGGAATAGAGAAGTTGTTTCTGAAAAATCCTCGGCTCAAGAAAATCATTTTCAGGACAATGGTTTTGGGAAAAATGTGATGGTAAAAACAATTGATAAAGTTTTTGAAGAAAGAAATACATATAAAACTCTTTCCTTGAAAAGCATTTAGGTGTAGATCAGCCTAAATTCTGATAGACAAAGTTTTCTAATATATATGTTGATAAAAGATAACAAATACTATAGTACTCAATAGATTAGTTGAAGTTCCCCAAGCTAGCTGGGCTACTGTTATTTAGAGGGTAAAATTTAAATATTGTCATTTTAAATCCCTGTAATTGAAAAATAGATATTGTCATGAAATTTTCTTCTATTTCTCCTATGAAATTTGAAACCTTATGATAGTGATTTTTTAAAATATAGAAAAAAGTGGCGGGTGAGTGCTATTTGTACTTGCATTGAGGTATAGAAAACTCAAAAACCAAGACTCCCCATATGAATAGTTCCCTAGGGTCAAAGCCATCCTTTACCTCTTGAGCCTGTCCCCACACAATAACAACACTTTTGTTGACTATACAAAATAACACTAAGGCAGCACTCTGCTGGTGTGGCTTTTGATTGAATCAAAGAATAGAACATTCACTAGTCACTTTACAACAGTTTTGCATAGGTGCCATTCATGTTTCCTGTGCAAATGAATACCCTAGCTTCCTGTAAGCATATGGACTAACCTAATAATACACTTTGAATGTTTAGAAACCAACTGAAATTATACAAAGATCAAGGTTTCACTTGAACAGCTTTAGAAACGTCCAGATGGTTAAGACGGCAGGTTCCTAGAAGATATTCAGGAAGTTCTTCGGGCGTGTTGGCCTGTTGAGAAAGACAATCATTGCGCTTTAGTAAAAAACATATTCGACAAACTATGATCATCAAAAAAACTTGCAATTGATAGAATACAGATATCGAGTTAAACCGTCTGTCTAGATGGAGAATAAGGACATGAAATTTTACCTGGACAAGGAAGGCCATCTCAATGACTAGATTGTTTAGGTAACCAACAACAAGACTGACAACACCTCTTGCCACGGTAGATGAGCCAATATCGATACCGAGCTGAAATTACAAAACTTTTTAGGTTCACAAAGTGATACAACAACGACATAATTTAATCCCACAGATGGGGTTTGGGGAGGGTAGAATGTACACAGACCTTACCCCTGCCTCATGGAGGTAGAGAGGTTGTTTCCGATAGACCCTCGGCTCAAGTAAAGCATATCAAGGTTCACAAAGTGATGACTGTCAATATTAGTTTCAGGTTCCTCTTGTAGATCTTAAACTAGTAGATAGTATATTACTTTTTCTTTCAAAAGAACAAATTTTCAGAAATCCTTAAACTGTGAATGTTTAACTGCAGTGAGCATCAGTTCCTAATATTAGAACAACATTATGCATCATTTAGTGCCAAAATATTCTTGTACTTTACCTCTATGTAGTTCTTTCCACGAAAATAATTAATTTCTAGCGCTTGACCTATAAGGCAAGCTTTCTTCCCAACACTCTGCTTGACTATCCATGATCCCTGAAAAGTGAATGCTCAAGTAAATACAAACACTGTACTTTAATTGATGGAACATTTCAAAGCATCCCAAAAGTTGAGACACAAAATGGATGAGATATGTCCAAAGTACCATCCGAAATGCTAACAAACAATAATTAAGAACCCATTTAAACAGGTTTCTTCTTTCACAATTGCGTATCATTTTCTTAGAATGAGGACTAAGTTGTGGGTAACACAATGTTGGTTTGCCTTTTAAAATCTTTACGATAACCTATCTGCTAAAGAAATAAAAAAAAAAGACATTCAGTGTTTGCTAGAACACGAGCACACTGCTTTTTTTTAGCACACTACTTACTGTATGCTTAATGGCTGAGAAAGAACAGAGAGAAGTGTGCAATGATATGGACCAGTGCACATGCTACATGAATGTTGATGTGCCATACCTTTTGCTAAATTGACTAAGCAACTTACAGAAAAAATGTTTATATGAAAGTAATTTTGTTCACTCCCAACTAGTGAAAACCAAACCTTGGATATGTATGGTATGAGCTTGAACCTTGAGTTTCTATAAGCATCATCTCCTTTGACAAAACTCTCCAGCAAAGGTGAATCCTCTAAAGGGGTATCCATCATATAGTAGAGAGCAAGACTGTATGTTGTTAAACCTGGGACCTGAATACAAGTGACATTACCAGCAAAATGAAGCATTAGGGTGATAGCAGCTTTATAAAATTATTGTATATATGAAGGGAAAAAGAGATTGCATACCTGTATGTTCACAATGAAAAAGAATTCCGGACCACCCTTTGCTGCATATTTCTGCAGATAAAAGATAGTGAGCAGTAGGCTCATAGCATTAAACAATATGATCACTGTATTTTCATTGAATAACAGAAAAAACCTGAACAATGCCCCCAGGTCGACCACCAAGATCATCTTCTCGTTTGTCAGACTTCAACCAATCCGCACCCACCATTTGCATCAAGGTACCTTTTGCCTTAATCTGTATAAGAGAGACAATGATAAACGGCATGAAAGCATAGAAAGTATCTACACTCTGAAATACAGTAGCATACTTAAGAATCTTTTGACATTAATAAGACAAGAACACCAGAAATCTATATGCTCTCCAGCATAGCAGACACCTAGCCAAGAAGCATGCAGGATTTTCGAGATCTTCTCCAAAACTTTCTTTACCATTAGGCCAATTTGCAGATGTCTCAAAAACATGAAAATAATTACAAGTACTGGTTTTTTCTTTGATGAAGCTTGACTAACTTTTGGCTGTGACTTGTGGAGTTGTGGTATAGCATGTTCATGTACATGATAACTCTCAGACCTTAATCTTTAGTCAGCAGGAAAATCGAACAGTAGATGTCAATTAAACAATGGGAACTATTCCAAAATTCCAAGATCAATCAATTATGAGCACGAAAATTGAACCAGAACATGTTTATAGTAAGATAGGAATGAAAGCTGAATCAACAACGAGACTTCACCTTCTTACGATCATCTAGGTAGGTCTCTCCACGAATAAGAAAAGTAGAAGGATCTGTTTCAGTATAACTGCAAGGCAAATTACAAGTTGAATCTTTTGGTAGAGTGGATCCATAGTGGCAAGATGATGTATCTTCCTTTGCCATCTCATGCAGATCTACGTAACCCTTCTTCTGAACTGCATTAAAAGAAATCTTATGTCCTTAGAACTTTAACATGCAGATTAATCGAGTTTTCTAACACGGCAACAAACATCAAACTTGCCTGCAAGATCATGCAGTTTTTTCACGAAAACTGCAGCACTTGACAATTTGGGATGACGTGCATCCTGTAAAATCAAAAACCAGCATACATATGAGGAAATTGGAAGAAACATATCCATAGAGTAAAGATCTGCAACCAAACGATGGAAACAAAAACCAAATCAGAGGATTTAGGTTTTGATGAAAATATACTCCCTGTAAAAAAATGATTCTTTAGGGTGGGTGTTGAAAAAATGAAGATGTATTAACATTATTGGCAACTAAGATCTGGAGGTTCCCAAGATATTTCATATCCTGAGTTCCGTCTATATACCCCAGACCAGGTTAAAGACTCTTATTGTTAGAACACAAAAACAAACATGAAGCTCTAAGTTAAGTAGAGAATAACTTGAATCAAAGTGTATTCATTCAATACTGGAAGGCAATCGACAAACACGTTTTCACTACGGACGTCATGCCTCGTGCGGCTCCTGATATTGTAGGAAGCTACCTGTTTATAGAGCAATTCTTATGGTTTAAACAGGTAATACCTGAGAGTATGTCTCTGGACCAAAATCAGCAGACCAACCATTTTCTGATTGGTCATAATCCAGTGGCTCACAGACATCAAAGAACTCATCTGCCGCATCGTTTAAACCCATTAAGCTTGAAGGTGTTTTAGGTACTTCCTCCTCCAGATCTGCTACATTCTTTCCATTTTCTAACCGGGTTTGCACTTCAAGCTTAATTTCTTCTTCAACTTGACGCAATCTTTTGCTTTTGACCAGCTCCCCTGAGACATCAGAGGGCAAGTAATTTCCTATTTTTGCACCAAAAAGCTCCCGCAAAGCTGCAAATGCAGTGGAAATTAGTCTAATTGAGTCCGGTAAATGGTCACAAAATGCAAAATTTGGACAAATCAACTAATGGATTTGACAGATTAGAAATCACATAGAGAGCGCACCAGCGAGTCTCCCTAGCATGCGTATTGTTATAGATCTGGCTGCAGATGTTCGTACATATGACTTCCAGAATTTCCAGTCGATAGCAAGCATATGCTTGACTAGTGACCCCTTCCCTTGATTCACAGGTGATATCACATATCCTCCACCTGCAAGGATTTAGGGGATGTCAATTTGTGCATAAAATGGTGGTAGAAGCATATGGTTGGTTCAATATAACAGTGAATGTATGTCAACTTGCATAATGTACTAGAAAATCTGGCATCTAAGCACATAAATAATTTGTCATTTGTAGTTCATCCATGATCCATATAGACATCTGGTTCATATCAGTAATAACAAAACAACAAGTGCTTATAATAACTCTACTTTGCAGGCGTACATTACTTTTAAGGCAGGCACGAACATAGCCCTTTTGAGGTGGGCACTTCTGGTGAAACACTGAATGGTACAGAATAACTGCAAGAAAGAAACGACTGGTTATGGTGGATCTAGCTTCCTAAGAAGCAGCTATAGACCAATCCTCAATAGAGTTGGTACCGTAGGTTCCATCGTCCTCCCTTCTCCAATAACGCTGCAAAAGCAGATCTCTTCTTGTCATACCCCTGCAAAGCCTTATGTCAATAATAACTAACACAAACAACAAACTTTCTAAGCAGGCAGTGACTCCGGAAAATCTCATGAAAAGGGGTTTTCATTTTTGTCCAAGGTGTTTCTTATGTGGAGAAGAAGCAGAGACTGTTAGTCACCTCTTTATTATTCACTGCAAGATTACCTTTCAGATATGGAGTTTATTCATCAATTTGAAAGGGTTATCATGGACAATGCCTGGGAAAATTGTACAAGTCCGGGAGATGTGGAATAGTTATATCAGCCTTTCTGGCCACAAAGAGAAATGGAGAATTATACCAACTTGCATCGGGTGGTCTGTGTGGAGTGAAAGGAACCTTAGCTGTTTTGAAGATAAGTGTAATTCTATACAGAAGATGAAAATGAACTGTCTTGCTTTATCCTACTTTTGGTGTAAACAGGAGTGCAGTCAAACCTCTCTATAACTTCCATTCGCTATAACAACATTTCACTGATTTTCTCCGGAACCGATTTTTCATGTTATATTTTACTTTTCTATAACATCAATGACATTCATTATAGCGGTACACTATGTATAAAATCACCTCTCTATAACAGTCATACTCAAATATTGTGTAATAATATTTATAAGAAGTATATTAAAAGGGACAGCCCGGTTCATTAAGCTCCTGTTATTTTATTTTTTTTATTTTTTTATAAGAAGTATATTATGTATAAAAAACAAAATATCAAAATACTTATGATAATGGGTTCAAGCCGTGAAAACAGCCTCTTGCAGAAATGTGAGGTAAGATTGCGTACAATAGACCCTTGTGGTCCGACCCTTCCCCGGACCCCGCGCATAGCGGGAGCTTAGTGCACCGAGATGCCCTTTAATCGTCATTAATGTCATGCACATAGTAAATTTCAAGTATGAATATCTAAAAGGAAAAAAAATCATAGTGATCTGATTTAGACTTGAAATTTATCAAAATCATATATTTTCTATCTACCGATTTTATATAAATTTGATACTTATTTACTTGATCTTGTAGAAGCATGGAATGATGTTAAGACCTCCATCATTCTCCATTGTTGGAGAAATACCGGAATTCTACCTACAGATGAAAACCTCAATATTAATAGGGAAAATTTAGAACTTGTTGAGAATGTTGGTGGTGTGTCATCACTTATAGCCCAAATCCTGTCTCATAACACCAATCAAGCAATGGATGCTATCACTTATACAGAGTTTGACGCAACTCTTCCAATCCTTGAAATGAATTACACAAGTGGTTGGAGTGAAAGAACAAGAGACAACAGATACAGAAGGTGACAATGAAAGTGTTGATGAAGAGTCTCAACCTATTGCTACTTGGGGTGAGATAGAAGAAAAGCTATTGAATTCCCTTTTGTTGAAAGTTTGGACAAAATTCTTCAAATTCAAGCGTTATATTATCGTTAAGAGACTGGAATTTATGAAACAAGCTACAATTGTAGAATTCTTACGTCAAACTTGAAATTATATTTAAATTCTCAATTAATTTTAAATGCATATGTTCCTTAGATTTCAATTCTTTATCGGTATGGTACAACTAGTCATGGATTTATTTGTAATTTATTAATCTTTTTAATTTTTAATTAATGAGATATGAAAATCAATTGAGATTTTAAAATTAATTAACAAGTCTATTATTTTCGTTTATAGCATAAAAAGTACATAAAATAATTATTTGCGTACTTTCGTTTATAACAGCTAAATGAGTTATAATCATCAAATGTCAGTATACATAAATAACAACACCTCACTATAGCGGCCATGAAATTCTCGGACAAACGCTGCCATTATAGAGAGGTTTGATTGTATATGGAAGATCTAGAATCATTTATGGATGTCTTAGGTTCTATATAAGTTTTTGTTATAGGATTGAAGATCTTAATACTCCTTTTTAACTATGGAGACTTGTAACTGTTGTGGCAGGTTTAATTTTTGGATATATACAAGTATTACCTTTTCAAAAAAAAAAAGAACTTTCTCCAGAGTTGAAATATGAACTGTACGTACCAAGGTAGCCAATCCTGATTTAGAAGCTTATGAACTATATCAGCGTGACCATCAAGATGTTCAATCACACTGCCGTTGTAGAAACAGAAATCCCATCTGCAACATAAAATACAATATCTTTTAGTCACAACATAAGTGGAATCAACAAGATGAGAAGTATATCACTGCAGTTTAAAGAACGTGCAGATGATAAATTATAAAAGGCTATTTCTTGTTCAGTTTTCTACGCATAGAGGCCATATAAGCTGCCTTTAAGAATTTCTTTTTGGGATAGTATACTTTGTGCCATCTACTTGGACCTCTAAACTTGTATGATCTATATTAAGTAGTGAGCCCATGTAAAAACTCATAGAACTCTTCTGCAGATCCAAAAAGAAAATGTTTATCTTGAAAAAGAATAATTATTGATGTTTTTACTTTTTGTGCTTTAACAAATGCTTCCAATGATTATTATATTTCTCTAATCTTAAATATTTAAAGAATATGCCCAGTCTAATAGTTATACACAATAACATACCTAGTGTAATCCCACAAGTGGGGTCTGGGGAGGGTAGGATACTAGGATGTATGTAGACCTTACCCCTAACTTTGTGAGGAATAGTTATACACATGATAGCTATTACTTCAAGATCTCATGGTTAACACCTTACTTTTGCCTTTGAGGCCCTTATCTAACTCAAGCACATAATATAGCATCAGCAGGCGATTGAATAACGCAAATAAAATTAACTTGGTCTCATTCAGAAAGTTGAAGGGATAAGAGAAGGGGGAATTTCATGGTTTACCTATAAAAGTTCATTTTTCTGCTCAAATTCTATCCCGATTTTACAACCATGGGGAGGAACCATTCAAAGTGCAGAAGACATGGTTACTGCTAAAAATGCATCTATATTCTTAGCACCTGTTTTCTGAAATTACTTTAGTCAAGTCTTAATTATATTTCTGTAAACAGATAAAGAATTTACTAGCAGTGATGTCTTCACTATAAAAGAACTACATGTATGGTGATTTCCCCCTCCCCCCCCCCTTTTTTTTTCTTTTTTTTTGGGGGGGAGGGGGTATAAATGACTTTTTGCCATGGACTTCGCAACTTACTCTGATCTTGAAGGACCAAGTGACATGAGTGTCTGAAAAATGGCCTCTGAAGTTCCATCAACTACACCAACAGCCATTATCGCGGGGTGATCGTCCCACTGCAAAGCATAGAACAAGTTCAGCAGCATTAGCTGCATATATTTACTGCAACAGGAGCTGGAGAAAAAACACTTACCTTTCCAAGAGATTCCCTATCTTTAGCTTCCTTAAAGAGCCTAAGACCTGCATGCCCAAGTGATTCAACACAAGTTGCAAAAAAGAATTACGAAAGTACAGGAGATAGGCCACTAGACAATCAAAGAAACAACATAACATCAAAGACAAACGAACCATTCAACGGTGTCTCAACATAAAACCAATCATGTTTTTATTCGCCAAAAACTAATATCAAACTAAGGCTAATAAAGCATGACTTGAACACATTGTTAAAAGAAACTATAAACTGAGACCCTCAAGAAGAAAACTAAATTGCAGAAGATACTTCATAAATCAACATTAAATAGATCCAAAATTTCCTAAGCAGATGTGAATTGATCTGTGAAGTAGGAATTAGAAATGTAATTTCAGCGATCCACAGACACAACTATAAAATCAAACATACCATTCTCACAACCAAAGATTGTCCAAGGCGAGGGTGCAACAACATCAGACGTCATAGCATCTGAAACTGAGGATGAACATACAGTCCAATCAATCGAGTTCAGCCGATAAGACTTGTTGGAACAATTTAGTCTGTGTCCAAAACAAAAACGAAATTCTTTTTAGCAATAATGACAATTACAGTCCTATCATGGAGCTTAATTGGGGCCTTTGTTTTAGAAAGGGATTGGAAACATTTTTGCACAATGAGAAAAGAAACCGACATCTGTCCTTTAGAGTAACTTACTTTACTCCTCTGTTCCATTGTGTATGACACTTTCTTTTTTCATTTGTTCCAAAAGGAATTGACATCTTTCTATTTTTAGAAACTCTTTAATTTTAAACTTCCCAATGATTTATAGCCATGAAAATGTCATGGCATGTTTAAGACCACAAGTTATTAGGGTACTTTTGTCATGTGCCAAAAGTCTTTCTTTCTTAAACTTCGTGGCAGTCAAACACAGCTATATAAAATGAGAAGTAGTGAATTACTTATATGTTATATCCTGAGCAAAGAAAAATAATAATGCACCAACTAGATGTACCTCGAAGACTGTGAACCACTCCTTGGAAAATCAACTTCATTTCCTCTGTTCATGTCTGCCTAAATTTACTCATTACTGTGAGTTGCCAACGAGGAACAGTATAACAGCTCATATTGACCAGTATGTACCTTTAAAGCTGCTTCCTGAAATGCCTGGATCCACCTTGCAGCTTCCTCAGGACTGCTTGCTCCTAACTGTCGTTCATAGATTTCATTTATTCACCTGTTGCCCAGAAAAACAAAAACTGAATGGAGGGGGATGATTTCCGTACCTTCAGCTGATCATTATGATTTGAGGTGTTATAAAGTGTGAAAATGAAAAAGACCTGGAAAATGCAGAAGCAAGTTTCAGCAGAAAGTCTCGGTAAACGGCATTTAATCAGAATAATATAGCGAGAACAAACATTGTCTCTGCCATGAAGTGAAACTGGGTTAAAGATCATACTTTTCTTTGAATGCTCTCTCTGCCATTGTCTGTTACACGAATGCAGGAATCAACAACTGCACTTCGAATAGGATCCTAACAAAAGAGTCAACATTACATATTGCAATGAGTCCTGGTAATATGGCAAATGTGTAATTCCGAGAAGTGTAAGGCAGAAGACCTTCTCAAACAGACATATAAAACCCTTTGATATCAGAATAAAATGCACATGAATAATAATTTCTTACTAGTAGTAGAAACACAAGAAATTACTGAATATTTATTTTAAAGTAAAACACACATGACTAAAAGTGTACCACTTACAATACGTATAGGTAGCAGAAACACAACAAATTACTGAATATTAGTTTATTACTCAACCAATTCACACCAACTGCCAGGTATCTCCCAATCAAGAAGAAGTCAGACCCTGATCAACGTGTGAAGTGCAAAACACTTGACTCCCAAGTGAGTTATTCACGTATTAAAACCAACATAACTAGTACCACGTTTGGTAGCATTTTAGTTGTTATGTATAAAATTCAGCACATCAAGTAACGCGCTTGGCTGTCTGTTTACAATCCATATAACTAATACATGTATAAGTTATGAGGGAATCTATGTATTATTTATGCAAGGTAGAAGATGGAATAAGTAATACATGAATAACTAAACCTTGCAGAACTAAACCCTGCATTACTAATACATGCATAACTCTAACCAACAACAAAATGACCCCTTACTGATCAAAATCTATTGGCACAGTTGAGTCCTAGGTATCTTTTTTTTTTTTGGATAAGTAGTTGAGTACGAGGTATCTTCAGCACATGGATTAAGCAATCCAGGATTATGGCTCTAAAGAATCAGACATTTGGGCTCCAAACATGTGAGCACCTTCAGCTCATAGGCTGTGGGAATTTGTCATTCCTCACTAATCAAGTAAAGAGATCACTTAGGAAATAATATGCAACAAGAGGATTTATCGGCAATCAAGGAGGAAGTATTTGAAAGAGAGGACATGAATAGTATGAACATCAGCATAAATCAACATAAAACGCAAAAGTTTTATCTGATATCCCCTTTCTTTGATGAAAAAGTAAAAGTTTAGCCTCTTTAATGTGTATCACACTTAAGAAACCAAATCCTAAGATATTCCAAACAACTATCATATGAAGAATCTATACCAAAACAAAGATATAGAATGAGGGGTATAGTAGCCAAAATCATAAGTCACAAGAATTTGTGCTGAGCCGTTGAGAACTTAGCATTAGGATGTTCATAGTTGACTGCAACATCCTTTACTATACACAGGGGCAGAGCCGCAGTGGTGGTTACGGGTTCCGCAGAACCAATTAACTTTCACTCAAATCCTGTAATTATGTTAAAAAGTTCATTTAGGGTGTGTTTGGTCATCTTTTCCAATTTTCTCATGTTTGGTTGATCAAAATGTTTTGAAAAATATTTTCTCTAGGAAACAAGTTACTTGAAAATGAGGAAAATGACTTTTCTAATGGTAGTAGGGAAAATAAGTTTCATAAGTAACATTCCAAGTTCAATCTCCTCCCCACCCATCAAATGCCCACAACCCCACCCACCCCCCACCCTGAACCACTCTTCACTCGATCACATCCCCATAGTGCTTTGCTAGATTACATATAAATGGTTTTGGTACAATATTTTTTTGCTTAGTTAACTAACACTAGAAAATAAGAAACCCACTTGTTTTCAAAGAAAACAATTTCCTTCGTACCAAAAACACCGTTGATCTTAATATGTACTCCATCCATCCCAAAATACTTGTAGCATTGTTCATTTACACGCCCCTTAAGAAAGCATTTATAAGCATAGCATTTTGACTATTTTATCCTCTTAACATATTTCATCATTTGCTCCATCAATGATGAGAACCTCTTACATGTTGCTAATTAATACAAGGGTAAAATGGAAAAAAACTAGTTAATTTTATGTTGGTTAAATAAAACGAAAAATATTTTTAGTAAGGACGGCAAGTATGTTGAGACGGAGGGAGTATAAATAAGTTATCCAGAACCCAGTAACCAAAAAGAACCGCAGTATACAAGGCTCATCCAGCTTCATGCAAATCCTTTGGGAATCTAAATGAATAAACTACATCTTCTGGATTAAACTAACAAAAAAACTAAAATACAATCTCCAGTTTTCTACAACTCCCAACTCAGAGAAACTGCAACAACAATATACATACCCAGTGTAATCCCACGAGTGAGGTCTGGGTACGATGTTTCCGATAGACCCTCGGCTCGAAAGAAAGACATGAATCCAAATAAAATATACAACAAGATATTACCATACAAAACAAAGAACATAAGAGTATGAACCTACGCGAAACTGCACAATAACTATATGGCTTACCGAATTTTTTTTTTCAGAACCATTAGAAAAAAAACATTTAAGATTAATACCTGATTTAGGGGAAGTGGTAGAGATTTGTAACTCTTAAGAAAATGGTGTTGAAGAATAAAGTATCTCTTTCTTGAATACTGAAGTCCAAATCGATTTGAACGAATTAGATATAACCAACCTTCCATTTTACTACAATCATTTTCTGAAACACCCATTTTGCACCCAGAATTAAAACTCTGATCCCCAAACAAAAATGTTCAATGGGAATCAGAGATTACTTTGTGATCGATTTGCTGCTATGATTGTATTTACGTGAATAACAACTCAATTTGTGAATTGCCTGTTCCTTTTGACTACTTTACCCCTTTCGTCTTACCGCAAAAAAAAACCAATCTGGAAAGACATCGTGTTACGTGTATGCCAATAAATTGTCGTCTATGCTAATAATAAATTTTAAAAATTACTCCACACTTTCTGTTGCTTAGTTTTAATATAATAGATAAGTAAAAATGGAGAGAAAGTGTATTATTATTGCACTAACTTTTTTTATTTAACCATATGATGTCGGAATCCGATGGTCTGATTAATTTATATTCACGTCATATAAAAATCATTTAAAATGTTACGAATAATTTATACATTTACAAAGTGAAAAAAGTTTTCATCCATCTTGTTATACTGTCCTGATATTATTCTAACAATAATAACGTATCCAGTATAATTTCACAAAGTAAAGTTTGTAAGAGTAAAATGTACGCAGACCTTATCCCTATCTTTGTGAGGTAGAGAGAATATTTTCGATATATATCGGCTAAAAAATGTTTGAAGCAAGATAACAAGTAAAAATATGACAACACAATAGTAAGGTACATGCAAACGAGACAAGAAACACTATACACATAGAGGAAAATAAATTAAGTTATTACTAGATAGATACTACTAATACGAAGAATTCTTATTGACTATATATCTACTAACATTTTAGCCTAATCCTCGACCTCCATATCTTTCTATCTAGGGTCATGTCCTCGGTGAGTTGAAGATGCACACGTCTAATCACTTCCCCTCCAATTCTTTTTCAGCCTACATCTACCCCTCATAACTCTTGTTATCGTCAACCTCTCACACCTCCTTATTGATGCATCCACGCACTCTTCACATGCACAAACCATCTCAGTCTCGCTTCCCTCATCTTATCCACCACGGGTGTCACTTACACCTTGCCCCGTATAACTTCATTCCTTATCATATCCCTCATAATATGCCCACACATCCATCTAATCATCATCATCTCCGCTACCACTACAAGAAATCGCGTCTAAGATGACGACTACAGTCGACTTTTTGAGATCCTTCATAAAGGGCGATAGTAGTCGCCCTATTTGAACCATATCAAAAAGGACGACTAACTGATGGATCTTAAAAAGGGCGACTGCGATCTCAAAAAGGGCGACTGACTGTAGTCGCCCTTTTTGATATGGTTCAAAAAAATGAAAAAATTAAATGCACCAACTGGGATTCGCGTGGTCTGAACTGTGACACTGTACTCTTCTACCGCTAGACCACTAGTTATACAATATTAGTCACTACAAATACAACCCTCAGCCAAGAATTGAACTCGGGTCTCCTCTGTGAAATTGTGTCATTCTACCACTAAACCAGCCATCAATACTTGTTATTTTTATGCTCCTCATAATCATAAATTCCTTGACCGGTTCTAACAAGATGCCTAATTTTAACAAATTGCATTTTTTCGGATATACAAAAAAATGGGATATCCGTAATTTTTGGATAATTTTGGATCCGAATATTTCGGATATACAAAAAATCAGATATTCGTATTTTGGATCGGATTCGGATACGAATATTTCGGATATTATTCGGAGAGGATTCAGATCCTTCTATTTCGGATATACAAAAATCAGATATCCGTAATTTTCAGATAATTTCGGATCGGATTCATCCGAATATTTCGGATCAGAATTGGATCCGAATAGTTCGGATATACAAAAAATTGGATATCCATAATTTTTGGATAATTTCAGATCGGATTCGGATACGAATATTTCGGATAAATTTCTGATGGGATTCGGATCCGAATATTTCAGATATACAAAAAATCGGATATCCGTAATTTTTGAATAATTTCGGATCGGATTCGGATCCGAATATTTTGAATATACAAAAAATTGGATATCCGTAATTTTCCGATAATTTTGGATCGGATTCGGAACCGAATATTTTGGATATACAAAAAATCAGATATCCGTAATTTTCGGATAATTTCGGATCGGATTCGGAACCGAATATTTCGAATATATTTCGGATCGGATTCGGATCTGAATATTTCGGATATACAAAAAATTGGATATCTGAAGAATTCCCTTTAATTTATTTATAGTATAATTCCGAAGAATCCCCTTTAATTGATCCTCTTGATTTTTTCTATTGACAAATTAAAATATCACTAAAAATAAATAAATCAAAAGATACTACTAATATCTCTATTTATATTTTGTAGTAATTTGATTTTTTTTAATAAAATATGATAGATAAATTTAAACTTCGAAACATTTATGGACAGTGGAATAAAAGTTTAGAAATAAATCAAAATTTCAAAACTTAGAAAAATACATATTTATTTATATCTTATTAAAAATAAATAATAAAAGCAAGAACATTAGGTAAAAATAGCAAGCTAGAAGCATATCATAATGTAAAAATACAAAACGAGGGAACAAGCTATAATTTTTTAAAGTGAAGAGCAAAAATAAAGTGAAAAGTAAAAATGACGATTTTTTCAAGTCGCCCCTTTTGATTCGGACCAAGAGGGGCGACATGAAGTCGCCCCCTTTGGTGATGACAAAAAAGGGCGACTTCAAAAAATCGTCCCCTTTGGTGAAATTAAATTTTAGCCTTTAAATTTACTAGTGTAACATTTACTATTAATTGGATTTGACTTCGTATGACTATAACTAAGCATATTTTAAATACGTTTATCATTCTATGGTTGTGTTTTTCGAAAAAATAAAAATATTTTTGAAAAGTATTTTTCATGATGATTTTATTCATTTTGAAGAGTTGAAGACCAAAAGACATAAAGTATTATTTTCTATTTGTTTTTTTCCCAAAGATATATTATTAAATAGTCAAGTTTAGGCAATTTTTTTGTGACAATACCTTGTAATAGTGATACTCTATTATAACTAGGTCGAATAGCCTAATTGACGCCTCTACTTATTCCGTTTTGACATCCCCATTTTCAATTGGACACCTCTAACTAGTTAATTTGATTTGATTCTTCTGACATCAAGAATGTCAACATTTGGCAAGTGAAATATGTGAGAGAAGCAACTTGAAAACATTTATCACGTCTACTTTTAATGTGTATTCTAAAATAAATCCGGCTATAAATTATTTTATTAAGGGTAAAATAATATTTTAAAGTTAACATAATTCTAATTTTAGAAAGGTAACATCGGATTCCAGTTAATTGGATCTGAAAAGTCCAAAATTAAAACAAAACCAGTACTCCTTTTGATTCGGACAAAAAATGGCGACTAGATGTTAGTACCAAAAAGGGCGACTTCAAGTCGCTTTGGTTAGGACAAAAAAAGGCGACTTTTTCTAGTCGCCCCTTTTGAGTCGGACCAAAAAGGGCGATTTTTTCCAGTCTCCCTTTTTGCTTGTATTTTCTTTTGATAATTACGTATTTTCCTTTGGTTAGTAGACTCCCAATATTTTGATTGTTGACACCCAATTTTGATCCATATTTTGGATATTTCTTGCAATTTTAAGTATTTTAGCACTCCGCATTTAATCGTTATTTTGCATATTTTTTACATAATATTCTATGTTTATTTTTTCACAAAATGACATTCCTTTATTTTAAATTAAGCATTATGTCTTTATTAATATTATGTTTCTATTATTATTACACCATCGTTTTATTTTAATAATGTTTGCATCTCTTTAAATAATTAATCGGCATCCCGTTTTTACTTTTAATTAGACATTAAATATTTCTTAAATAATGTATTTTATTATTATTGCATCGGCATTTTCATTTTGATAATTTTGTATCTTTTGAAATAATTAACCTGTTTTGCATTTTTGTCAAACCAGTCCAGTCCGAGACACAATCCGGATCAGTCCAATCCGTCAAAAATTGAAACTCAAACCGAGGCCCAAAAAATGAGGCTCAATACACCTTTCATCTTTTTCCCCATTACCAAACCCTAAACCTAAATATCTGTCTTATATAATAAATATCTTCCCCTCTTTCTTTGGGGATCAAGGTTCAGCCGCAACATCCTCTCCAAAAATACTCCCCATCTCATTTTTTTTTATCTCCCTCTCCATATATCTCACCCATCTTCCTCTCATCCTTCCATACACACACACAAGAGAGAACCTCAGCCGCACTTTTACAAAAAGAGAGGCCCCTCATTTCATTTTGAAAAAGAAAAAGAACTATTCCCCTTCATCACTCCCGTCGCCGCCACTGTTCACCGGCGAACCACTGCTCGAACCCCCATCAACACTGTTGGTTCCCGTCGACCACTCCCACTGTGTCGTCGACCTTGAACCACTGTTCACCGTCACCCACTGCATGTCGGATTCCCGTCGAACCACACCCAGCACTCTCGCGAACTCCATCAACCTCTCACCGTCGACCTTGCTGCCAACGCCGGAGCTGTAAGCTCCGGTGAAACCATTGCTCTCGTCTTGCTTTCAAATCCCGTCAACGGCTACCCTCAATGTATTGTATATTTTTTATGTTTATTGGACGGATTTCACATGATTTTTCTGATTTTATACCTGGCTTGAGTTCTCAAAAAAAACTCCGGCGACCTAATGGCTTTATTTTCGGATGTTGGGACTGATTTTGGTATCCGATTGGACTGAATACTTTTGGTTAAATGTGGTTTTTCGACATTTGTCTGTAGACCATGTGTTGGTCACCGTCTCGTTTTGTTGTTCACTGTTCATAGTGACTGATTTTGGCAATTTAGATTTTATTTTTAAACTGATTTTGAACATATTGGTGCACTGGAATATTTGGTATTTTACTGATTTTGAATATGATACTACTTGGCCGATGAAGGAATCTCCGTCTGATTTTCAAGGTCTCCCATGTACAAAAGACGGGTTTATTTTTTGTTTTACTTATTAATTCTTGTCATTGTTTTATAATTATTCATTCCTGAAGGTGGATCTCCCACCCAGGAGCCCCCACACCCCGGTCCGACAGGATTGTGAAGGAGTTAATCATGGTAACTCAACTGATTTCAAAGGTTAGACCACTACCACGTTGCACACAAGGGGGCCTCCTTTATTTCAAGAAGTAACCCCCACTCTGCCGCTGACGGGATTCGATCTTGACCATTTTTTTCAATTATCCCCCTTGAGAACCAGTTGAGCTGCCCATGCCGACTAATTCATTCTATTATTAACATGTTTACTATGTGTTTATACAGGTAGTAAACATGCATCTTGTGCAGAATGCCTAAAAAGGGATAAAAAAGATGTTTCAGATCTTATTTTATGTCATTGCATTTAATTTTAGTTTTATTATTCTGTATTGCATTTTATTTTAATTGTAAATTATATAAAAAAAAATTAGAATATGTAGATTAAAAAGCCAATATATAATTAACCTTGGTTTGATCAGATAGACGCAAGTTAGCGGATCTTAAAGAATGTCTAACCCCTTTCCTTTAGGATAATAAAGTCCTGATGCAAAATCTCATTAATTTCGCAGATCATTAATTGGAGATCAATTGCAGTATATTTTATTGCAATAGTTCAAGTGTCCTAATTCACTTAACTAATTAGGTGGCGACTCCTCAAAATCAGCATTTTGGCAATCCAGGGAACCGCGCCAAAGAGCAACGTTGCGGCACCGTTCAGACACCGAGGTAAAAATCGGATGCGACATTGATAATTACGTATTTTTAGTGTGTGTGACACAACTTAGTATTTCTTATTTATTAGATATTAATTCTTGACTCATTTTTCAAAAATTACGATATTTTCAAGTATGAAGTGTCGTCTAATCTTGCTAATTTTGATGAGTTTCATATATATATAATGTTTTGGTCATGATTTTTTTGTGAGATATGTTTTATCTCAATAAAGCAAGTTAGGTTTTTTAATCGCACCGTTGATAAAGGTGATGGCCACAAAATCAAAATAAGTACAAAGAATCACATGAATCTGATTAAATTTTGATTGTTCATTTTACTAGGCGTTTGACCAGAAAAATTGGAGATCAAATTTAAAGTTCTAATTTGAAATCACCCTTTATTTATGAAATGTGAACAAAACTTCAACTTTAATTTCAAATATGATTTGAACTTCCAAATTTTTCAAAAAGTAGAATTTCAATTTCCAAACATGATTTGGAATCATGGTCTAATGACCCCTCAGTAGATTCATATGATATTCAAATATATTGACCTCAACAAACAAGTGGTCCTATATTAATTAGGATGTAAATTAATTCCTTAATTAGTGGTCTTCATTATCGTAGATAATTTTAGAATCTGCTAAAATGATAAAAAAAAAATTGTCATTTTTGGACTAAACAAAATGTAGAACTACATTATTTATGAGAATACTTTGTAAAGAGTGGGTAGCCACATAAAAATCTCAAATTAAAATTAGTAGTATCAAATTAATTTGGATTTTTTTGATTCGATTAAAAAAGGGCGACTTTTCCAAGTCGCCCCCTTTGGTGAAATTAAAAAGGGTGACCGTGTATCGCCCTTTTTTATCCTAACAAATATGACATTTTTAAATCGCACTTTTTGACATTATTTAATCGCCCTCTTTGAAGCGTTTTCTTGTAGTGTACATTAATCTTCTGAACGTGGACATTCTTGATTAATCAGCGTTTTGCCCCATATAACAATGTCGGTCGAACTATCACTTTATAAAATTTACCTTAAAATCTGGGCGACACCTTCTTATTCTAGTAATAAATAAATAAAATACTTTGTTGGGTAAACGTAATATATAATAGAATATAAGAGAAGATTTGCAACTCTGCCTGTCACATATTTAAGAAAACAATTTTGAGTGATTGCTAAGTATATTCAAATTGATGAATGATGAATTATGCAAACCACTCCTGGAAATGGCTAAGTATATTTCTAGTATTTTTTAATACCGTTTCCATTTTCTAGTTATAGTTATAAAGAAAGAAAGATTAATCTTCAGAAATCTTTTTCCCTAAAAATCAGAGAATCCTTATCCGTTTATTAGATTTTTTGGATAACATACTAATATTGCAATTGCTTTCAAAAATTTACTCACTGCTTTTACTTTTACTTATCCATTTTTTATTTTGCACGCCTCTTAAGAACTAATAAATGAAGTACGTATTTTACTATAATAGTACCCTATTTAATTGGTATATAATTTCAATAGACTTGAATAAAATTTGAAAATGAGTAATGTAAATATGTATATTATAGAAACAATTGTATCCCTATTCATAATTAGAATATTTTCATATATTGTGTAAATATAATTATGGTAAGACTAGGATTCCTCTTTTGTATAGGCTTAGGATTCCTATTGTATAAGGGATTAATATTGTACTCTATATATACTTTGATATTAATGAGAAGACTCCGTAAGAGAGATTAATATCATCTTATATGCTATCAAACAAGAAAAAAAAGTTGTTGTCTTTCTCTTGATATGTTAAAATGAACAAGTAAAAGTAAAAGTCTATTTTTATTATAGCAAACAAATAGTAAAAGTGAACGAAAGGAGTATAATATGGTGAGAAAAATATTAATTTCCCTATATTTAAGGTTGTAGTTAATCCATGTAATTGGTAATGACATTTACTAGCAAATATAATCGCTTTGACAAGTTAAATTTTGTTTTAAAATATTTGATATTTTTGAAAATATAAAAAGTTATTTATCATTTGTTATTCAATTTTTGCCTTTTTATTGCAATCAGTAAAGTATGTTGATTAAGTGAGAAATTTAATGAGAGATTAATATCGATAAATACTCTTATGAGTTATGATTAAGGTTATTGTGCGTCTTTTTTTTTTTTTGGCCTCTTGCTACAAATTATACATGTCTTAGAAAAGTGTGTGCAATATATTTTTGATACCGAATAATATAAACTGACGGAAGTACAATGTAATAAGTTCCCTTTTCTTTTTCAATAAACATGTATATAAACCCCTTTACTCCCTTAGTTTGCGCTAGGGCTGTCCAACTGGGCGAGATGGGGAGGGTCGGGTCGGGGTTGGCGGTCTTGGGGTAGGGCGGGGTCGGGGGTTGGCGGGGTGTGCCGCCACCCCATCTCGATCCAGATGGGGTCGGGTGAGGTCATTTTTTAATTTGCCTTTAAATTAAATAAATAAATAACACACACACACAACAAGATAGTTTAATAAAAATATCTCAAGACTGTTTTTGTGCCTCTTATATTATTAGACTAGAAGTATGATTTTTTTTTGGTAATACAATTTCAAAATTGCAACTTCGTTATATTGAAACTTGCAAATAAATAACATAGTAAAATTACGATTAAATGAATTACATTTTAAGAAACACATTTTCTAGTTTCTTTATAATTTCTTGTGGTTCTTCGGTTGGAATTAGTATATCTTGGTCAAATTGGACGACGTCGCTTGCACATCCGTCGGATAAGACTTCGTTGTAGTTGTAGTCTTCTTCTTCGTTGATCTCCGGTTGGTCGCACCTCCTACGCTCCGCACGAATCCAGTCTCTGAATAGAACTGCAATCTCTAATGAGTCTCCTGCCAATGAATGTTTGTGCTCCCCTATTTGAAATTTTCCCACAGAAAATGCGCTTTCGGACGCTGTTGATGACGCTTGAATGTTCAACACATCTCGAGCCATCTTTGTTAGTGTTGGAAAATTCTTCTCATTCTCCCTCCAGTATTTTAGCAAATCTTCACGTCCCTCTTCATTTTCAATTGCTTCGTACGGTACAACACCCTACAAAACAAAAACATCAAACTCGCTATCTTTGTTAGAAATTGTACCGCTAAACATTCTCTGTCTGAGGCTTTGAATACTAGCCGCAGAAACAACAAATCGTTTTTAAGGTTGTGTTGAAGAAGAAGAAGATGACGTGAAAGTCGATTGGTTGCTAACACTTTCTTGTTGGTAATGCATATATACTTTTTTACATTCATCTTGAATGCTAGACAACACTTCTTCTCTACTTTTTTCAACAGGTGATGAGTAATTTGTATTTTTAGGAGTTGGAGGTAGAAGTGTATCTATGCAATCGTAAATAGTTTCAACAAGATTTTTACAACCGTCTATTTTAATAGACGAATTTAATACAACACTAATCAAAAATATTGGGGGAATAGGAATAAAATATTTTTTCATTTTTATAAATATTTTTTAATAGGTGCCTTATAAGCGGGTTTTGTCATATATTCATTAAGTAATATAAATATTAGAGCTATATAAAATAATATTGATAAAATAGTAGGATAATAAATACCGAAAAATTATTTAGTAGCTAGATAAAATTTCTCTAAAAATGTATTAAGTTCTAAAATTGTGTCCCAATCAGAATCTATAAGCATATCATTAGGATTTCGATTACGGACGTTAAAAAAATTGGGTTATAGGTTGTCTATACTCATAATCAACACGTAGTTGGTTGTATAAAGAATTTCATCTAGTGCATATTTCTTTGAGAACTTTTCTGTAAGGTAGACCACAATCGTGACAAGTTTTTTTTATATTCTTTTAGTCGTTGTATTATATTATTTTGTAAAAATATATAGTTTATAGCAAATTGAATTTTTCCAAGAATGTCTTCAAAAAGTTTTATATCATTCTGTACAACTAAGTTATAAATATGACATGAACATTTTATATGAAAATGATCTGAAAAAGATGGAGTTAAAATAATTTTTAATAATCTAACAACAGAAATATTAGAAGAAGCGTTATCTAATGTAATAGTCATGCCTTTATCAGTAATGTCATAATAATCGCAAACAGAAGAAATATTTTCTTGAATATACAAGTGTGCCTACTATCTATATATCTATATGCTAAAATACGTTTTTGCATAGATCATTTATAGTCTATCCAATGACATGTTATAATTAAATAATCATGACAGTTAGTACTACGTCGTATATCAAATGTGATCGATACTTTTTCAGGGTAATGATATAAATAATAACGTAAATATTGTTGATATTCGTGTGCAAATTTAAAAACATCCCTCCTAACAGTTGATCTAGGAAAATCGTTATAAGCATGATTGTACATTGATTTTATATAATGAATAAAATCAGGAGAATCAGGAAATGAAAAAGGCAAACTATCCACTCCAACTAATTTTGATAATTTTTCTCTATCTTTCATTTTATCGTATTTAGGGCCTACAATTGTCCCGTCATAGGGTCAATTTGACCATGTACTTGATGCGAGACAGTGTGTGAAGTTTGTCCCGACTGAGATGACATTGTTGACTCACTCATCACTTGAGCCTTATATTCATCTCACATAGCTTTGTGTTTGGTATTCAAATGCGTAGTTAAATATCCCGTCCCGCTCTGACCTTTTCACATTTTAAATTTATAAACAATTTTACAAATTTTGCATGTAACAACTTGATTTTGTACGTCTCTATAAAAAAAACATACATGTGATTTTAATTTTTCGTTCTTGTGGGTCTCGTCTCATACTAGGGGGAATAGGAGGCGTTCCAGCTTGAGGTGCATTAGTTGGCGTGTTATCTAGATTAGTTGGTGTGTCATCTAGATGTTCTTCTAAATTAAACTCTTGTTGATTTTCAGAAAATAGCTCATCGTCTAAATCTAATGCTACTTCAGAAAAATGTTCAGTATCAATAAAATCATCCTGTCTAGGAGGAATATGATGACTAGAAGAAGGACTCTTGCCATTGTCACCTCTACTAGAACCAGACATACCCAACATACCTCTTAATCCTTTCATTTTAATTTATGCTAATAAATACTTAAATAGTTAAAGATAGTGAAATTAAGTGCGCTAATTAAAATAAAGAACCAATAATTTAACAAAGGAACGAATGTACCAAACGCAGACGTAACGTCGACGTGTAATCGAGAGATGTTGAAAATTGAAATTTTGCTCAACGGATGATCCTCAAGCTAGTTGTCAACTTCACTCCCGATTCTCAAATGAATAAATTAAATTGAATATTTAGAAGACAATGTAAAGAGAATGAGAGATAGATTAAGAGATTATTAGATAGATTGTAATTGTAGGAAGATTTGTGAGAAAGAATGAAGAGAAAATGAAGTATTTATAGTTGAAAAAATTAGGTTAAAGTGTAAATATAATAACTTAAGGGTTAAAAATAAATATTAGGGGGTAGAGGGTTGGGGAGGGGGGGGGGGTATTTGGCCGTTACACAACGGCATTGGCCAAAGCCAAGCAGTTGTTAGCGGCTAGTAGGGTCGAATGGGGTGGGAAGGGTCGGGTCGGGGTTTTTCTACCAGATTGGTACCGATACCGGTATATCGATACTGATACGGTGCAGGGAGTCGGGGCGGGGTCGACATGGGGTCGAGGTAGGTATACCCCGCCCCGTTGGACAACCTTAGTTTGCGCATAAGAATTATTATATATTAGCAAAAACAAGTGAGGTACCTCATTTATATATTGCTCTAGATGTGGAATTGAAATCCTATAGTTGAAAATTACTATTGGATCAAGTCCATACATAAGGAATGATGATTATCATGTTAGCTCATTAGTTAGTCTTCCTATAAAATCATACTTAAGTTAGTAATACATCATTATTGGAGTGAGAAAAAATGATGATTTTCGTAATTAAAGATAACGGCTAGGTTTATGAAGAGAATTTTCTGCATCTTCTAAAGGATATCTAAGTTGTGGAATAATCAGTTTTGTGACAACTCCTAAGATCGGTAATTCAAGTCGTGATTAAAAAAAATCATTTTCGTATGGAAAAACATGTAAATCTTCTAACTAATATTTACGATGAAATACTATATTGTATTTAACATTTACCGTAAGGAAAAAGAAAACAATTGTTGAGTTATTGTGATATTCATGGAATATATTGCATTTGTCAGCTCAAGTCCAAATCATTACCAATCAATCCCATGTATTTAGCTGACACATGAATAGGTAATAACTGAGATGCATTACGGTCTTTATTTATTCAACTTGTCCAAAACTAAGATAAAATATAGACAGAAAGGAAAAGACTTTGTTACTAAACATCTTTTTTTGGTTTACTTCTAAGATCATATCTACTACACTCATAGCCGTCTCAAATATTTTGGAGTCATGTTCTAATTCATAAAAGTGGATCCTTAATTAAGCTAAGACCTGTAAATTATGGATCTTACCCTAATTTTTTTTGTTTTTCGGAAGCTCCTATGCGGTAGCACACCTCGCACGAATTCAAAGACGGTCCTAACTACACTCAGGTGGAGATAATTATTATAAATAATATATAATTAGTCATTAGATACTCTACCTTGTGATATATTCGTTAAAAGAAATAATCTAGGTCCTAACTAATAAAGTATGAATCTGAAATTAGTGATCTGCAAACATGATAGATGTTGCAAAGTCAATGATTTTTTTTTTTATATTCTTATGGTAACTTTCACTTTTTGCCATATACAATCATTTCAGAAATTTTAACATAATAGAAAAGGTAAGTTTTATTACATCACACGAAACCAATTAATGGGGAAGGGAACATTAATTTCTTCTTCTTCTTTTTCAAATTTATTTTGAACAAATTTAGAATAACACATAAAGTCATGATTGAAAAGACAGTTTTACTAATTCATTAACTTATAATGTACTATTGTATTTTGTATCTACTTTTAAGAGTTGTACATCTTTTTGGCTTACTTTTTTAATTTGTTTTTATTATATAGGGTAGAGGAAGGATAAAGGAAAAAAGATTATAATGTGGAAATTCGAACTCTCATCGACAATATAAAATTTGAGATAGTGAATCAGTTGAGTCTCCATTTGAGTGATGTTGAGTTAGGATCTCTTACATGATCTTTCTACTTTTTAGAGTATTTTTTTAAAAATAAATAAATAGTATGAATTGGCTGTCAGGGTGAACACGGCCCATATATACAGGGTACTCAAATAACCGATCGGACCGACACTAACAGGTAGGTTTCGAGTAGATATATTAAAATAATGGGTAGGTTCCGGATAGTAAAATTAGGAACCGATATATGTCGGGTCCGGAAAATATAGACCAGATATCGGCATCCGAAACCGATACCCGGACCATCTGCTTTGTGACTCAGCAATGTAGGGTGTATGTACTTCCTGGCTGAGGTGATGGTCGTTAATGTGTCGTCTCTATCATGTTTTAAATTGATGCCGAAGAGGCTTTTTAGCAGTAATGTCAATATTTTAGTTGTGCAGTATCATGCCTTTTTTGATGGAGCATTGCTTGCTTATTGTGTTTTTTCATCTTCATCTTTTGGCAGGAGAGCTGAGGTTTCTCAAGTGTACCAAGTTGTAAAAGAACATAATACAGTTAATAGTGTGCCAGTTGTAATAATATTTGATAGAACTTGTCATTCATGTGATTGTAAAAGAACATAATACAGTTTTCTTCCTAAAGTAAACTGATGTTACTTGGAAACTTGAAATGGGTCCTTTAAATTCGTGTGATTGTTCCAATTTTGTTTTTCACTACTAAATTTTTGCCTCTTTTTTTGTGTCTACTGCATATGATCTGAAATTTTACTGTTGAAAGGCATCAAATGCCATTTAAAGTTGCTTGAAATTAGTGAACGATTACCTGGCCATGCTTTTCTTGATTTGTATCTTAGGACGCTTGACCAAAATAGTTAGAGAACAAATATTTTTGAACATATATTATTGTCTGCTTAAATGATGGGAGTATTCTTTTAGCCCTTCATTTGCCAGAAGTGCTTTGCCGCGAGGGGTGAGCACGGGTACCCGAGAACCTACCCGGAATCGCAGGGTCCGGGTAGATTCCGGGTAATAATTGCTACGAGTAGGTTTCGAATAGTAAATTTAGGAACCGATCCTTTACAGAGTAGGATTCGGTAGTTAAAAAATGATAGGATACCCGAACTCGCTCACCCCTAGCTGTCACAAGTATCTTCGGACTAATTGCATTTATCTCATCTCAACTTATAAATTTATTGGAAAGAGTAAATGATGCACAATTTCCTCAACTCAATTGTAATACTTTTTGGAGATGAATAAAACTCTACAACAACATTATCTAGTGAAACTTCATATAGTCGGGTCTGGAAGTTATCATAGTTCAAAGTTCCTGCCTTAGATTTGGTCGAAATTCGGAAAGGCATAATTACAGACTGTTTTTATTGAGTTTTACTTATTAGAATTATATGAAAATTTACATGGTTGTAAATCTCTCTGTTACGGACAGATATATATAAAGATTTATTAAAACGGACTTACGAGTTGAGAGTTATTGTGGTTTGAAGTTGCTGCCTCGGATTCGGAATCCGAAGGGCAGGACGTTGAAACGTAAAACTGTACTGATATGTGGGGAATATGAAAATTGTTGCTAAATGAAAGTTCTATATCTCTCTGTTGTGGACATTTTGAGACCTTACGGGGGTCTATACGACTTACGGATTGAGAGTTATCGCTGTTTAAAGTTTCTGCCTCGGATCTATCGAGATCCAGGAAGGGCAGCGAATAAAAGGGTAAAACTGTACCAAATGGTACAGAATATGAAAGGATGGTTCAAATGGAGACGTGTATCTCTCTGTTCTCGTCGTTTTGAGATTTTATGGGGCTTGAACGGGTTTCTGATTAGGAGTTATGACTATTCTAAGATTGAGTGTTGTTTAATAAAAATTCTGCAAACAAATTTCATGTGGCTGTTTTGAGGATAAATTTGTGTTAGTTACCCAAAGGAGTTTTAAATGAAATTTGGTACGATGAAATATCCTGTCTTACCTTAGTTTCCGCGAGAAACACATTAGTTGGAGTTATGGTTAAAAGTTATAATCGTTACAAGTATGAATGAGAATGTTAGAAAAGAGAATAGTGTTTATACGATCTTCTGAAAAATATGAAAAGTGAATACGTGTTCACATAAATATATAAATATATAATGGATCGGGTTGCACGCCGCAACAAAACGTAAAGTGAATACGCGTTCACAAATACGTAAACATAATGGATCGGGTTGCACGCGCAACAAGCGTAAAGTGAATATGTGTTCACAAATACGTAAACATAATGGATCGGGTTGCGCGCAACAAAGCGTAAAGTGAATACGTGTTCACAATTACGTAAATATAATGGGTCGGGTTGCACGCCGCAACAAAGCGTAAAGTGAATACGGCGTTCACAAATACGTAAATATAATGGGTCGGGTTGCCGCGCAACAAAGCGTAAAGTGAATACGGCGTTCACAAATACGTAAACATAATGGATCGGGTTGCGCGCAACAAATATGAAAGATGAATACATGTTCACCTATATATAAATATGAAAAGTGAATACGCGTTCACAAATATATAAATGTAACAAACATGTGGAAATGCAGGGGAATGTCTTAACGTATACGAGATAAAATGAAGTGTTAGTTAAGCGAGAATTTCTATGAGGAGTTGTTGCATATTTAAAGATGTTGTAACCGATATGTTTTGCAATATGCTTATTACGTTATAATGTGATTGCACTTGGAATATTGTGGTGTTACTTTGAATTGCGAGTAAGGTTCACCATTGGATGGTAGGTGACTCTTTATTTAACATGTTTCAGAAAGCGTGATAGAGAAAGGCTCCACGCCAAGGCTAGCGATCGTCCCATGACCTCTTGTCATACCAAGTCCATTGCTTGGGCTTGGTACTCGTCGAGTTGAAATGCCGGTTCGGTGTCTCGAAATGCGTGTGGAATGGGCTCCTTCCAACTTAGAATAATATTTGTCGGTATATATGTAGAAACAATATTTGCACGAGTATGGGCTCGCGTTATATTTTCAATAAAGTCATAAACAAATTTTCTTTATTGTTATTTTTATTAATAGCTCCGTATTTGAATATAAGTTTAAATTTCTAAATAAAGAGAATTAAATGGTGCTCCGTTGGAAAATAATTGTCAGTGCCATCACGCCTAAGTAAAGACTTAGGAAAATTTGGGGCGTGACAAGTTGGTATCAAAGCTAAACCAGTTAGGAGATTCTAGGAAGTTTCTTCGAGTTGGGTGTTTGAACGGTTACTTATTGCGACGGTGTGCGCGCCACCTTAGTAGTAAGTAAACGGAATAACATCCTAAAGTTTCACTTCTTTTGTACTCTTCTCGTGCCTATCTTGAGTCTTTTCAAAGATATGGTTCTCGTATTCCTCCTTCAAATGATTGTGGAAGGGGATGTGCAACGATAAACTATGGACAATCTGAGGTGTGGTGGAGAAACTTTAGAAGAAATCGTTCCCGATGTCACCACCGATGATGTGGGGAGTTGAGCCGTATTCATTAAAAAGTACATGCCTAACACGAAAAGATGCGCTCAGCGTGAGTTTGAACAATTGAAACAAGAAGACCGCAATGTGAAAGAATATAATAACTAATTCATGCGATCTTCATCATACAACGTCGTATATTATTCCTACGAAGGGAGAAGGTCAAAAGATTTGTGAGGGTTTAAACCCGAACTTGGTAGAAGAAGGTAGTGGCATTAGCCTATGATCGGACGTACCTTGGATCGTCAACATGACAATGAGGGTAGAAGGTTTTGCCAAATCAAAAAGAGAGTATTCACGAAAGAGGCATTTATGTGACTCGACCTTTTTCAACTATCCGATTGGAGTCATACTATAGAAAATAGTCAACTCCATCCAGAGAGAGTTCCACTTATCGTTTAGAAGATCAATAAAGGTATGTGGAACTTTCCTATCTCTTGAGCATGAATAGTTGTACTTATATAGTGCGGTGAGCGTCAATACTTTGATATCCTTTACTTATTTAAGAATGGCCAAGTTGGGCGAGTTAGGAGGTTAACCCACTTCTTTAAAACTATTAAGGATGTCTTAAGTTTCAAAGTTAAGGGACTTGAAGTGTTTTGAGTATATGATACTTGTTGTGTTTTAAAAGTTTAAGTCCCTTGGAAATAGGAAAATGTAATTGACTAAGGTATAAGATTAATATAACGACTTTATGGGAAGTTGGTTATATTCGCTTTATGGAAAGTTAAAAGGAGAGATTTACTTTAAGTAAGATAAGTAAGGACAAATGACTTGATGCTATGGTTATTAGTATCTTGGAAGTTTTATATATAAAAAAAAAAAGTCATTCGTTTTAAAAGAGTAGAAGTATGTAGTACTTGGGATTAAATTTCCGGATTCTTTATTAAGACATGTTAGTGCCTTAAGTGAACTAAAATGAGAGGATATATTAATAATGTCAATAATAAGTTAGGGGATTTCTTGACTTACTTATGTTATGTAGGATAGCCGGTTGAGCTAGGGTAAGAGTATAAATGAGGGGTAAACCCCCAAGACGTTATACCACCTTCTCCAGGGTAAGAGTATAAATGAGGGGTAAACCCCAAGACGTTATACCACCTTCTCGGGGTAAGAGTATAAATGAGGTAAACCCCAAGGCGTTATACCACGCCTGCAGGGTAAGAGTATAAATGAGGCAAGCCCCAAGACGTTATACCACCTTCTCCAGGGTAAGAGTATGAATGAGGAAAGCCCAAGGCGCCATACCACCTTCTCGGGTAAGAGTATGAATGAGGAAAGCCCAGGCGCCATACCACTGGCTTCAGGTAAGAGTATAAATGAGGAAAACCCCAAGACGTTATACCACTGTTAGTGGATTTGCTACCCGTGACGAAGAATATCCTCACGCGTCGACTTATTTCCTACCTTAGGTCTCAAAAGTTATTAAGGAGTCACAAAGTGAGTGCAGCATATCGGCTAATATAGTAGATACCCAAAAGAGTCCCAATGCATGATGTCCCTATTGTTTGAAAAATTTGAAGGTTTTTTCTGAAGATCTCGGGCCTTTCTCGGATAGAAGTGGAGTTCGCTATAGAGTTAATTCTGGGTACAAGACCTATTTCTATTCTTCCATATCGAATGGCCCCAGCTAAATTGAGAGAGTTAAAAGAACAGTTGAAGGATCTTCTGGATAAAGGATTTATAAGGCCTAGTGTTTCCCCCTAGGGCGCACCAATCCTTTTTGTGAAGAAAAAAAAAGATGGATCGCTCTGAATGTGCATCGATTATCGACAACTCAATAAGGTCACGATCAAGAATCGATATCCATTACCAAGAATCGATGATCTTTTTGACCAACTTCAGAGAGCCAATTATTTTTCCAAGATTGATCTTCGTTCGAGATATCATCAGATGAAAATAAATCCGAATGATATATCAAAAACAGCCTTTAGGACCTGATATGGCCATTATGAGTTCTTGGTCATGTCTTCCGGATTAACCAATGCCCCAGCAGCTTTTATGGATCTAATGAACATAATCTTTAAACCATTCTTGGATTTGTTCGTAATTGTATTTATAGATGATATCCTAATTTACAACAAGTGTGTTGAAGAACAGGAAGAGCATCTGAGGGTAGTGCTTCAAGTCTTGAAACAGGAGAAACTATATGCTAAATTTTCAAAGTGTGAATTTTGGTTGGGAAATGTCGCCTTTTTGGGTCATGTTGTGTCAAGGGATGGAATTATGGTAGACCCGGAAGATAGAAAGCGGTGAAGAATCGACAAACCGACCACTCCGGCAGAGGTTAGAAGTTTCTTGGGTTTGGTGGGTATTATAGAAGATTCGTAAAGGTTTTTCTAGTCTTGCTGCTCCTTTGACCGGTTGACTAAAAAGCGGTTAAGTACAAGTGGTGGAGCATGTGAAGCAAGTTTTGAAACTAAAGGAATTGTTGACTCTTGCACGATCCCAACCTTACCATCGGGACAAGAAGGGTTCACGATCATTGCGATGCCTCGAGTTGGGTTAGGGCGTGTCTTGATGCGATTTGGAAAGGTTATTGCGTATCATCTAGACAATTGAAGATACATGAGAAGAATTACCCAACTCATGACTTGTAATTAGTTGCGGTGGTGTTTGCCTTACGAATATGGAGACATTATTTGTATGGTGTGCATGTGGACATATTCTGAGATCATAAGAGTTTGCGATACATAACCACGCGGAAGGATTTGAATCTCCGACAAAGAAGATGGTTAGAGTTGCTTAAGGATTATGACCTTTGTATTCTTTACCATCACAGGAAAGCCAGCGTGGTGGTGCGCTCGATGGGAGATCAATGGGCAGCTTGGCCCATTTGGCAATACAAAGAGGGTATTGTTGGAGGTACAAAGATTGGGAAACCTCGGGGTTAGCTTAAGCGAGATCGGTGAAGGTAGGGTGGTGGTACATGATACCTCATGATGCGCCTTAGCTTGAAATAAAAGAAAGTCGGTTTGAGGATACGGAGTTTGTTGGATTTCGGAGAGGATCAATAGGAAAACCTTCACGATTTACATTGGGAGATAATAGCGGAACCGCCCGGTATAAGGGTAGGTTATGTGTTCCTAAGGTAAAGGATCTAAGGAGGAAGGTCTTAGATGAGGTCCTGACACAAGATATTCCATTCATCCAGTCAACAAAAATGTATCGGGACCTCAAGGCAAATGCTGGTGGGGCGGGATGAAGGGCGTTGCGGAGTTTGTCGGGAGGTGCCTTATATGTCGCGGTGAAAATTGAACATCAAAACTGGCGGATTACTTCAGGACATTGGGGTCCCATGTGGAAATGGGAGCGATTCATATGGATTTTATGGCGGTCTCACAGAAAACTCGAGAAGATGCGATTCTATTTGGGTGATTGTTGATCGGCTTACAAAGTCGACCCATTTCTTACAGTCAAGACTACGTATCGCGCACCACAAGACACAGATTTATTTGAGGAGATTGTGCGGTTACACGAATTCCCTTACAAATTATTTGAGATAGGGGTTCCCGATTCACCTCACACTTTTGGCAAAGTTTCAGCAGGTCTCGGGACAAAAGTTAAGTTAAGCACGACTTTCCACCCACAAACAGATAGGCAAGGCGAACAATTCAAACACGAGGGCGTATGTTGCGATCTTGTGTGTTAGATTTTCGGGGAAATTTGGTTGGACCATCTATGTCTAATTGAGTTACTTACAACAATAGTTTTCACTCTAGCATACAAATGACCGTTTGAAGCATTATATGGGCGAAAATGTAGGTCTCCACTTGGATGGTTCGAGGTGGGTGAGACCTGTTCGGACTGAAGTCATTCAAGAAACAAATGATAAGGTCTGAGATGATTCGGGAGGCGGATCAAAACACTCATAGCCGTCATAAGTCTATGCGGATCATCGGAAAAGAGATCTTGAATTCTAAGAGGGAGAAAGTATTTTTAAAAGTGTCCCCAATGAAGGGAGTGATGCGTTTTGGAAAGAAAGGAAATTGAGCCCAAGGTTTATTGGGCCATATGAGATCTTGCGAAGAGTGGGAATGTGGCTTATGAATTAGCACTTCCACAGAAAGAAGCGATCGCATCCGGTATTTCGTGTGTCGATATTACGAAAATACTTGCACGATTCAAGTCACGTCATCCTTCCCGGAGATAGTTCTTAATAAAGAGCTTGATATGAAGAGGCTCGGTGAAATACTTGATAGAAAGGTCCAACGCCTTAGAAATAAAGATATTTCTTCCGTGAAAGTCCTATGGAAGAATCACTCCACAGAGGAAGCCACCGGGGAAGCGGAAGAGGCGATGAAAGTCAAATATCCATTCCTATTTGACTAAGGTAAAAAAAAAAATGCATTACATAGTACTTCATATGTGTGTCATTTGCGTGTCTATATGCATGTGTTACAACCTTATTCTCATTCGAGGACGAATGTTTCTTAAGGAAGGGAGAATGTGAAGCCCCAAATTAGTGTTACAATAACAATAAACATTATTGTGTCTATGTGATTATGTTACGACCTTATTCACATTCGAGGACGAATGTTGCTTAAGGAGGAGAGAATGTGAAATCCGGAAAAAAAAAATAAAAAAAAATATATATAGTTGTGGTTGGGTTAATAAAATATATATATATAAGAAAATAAAGAATAAATTGCATGGGATAGAGTTAGTGTTAAAGTTTGATAAATAGATACATGAAATGAAAATAAGAAAAAAACAATAAAAAACAAAAAAAAAACAAAAAAAAACAAACAAAAAGAAGAAAAATCTTTGCATGCGTACACGTCCACTTCCCTTCCCTTCCCCCTTTTCAATTCCCACCAGCCTTCCATCTCCCATAAGTTATACAATTATCTCCACTTATACATTATACTTATACACAAACAAAGTGCATACCACAAAGATTAGAAAATCAGAAAATAATCAAGTGAACAAGAAGGAAAAAAAATGGTTGTAGATAATGAGGTAAAATGGACGTACGGTTTGAAAGTTATCATAGTTCAAAGTTCCTGCCTTAGATTTAGTCGAAATTCGGAAAGGCATAATTACAGACTGTTTTTATTGAGTTTTACTTATTAGAATTATATGAAAATTTACATGGTTGTAAATCTCTCTGTTACGGACAGATATATATAAAGATTTATTAAAACGGACTTACGAGTTGAGAGTTATTGTGGTTTGAAGTTGCTGCCTCGGATTCGTCGGAATCCAGAAGGGCAGGACGTTGAAACGTAAAACTGTACTGATATGTGGGGAATATGAAAATTGTTGCTAAATGAAAGTTCTATATCTCTCTGTTGTGGACATTTTGAGACCTTACGGGGGTCTATACGACTTACGGATTGAGAGTTATCGCTGTTTAAAGTTTCTGCCTCGGATCTATCGAGATCCAGGAAGGGCAGCGAATAAAAGGGTAAAACTGTACCAAATGGTACAGAATATGAAAGGATGGTTCACATGGAGACGTGTATCTCTCTGTTCTCGTCGTTTTGAGATTTTATGGGGCTTGAACGGGTTTACAGATTAGGAGTTATGACTATTCTAAGATTGAGTGTTGTTTAATAAAAATTCTGCCGAAACAAATTTCATGTGGCTGTTTGAGGATAAATTTGTGTTAGTTACCCAAAGGAGTTTTAAATGAAATTTGGTACAGTGAAATATCCTGTCTTACCTTAGTTTCCGCTTGAGAAACACCTTAGTTGGAGTTATGGTTAAAAGTTATAATCGTTACAAGTATGAATGAGAATGTTAGAAAAGAGAATAGTGTTTATTCGATCTTACGAAAAATATGAAAAGTGAATACGTGTTCACATAAATATATAAATATATAATGGATCGGGTTGCGCGCAACAAAGCGTAAAGTGAATACGCGTTCACAAATACGTAAACATAATGGATCGGGTTGCACGCCGCAACAAAACATAAAGTGAATATGTGTTCACAAATACGTAAACATAATGGATCGGGTTGCACGCGCAACAAAGCGTAAAGTGAATACGTGTTCACAATTACGTAAATATAATGGGTCGGGTTGCGCGCAACAAAGCGTAAAGTGAATACGCGTTCACAAATACGTAAATATAATGGGTCGGGTTGCCGCAACAAAGCGTAAAGTGAATCTGGCGTTCACAAATACGTAAACATAATGGATCGGGTTGCGCGCAACAAATATGAAAGATGAATACATGTTCACCTATATATAAATATGAAAAGTGAATACGCGTTCACAAATATATAAATGTAACAAAAATGTGGAAATGCGGGGAATGTCTTAACGTCTATACGAGATAAAATGAAGTGTTAGTTAAACGAGAATTTCCTATGAGGAGTTGTTGCATATTTAAAGATGTTGTAACTTCGATATGTTTTGCAATATGCTTATTACGTTATAATGTGATTGCACTTGGAATATTGTGGGGTTACTTTGAATTGCAGGGTACGGTTATCACTCGGCCCGGATGGTAGAGTGACTCTTTTATTTAACATGTTTGAGAAAGCGTGATAGAGAAGGCTCCACGCGAGGCTAGCGATCGTCCGCGACCTCTTGTCATACCAAGTCCATTGTTTCGGGCTTGGTACTCGTCAGGTTCAGAATGTCAGTTCCAATGTCTCGGGAAATGCGTGTGGAATGGGCTCCCTTCCAACTTAGAATAATATTTGTCAGTATGTCTATGTAGAAACAATATTTGCAGTATGGGCTCGCGTTATATTTTCAATAAAGTCATAAACAAATTTTCTTTATTGTTATTTTTATTAATAGCTCAAGTATTTGAATATAAGTTTAAATTTCTAAATAAAGAGAATTAAATGGTGCTCCTGGTGGAAAATAATTGTCCTGGTGCCATCACGCCCTAAGTAAAGACTTAGGAAAATTTGGGGCGTGACAAGTTGGTATCAAAGCTAAACCAGGTTAGGAGATTCTAGGAAGTTTCTTCGAGTTGGGTGTTTGAGCAGTTAGTAAAATCAGGAAAAAATAATAATAATAATATATAGTTGTGGTTGAGTTAATAAATAAATAAATATATATATATATATATATATATATATATATATATATATATATATATAAGAGAAAACAATGAATAAATTGCATGGGATAGAGTTAATGTTAAAGTTGGATAAATAGATGGATAAAAATGAAAATAAGAAAATAAAAAAAAAACAAAAACAAATGAGAAACAAAAACAAAACAAAACAAAACAAAAAAAAAAAAAAAAAGGGAAGAAACATGCAGCACGTAAACCCCTTCCCTTTACCCTTCCCCCCCTTTTCATTTTCCTTCAATCTTTTAGTTTTTCACCTCCCATAGGTTATAGAAAACTCCTTCATTTATACATTGTATTTACACACAAACAAGGGACATAACATAAAGGTTAGAAAATCAGAAAAAAACAAGTGAACAAGAAGGAAAAAAATCAAGAAAATATCGAGGAGGAAGGAGAAACAGAAAATTAGGGAGCACTCAGAAAGCAAAGACCACTTGTAGCAACCGAACCACAATCTTTTCACACTTACAAGTGAGTTTTCTCACTCAGAAATTCTTGGTAACATCCTTTATTTTTAGTTCAATACATGTTAGAATAAGAATTGAGTGTTGAAAAGAAATATTGAACTTTTGATTGTTTAGACAACTAGTTGCGTCATGAAATTTACGAACTGTTCTCACTGAGTTATAATTGTTAGAATTTTATGAAATTCGGAGGAATTGTACACCTCTCTAATATGATCATATAGAACCAAAAATGAGGTAAAATGGACGTACGGTTTGAAAGTTATCATAGTTCAAAGTTCCTGCCTTAGATTTGGTCGAAATTCGGAAAGGCATAATTACGGACTGTTTTTATTGAGTTTTACTTATTAGAATTATATGAAAATTTACATGGTTGTAAATCTCTCTGTTACGGACAGATATATATAAAGATTTATTAAAACGGACTTACGAGTTGAGAGTTATTGTAGTTTGAAGTTGCTGCCTCGGATTCGTCGGAATCCAGAAGGGCAGGACGTTGAAACATAAAACTGTACTAATATGTGGGGAATATGAAAATTGTTGCTAAATGAAAGTTCTAGATCTCTCTGTTGTGGACATTTTGAGACCTTACGGGGGTCTATCCGACTTACGTATTGAGAGTTATCGCTGTTTAAAGTTTCTGCCTCGGATCTATCGAGATCCAGGAAGGGCAGCGAATAAAAGTGTAAACTGTACCAAATGGTACAGAATATGAAAGGATGGTTCACATGGAGACGTGTAGATCTCTGTTCTCGTCGTTTTGAGATTTTATGGGGCTTGAGCGGGTTTCTGATTAGGAGTTATGACTATTCTAAGATTGGGTGTTGTTTAATAAATATTCTGCCGAAATAGATTTCATGTGGCTGTTTTGAGGATAAATTTGTGTTAGTTACCCAAAGTAGTTTTAAATGAAATTTGGTACAGTGAAAGATCCCCGTCTTACCTTAGTTTCCGCTTGAGAAACACCTTAGTTGGAGTTATGGTTAAAAGTTATAATCGTTACAAGTATGAATGATGAGAATGTTAGAAAAGAGAATAGTATTTATTTGATCTTACGAAAAATATGAAAAGTGAATACGTGTTCACATAAATATATAAATATATAATGGATCGGGTTGCGCCGCAACAAAGCGTAAAGTGAATATATGTTCACAAATACGTAAATATAATGGATCGGGTTGCGCGCAACAAAGCGTAAAGTGAATACGCGTTCACAAATACGTAAACATAATGGATCGGGTTGCGCGCAACAAAACGTAAAGTGAATATATGTTCACAAATACGTAAATATAATGGATCGGGTTGCGCGCAACAAAGCGTAAAGTGAATACACATTCACAAATACGTAAACATAATGGATCGGGTTGCGCGCAACAAAGCGTAAAGTGAATACGTGTTCACAAATACGTAAATATAATGGATCGGGTTGCACGCAACAAATATGAAAGATGAATACGTGTTCACCTATATATAAATATGAAAAGTGAATACGCGTTCACAAATATATAAATGTAATAAACATGTGTAAATGCAGGGAATGTCTTAACGTATAATACGAGATAAAATGAAGTGTTAGTTAAGCGAAATTTCTATGAGGAGTTGTTGCATATTTAAAGATGTTGTAACTCGATATGTTTTGCAATATGCTTATTACGTTATAATGTGATTGCACTTGGAATATTGTGGTGTTACTTTGAATTGCGAGGTAAGGTTCTCACTCGGCCCGGATGGTAGGTGACTCTTTATTTAACATGTTTGAAAGCGTGATAGAGGAAAGGCTCCACGCCAAGGCTAGCGATCGTCCATGACCTCTTGTCATACCAAGTCCATTGCTTGGGCTTGGTACTCGTCAGTTCGTAATGTCGGTTCAGTGTCTCGAAATGCAGTGTGGAATGGTCTCCTTCCAACTTAGAATAATATTTGTCGGTATGTCTATGTAGAAACAATATTTGCAGTATGGGCTCGCGTTATATTTTCAATAAAGTCATAAACAAATTTCTTTATTGTTATTTTTATTAATAGCTCCGTATTTGAATATAAGTTTAAATTTCTAAATAAAGAGAATTAAATGGTGCTCCTGGTGGAAAATAATTGTCCAGGTGCCATCACGCCCTAAGTAAAGACTTAGGAAAAATCGGGGCTTGACAAGTTGGTATCAAAGCTAAACCAGGTTAAGAGATTCTAGGAAGTTTTCTTGAGTTGGGTGTTTGAGCGGTTACTTATTGCGACGGTGTGCGCGCCACCTTAGTAATAAGTGAGCGGAATAACATCTAAAGTTTCCACTTCTTTTGTACTCTTCTGCTACCTTGAGTCTTTTCAAAGACTTAATTTCTCGTACTACCTCCTTCACACGGGTTAGAAAAGGGGATTGTACAACGTTATCTTGACTAATATGATTTGTGTAGATGGCGATTATAAGGCGAGTTCAACAAAAGGAAGTACTCATGGAGCAGGCAAAGGAAATGAGAGCTCAGAGGAGTTCAATGCGTCGTAAGATGGACTCGGAAGGTGATTTTGATGAGTACATTGATGACACAATCGCACTATGTACATATTTGCTTAGGACTAGAAGGAAAAGGCGTTCATACGACCGACCTTCTTCAACTTTCCAATTGAGTCATACTACGGATAATAGTCAATTAGTCCCGAAAAGTTTCATTCGCATTCGAAAGGCAAGGATGCTAAGAGAAGATATTACAGAAAATTCATTGCACCAATTTACGCGTCATGTAAGAGGAGTAAGGTATAAAATGAACTATATGGAAAGAGAAGCAAAAGGAAGGTTCACGGGGAGTTGAATGCCAACTGCGCAGAATAGGCGAATCATGCGGTTAAGCCCTTTAGAGCAGCGTGATAGCAAGACGTTCGATCTGAGGGCTATAGCGGGTTGCAACGGCGAGTTGACACGATGTGATGTATTGTAGTCATGACATTGTTATTTTAAAATATGATGAATGAAGTGCTATGAATACAAGAAAGAAAGGATATGTTTTATTAAATTATTTTTCTTGTTGGCATATTGTGGTGTTGCACGCTTATGAACTATAAGAAAATTTAGGAGCTAGAATAGACATTCCGCCTTCTAAAATATGAGTGTGTTTGTCTTCCGAGAAAATGGTGAATTCACAAATCCCGGGGCTCAAGAGGAGGTTCATCACGAAGCTCATGTACCTCGATTGACGTAGTGGTGTCACGAAGGGAGCGGAGAAAATGTCGGAGAAAATGTTGGAAGAACGAGAGTCAAATGGCCCAAGAAACGGTGGGACAAAAACTAGATAGACTCGTAGAGTTAATAGCAGTGATTCCACACATGGTTCCGCCGCACCTAGTGTCTCTGTAGCCCCGAACCATAACCGCAGGCCCGAGGACCGATCATGCGCACCACGGGCCGGAGTGTAGAATTCCAAGCGACACTGATAGGCTATGGGCAAATTTTATGAGAAGAGAACCATCAGACTCGGGGAAGGACCCCAAGCCGACCGATGGTATTCCTCGATGAAGTTGAAGACTTAATGTTCACATTGGGATGCGTGGAGGCAGCGGCGTCAACTTGGTAGGCCGCGACTAGTGGATGACGCAGGGGTGTGGTGGAGGAATTTTAGGAAAAATCGTCCCCGATGTCACCACCAATGACTTGGGAGGGTTGAGCGGCATTCATTGAGAAGTTTATGCCTAATACGCGAGGATGCGCTCGGGCGGAGTTTGAACAATTGAAGCAAGGTGACGCGGTGTACAAGAATATGATACGATTCGTGAGGTTATCGGCATACAACACACATGTCGTCCCTACGAGAAATGGATAGAGTCAGCGATTTGTAGAGGTTTAAACCCGAACATAGCGAGAAGAAGGTGGTGGCGTTAGCCAACGATCGAACTTATCTTGATTGTCGATATGGCTTTGAGGTGAAGGTTTCGCTAAAGCAAAGAGAATATTCGCAGAAGAGATTTGGACGTCGGGATCATTTAACGAGTCAAAATCGAGCGGGAGTTTAGTAAGGGATCTTGAGGACCGAACCAATCGTGGTCGATCTTATTTCAAGCCTAAGGGCACAGTTGGTCTAATTACCAAGGTAGCAAGACAAGGCCACCAACCCTAACACGGGAGGCGACAAACCGATTTGTAAGATTTGTCAAAGAAAACACCTTGGAGAATGTCGGCTCTAACGAAGACATGTTATAAGCGTGGAAGTCGGGCCACTATGCGGGGATTGCAGAAGAGGATCCAAACTCAATATATTCGGGGAGGTCGGAAGCAACCACGGTGCCTGGGAAATCGGAAACCAACCCCGCCAGTCGGGGAGGTCAACAACCCAACAATTTAATCGGCTCTACGCTTTGCCCAGAGGAATGAGGCGAAGCATCTAATCGCGGTGGTCGCGGGTATTTTACTAGTCTCGAGTATTCCTGCATTTGTATTATACGATCCAGCTCTACATTTTCATATGTGTCAATGAGCTTTGCTAAGAATTTACATGTAGAACCTTCTTATTTAAGTGAACTGTTGAGGTTATGACACGATGGGGCCTCAATTTGGGCCTCTCGGGTGGTAAATAATTTTCCATTAGAAGTGAATGGCGGGGAACAATGGTGAACCTAGTACTACTTGATATGGTAGACTTGACGTCATTTTGGGTATGGATTGGTTGTCGGCATGTTATGCCATGTTGGATTGTCGACGAAAGATAGTGAGATTAACTTTTCGGAGAACCGAAGTTGTTATAAGGGTAGGGTTGGAATATCCTCAGTCGGTTTATTTCCTACCTTGGGGCTCAAAAGTTATTGAGAAGTCACGAGTGGAGTATGCATATCTGGCTAATATAGTGGATACCCAAAAGAATCCTCGTGGTGAATGATGTTCCTATTGTTGAAATTTTCCGGAGGTTTTCTGAAGATCTTCGGGCCTTCCTCGGATAGAGAAGTGGAGTTTGCTATAGAGTTAATTCCGCACAAGACCCATTTCTATTCCTCCATATCGAATGGCCCGGTGAATTGAGGAGTTAAAGAACAATTGAAGGATCTTACGGATAAAGGCTTTATAAGGCCTAGTGTTTCCCTTGGGTGCACGATCTGTTTGTGAAAAAGAAAGGCGGATCGCTCGAATGTGCATCGATTATCGGCGGCTCAATAAGGTCACGATCAAGAACCGATACCCATTACCAAGAATCGATGATCTTTTGACCAACTTCGAGGAGCTAGCTATTTTTCCAAGATTGATCTCGTCGGGATATCACGGTGAAAATAAATCCGGATGATATATCCAAGGGGAAATCGGAAACCAACCCGCCGTCGGGAGGTCAACAACCCAACAATTTAATCGGCTCACGCTTTGCCCGGAGGAATGGCGAAGCATCTAACGGTGGTCGCGGTATTTTGCTAGTCTCGAGTATTCCTGCATTTGTATTATACGATCCGCTCTACATTTTCATATGTGTCAATGAGCTTTGCTAAGAATTTACATGTAGAACCTTCTTATTTAAGTGAACTGTTGAGGTTATGACACGATGGGCCTCGATTTGGGCCTCTCGGGTGGTAAATAATTTTCCATTAGAAGTGAATGGCGGGGAACAATGGTGAACCTAGTACTACTTGATATGGTAGACTTCGACGCCATTTGGGTATGGATTGGTTGTCGGCATGTTATGCCATGTTGGATTGTCGACGAAAGATAGTGAGATTAACTTTTAGGAGAACGGAAGTTGTTATAAGGGTAGGGTTGGAATATCCTCAGTCGGTTTATTTCCTACCTTGGGCTCAAAAGTTATTGAGAAGTCCGCAGTGGAGTATGCATATCCGCTAATATAGTGGATACCCAAAAAGAATCCTCGGTGAATGATGTTCCTATTGTTGAAATTTTAGGAGGTTTTCTGAAGATCTTCGGCCTTCCTCGGATAGAGAAGAGTTTGCTATAGAGTTAATTCCGGGTACAAGACCCATTTCTATTCCTCCATATCGAATGGCCCCGGTGAATTGAGGAGTTAAAGAACAATTGAAGGATCTTACGGATAAAGGCTTTATAAGGCCTAGTGTTTCCCAGGGTGCACGATCTGTTTGTGAAAAAGAAGGCGGATCGCTCGAATGTGCATCGATTATCGGCAGCTCAAAGGTCACGATCGAACCGATACCATTACCAAGAATCGATGATCTTTTGACCAACTTGAGGCTAGCTATTTTTCCAAGATTGATCTCGTTCGGGATATCACGGTGAAAATAAATCGGATGATATATCAAGGGAAATCAGGGAAACCAACCCGCCAGTCGGGAGGTCAACAACCCAACAATTTAATCGGCTCTACGCTTTGCCCGCAGAGGCGAAGCATCTAACGCGGTGGTCGCGGTATTTTGCTAGTCTCGAGTATTCCTGCATTTGTATTATACGATCGGCTCTACATTTTCATATGTGTCAATGAGCTTTGCTAAGAATTTACATGTAGAACCTTCTTATTTAAGTGAACTGTTGAGGTTATGACACGCAGGGCCTCAAGATTTGGGCCTCGGGTGGTAAATAATTTTCCATTAGAAGTGAATGGCGGAACAATGGTGAACCTAGTACTACTTGATATGGTAGACTTCACGTCATTTTGGGTATGGATTGGTTGTCGGCATGTTATGCCATGTTGGATTGTCGACGAAAGATAGTGAGATTAACTTTTCGGAGAACCGAAGTTGTTATAAGGGTAGGGTTGGAATATCCTCAGTCGGTTTATTTCCTACCTTGGGGCTCAAAAGTTATTGAGAAGTCACGAGTGGAGTATGCATATCGGCTAATATAGTGGATACCCAAAAAGAATCCTCGTGGTGAATGATGTTCCTATTGTTCGAAATTTTAGGAGGTTTTCTGAAGATCTTCGGGCCTTCCTCATAGGATAGAAGTAGAGTTTGCTATAGAGTTAATTAGGTACAAGACCCATTTCTATTCCTCCATATCGAATGGCCCCATTTGAATTGAGGAGTTAAAAGAACAATTGAAGGATCTTACGGATAAAGGCTTTATAAGGCCTAGTGTTTCCCGGGGTGCACGATCTGTTTGTGAAAAAGAAAGACGGATCGCTCGAATGCATCGATTATCGGCACCAATAAGGTCACGATCAAGAACCGATACCCATTACCAAGAATCGATGATCTTTTTGACCAACTTCGGAGCTAGCTATTTTCCAAGATTGATCTCGTTCGATATCACGGTGAAAATAAATCCGGATGATATATCAAAACAGCCACGTAACCGTACGGCCATTATGAGTTCTTGGTCATGTCTTTTGGGTTAACCAATGCCCCAACAACTTTTATGAATTTAATGAACAGAATCTTCAAACCATTCCTAGATTTGTTCGTGATTGTGTTCATAGATGATATCCTAATCTACAGTAAGAGTGTTGAAGAACATGAAGAGCATCGTCGAGGTAGTCTTGAAGTCTTGAAACAGGAGAAACTACATGCTAAATTTTCAAAGTGTGAATTTTGGTTGGAAGAGGTAGCCTTTTTGGGTCATGTTGTGTCAAGGGATGAAATTATGGTAGACCCCCAGAAGATAGAAGCAATGAAGAACTGGCCAAAACCGACCACTCCGACAGAGGTTAGAAGTTTCTTGGGTTTGGCTGGGTATTATAGAAGATTCGTAAAAGGTTTTCTAGTCTTGCTGCTCATTTGACCCGGTTGACTCAGCGGTTAAGTACCATGGTGAAGCATGTGAAGCAAGTTTTGAAACTAAAGGAATTGTTGACTCTGCGATCCCCAACCTTACCATCGGGACAAGAAGGGTTCACAGTCTATTGCGATGCCTCTAGAGTTGGGTTAAGATGTGTCTTGATGCAGTTTGGAAAGGTTATTGCGTATGCATCTAGACAGTTAAAGATACATGAGAAGAATTACCCAACTCATGACTTGAAATTAGTTGCGGTGGTGTTTGCCTTACGAATATGGAGACATTATTTGTATGGTGTGCATGTGGACATATTTACTTATGATAAGAGTTTGCGATACATAACCACGAAGGATTTGAATCTCAACAAAGAAGATGGTTAGAGTTGCTTGGGATTATGACCTTTGTATTCTTTACCATCCCGGAAAAGCCAACGTGGTGGTGGCGCTCGATAGGAGATCAATGGGCGCAGCCCATTTGGTAATACAAAATAGGAGTATTGTTGAGGTACAAAGATTGGGAAACCTCGGGGTTAGCTTAATCGAGATCGGTGAAGGTAGGGTGGTACATGATACCTCACATGATTTAGCTTCGTAAATAAAAGAAAGTCTATTTGAGGATACAAAGTTTGTTGGATTTGGGAGAGGATCCAGCAGAAACCCTTCAGATTTACATTGGGAGATAATGACGGAACCGCCGGTATAAGTGTAGGTTATGTGTTCTAAGGTAAAGGATCTAGGAGGAAGATCTTAGATGAGGTCACAACACAAGATATTCCATTCCTCCAGTCGACAAAAATGTATCGGACCTCAAGGTAAATTCGGTGGGACGGGATGAAGAAAGATGTTGCGGAGTTTGTCGGAGATGTCTTATATGTCGGTGAAAGTTGAACATCAAAACTGGCGGATTACTTCAGACATTGGAGTCCCATGTGGAAATGGGAGCGATTCATATGGATTTCAGAATGGCGGTCTACCAAAAAAATGCATTACATAGTATTTCATGTGTGCCATTTTCGTGTCTTTACGACGTGTGTTACAACCTTACTCGTTCGAGACGAATCTTCTTGGAAGGAGAATGTGAAGTCCCAAATTTGTTACAATAACAATAAACATTATTGTGTCTATGTGATTATTTTACGACCTTATTCACATTCGAGGGCGAATGTTGCTTAAGGAGGAGAGAATGTAAAATCAGGAAAAAAATAATAATAATAATATATAGTTGTGGTTGGGTTAATAAATAAATAAATATATATATATATATATATATATATATATATATATATATATAAGAAAACAATGAATAAATTGCATGGGATAGAGTTAATGTTAAAGTTGGATAAATAGATGGATAAAAATGAAAATAAGAAAATAAAAAAAAAATAAAAACAAATGAGAAACAAAAACAAAACAAAACAAAACAAAAAAAAAAAAAGAAGGGAAGAAACATGCAGCACGTAAACCCCTTCCCTTTACCCTTCCCCCCCTTTTCATTTTCCTTCAATCTTTTGGTTTTTCACCTCCCATAGGTTATAGAAAACTCCTTCATTTATACATTGTATTTACACACAAACAAGGGACATAACATAAAGGTTAGAAAATCAGAAAAAAACAAGTGAACAAGAAGGAAAAAAATCAAGAAAATATCAAGGGAGGAAGGAGAACAAGAAAATTAGGGAACACTAAGGAGCAAAGACCACTTGTAGCAACCGAACCACAATCTTTTTCACACTTACAAGGTGAGTTTTCTCACTCAGAAATTCTTGGTAACATCCTTTATTTTTAGTTCAATACATGTTAGAATAAGAATTGAGTGTTGAAAAGAAATATTGAACTTTTGATTGTTTAGACAACTAGTTGCGTCATGAACTTTACGAACTGTTCTCACTGAGTTATAATTGTTAGAATTTTATGAAATTCGGAGGAATTGTACACCTCTCTAATATGATCATATAGAACCAAAAATGAGGTAAAATGGACGTACGGTTTGAAAGTTATCATAGTTCAAAGTTCCTGCCTTAGATTTGGTCGAAATTCGGAAAGGCATAATTACGGACTGTTTTTATAGAGTTTTACTTATTAGAATTATATGAAAATTTACATGGTTGTAAATATCTCTGTTACGGACAGATATATATAAAGATTTATTAAAACGGACTTACGATTTGAGAGTTATTGTAGTTTGAAGTTGCTGCCTCGGATTCGTCGGAATCCAGAAGGGCAGGACGTTGAAACATAAAACTGTACTAATATGTGGGGAATATGAAAATTGTTGCTAAATGAAAGTTCTAGATCTCTCTGTTGTGGACATTTTGAGACCTTACGGGGGTCTATCCGACTTACGTATTGAGAGTTATCGCTGTTTAAAGTTTCTGCCTCGGATCTATCGAGATCCAGGAAGGGCAGCGAATAAAAGTGTAAAACTGTACCAAATGGTACAGAATATGAAAGGATGGTTCACATGGAGACGTGTAGATCTCTGTTCTCGTCGTTTTGAGATTTTATGGGGCTTGAACGGGTTTACAGATTAGGAGTTATGACTATTCTAAGATTGGGTGTTGTTTAATAAATATTCTGCCGAAATAGATTTCATGTGGCTGTTTTGAGGATAAATTTGTGTTAGTTACCCAAAGTAGTTTTAAATGAAATTTGGTACAGTGAAAGATCCCCGTCTTACCTTAGTTTCCGCTTGAGAAACACCTTAGTTGGAGTTATGGTTAAAAAGTTATAATCGTTACAAGTATGAATGACAGAATGTTAGAAAAGAGAATAGTATTTATTTGATCTTCTGAAAAATATGAAAAGTGAATACGTGTTCACATAAATATATAAATATATAATGGATCGGGTTGCACGCCGCAACAAAACGTAAAGTGAATATATGTTCACAAATACGTAAATATAATGGATCGGGTTGCGCGCAACAAAACGTAAAGTGAATACGCGTTCACAAATACGTAAACATAATGGATCGGGTTGCACGCCGCAACAAAACGTAAAGTGAATATATGTTCACAAATACGTAAATATAATGGATCGGGTTGCACGCCGCAACAAAACGTAAAGTGAATACACATTCACAAATACGTAAACATAATGGATCGGGTTGCGCCGCAACAAAGCGTAAAGTGAATACGTGTTCACAAATACGTAAATATAATGGATCGGGTTTCACGCCGCAACAAATATGAAAGATGAATACGTGTTCACCTATATATAAATATGAAAAGTGAATACGCGTTCACAAATATATAAATGTAATAAACATGTGGAAATGCAGGGGAATGTCTTAACGTATAATACGAGATAAAATGAAGTGTTAGTTAAGCGAGAATTTCCTATGAGGAGTTGTTGCATATTTAAAGATGTTGTAACTGATATGTTTTGCAATATGCTTATTACGTTATAATGTGATTGCACTTGGAATATTGTGGTGTTACTTTGAATTGCGGTGGTAAGGTTCTCACTCATTGAGATGGTAGGGTGACTCTTTATTTAACATGTTTGAAAGCGTGATAGAGGAAAGGCTCCACGCCAAGGCTAGCGATCGTCCATGACCTCTTGTCATACCAAGTCCATTGCTTGGGCTTGGTACTCGTCGAGTTGAATGTCGATTCGGTGTCTCGGAAATGCGTGTGGAATGGTCTCCCTTCCAACTTAGAATAATATTTGTCAGTATGTCTATGTAGAAACAATATTTGCACGAGTATGGGCTCGCGTTATATTTTCAATAAAGTCATAAACAAATTTCTTTATTGTTATTTTTATTAATAGCTCCGTATTTGAATATAAGTTTAAATTTCTAAATAAAGAGAATTAAATGGTGCTCCTGGTGGAAAATAATTGTCCAGGTGCCATCACGCCCTAAGTAAAGACTTAGGAAAATTTGGGGCGTGACAATCTAGTGAAACTTCATATAGTCGGGTCTGGACGGTAGAGTGTACGCAGACTTTACCCATGCCTTGAGAGGTAGAAATGTTGTTTTTGGTAGACCCTCAGCACAACAAGGGCACTTTAAAGCAGTATATATAAAAGAAAATTCATAACACAATACTATGAAAAATCATGATAAAGATGACTGGAAAAAAAAAGAGTCGTAACTATCAAAAAATAGTACGATACAAGAACACAGATAGTATAAGTAACAGTAATCTACGGAGCAAGAACTACAAGAATAATATTACGGTGCTAGTATGAAAGGGTAGCACTCGACTACTAACTAATCTTCTAATCTAATTTGTGTCATCAATAACCTCTTATCTAAGGCCATATCTTCAGTAATTTGTGTCCTTGATTTACGATTAAAACAAAGATTTTTAAATTATTGTGGTCTGCGACCACTAATAGGTGGCGCATGGCCTGATAACGATAAGTCAAAAAAAATCATTTTAAGATTTTGGGATGAACAGCGCCGCGACGCTTCTGAAAAACCCTAGGCAGCGCCGCGGCGCCGCCATCAAAACCTATCAGGCGTCGCGGCGCCTCTGTCCCAGAAACACAGAAATCTGCATTTTCGAAACCCTAAAACAGGTTCAGGGTCAGATTTGCAAATTCATCCTCGTTGCCCTTTACCATCAAACTACACGTTCATCGACCATCATCCAATCCATTCTCATTCTTCGTCTTAGTACACCATGTTTGTAACGAACCGGTTACGCACATCAACTTAGAAGAGTTAGATTGGAATGACTTCCTCGGTTACATAATTGTTTAATAGTTTAGGATACAAGGATTATGCGTTCATAAGAAATTAAGTTTTAAAGTTTTTTAACGACATAAAATTAGATTTAAACAAATTATAACTCATATTATCATTAATTATCATTATATAATCACACAAAACAGCCCAGACTTTGATATCACTGAAGAGTTTTGTTGGGTTCGTGTATGTAGCGAAATTTGAAAATTTTGGTTTCAAACCCAACAAGACAACGAATTGCAGGATGATTATGTAATGATAAAACAAACATACAACATGTATAATGTTAACTGTAATACTTCGATCGAAAACTTACGGTTTTGCAAATATGGAATCTTCAAGTGTAACTGTAATCTGAGGGTGAACACGCAACTGTTCCTCGATTGCAAGTTCTGAAAACTCCGATGTAATTTCTCTTTCGGAAAGCTAGGAAATCCGGCAGAGTTTCAGAAGAGAATAATCTTAATGATTTTGGTTTGTTAGAATAATGATGGAACCCTCTATTTATAGATTTGTAACACGCAGCTAGGGTTTCGATGGGCCGTGCCGTAAATCGAGTGGGTCGATCGGACCCATTTGGATTTGCGGCGCGACGCTAAATGGGTGGTGTCGCGGCCCTGGGTCCCATACGTCGCGGCCCCTAGCCCAGTTTTGCCTCGTCTCCATTTTAATTACTCCGAAATCCAATCTCGACTTAATTAAATAATCATTATTCATTTAAATGTCTCGATCACAAATCGAACATTTATATTCTCTCTCATTACATCCTTATAGCTGTTGCAGATCTGAATGTCACATTTGTTCTTGTACAGAGGAATCATTGTACTCTACCTCAATTTTTCAGGTATTTTCGCCGTCTTAAAAATGATATTATACAACCTAGTCAGTTGCTCCAAATATGTCTTGTCGTCGCTCTTTCAAAATTTTACCAAGATCTCGTCACGCTCAGTCGTTCTTCCCCGCGCATCCTACAAATATCACCCTTAACCTCCTCAATCTTTATATTCTTACCATATCCAAAATCGCGATGACTTTCAAAGTGCTCAAAAACTCTGTTATTATTTAAAAAAAATTATGTCGTTCTTGTTACTCCTTAAAAGGAAACTGCTTAATATTGTCATGTACTAGCCGGAATTACTCAAATTTATTATCCTTATTTTAAAGTTAATTAATATGCTTGACATTGGTAAATCAGTTTGTATTTTCCCTCACCAATCAGATTCCAGTACACATCTAGAAAGATCAAATGGAATATATAATTAAATAGAAAGATCAACCAAATAAATAAATAATTAAAATAAAGCTATTGTTTGTTGGTGCAGAGGTGACTATGCAAAAACTCACGGAGTCAATTAGAATTCAGTGGGAAAAAAATCATAAAATAAAAAAATATTGAAATTGCTAAAATGACATCATAAAGAGAAAATCACGAGACACTTGGGCCCCATTTCGCCATAGATTAGAATATTTAAATTGTTATTTGCCTATTAAAGTTACCAATTATTTAAACTTTAGATATAAAATGTGAAAAATAGGTTTAAGTTCTTCAAACTTTTTTCACGTTTTTACTCCCAAATTTTTTCAGGTGTTCACTCACCCCTTATGGTATCGACAAGGCCGAACCAGAGTGTAAGTTACGCATTCGATCGAACTTTAAACTCAATAATTTTAGTTCAAGCTCGATATTTATAAAATATGTACAGATTATTAATTTATAATTTAATAACTTTAAAAGATTATCATCCAAAATCTATAAATTTTCACTAGTCCTTTTTACCTTTCTAATTTTCTAATGTAATAAAAAACTTATAAATAGTTTACAAAATTTCTTTTTAAAGCTTTCCAATTCCATCATTTTCACCAACCTACCCCTTCTATTTTTTTTAATATCCAGGTTCCTGACTTGCGTCAGATTAGTCCTAAAAGTAGTAGTACCGGTCCCTCAACATTATTACTAGTAAATCACGGGATGTGCTCTAATAACTAAGGTTTAAAAACGGACAACTGGTAGCACCTACAAAGATCAACCTCAGAAAAGAGCAGAATGCTCTCACTTAGAATCGATCTCACGATGCAAGTGTTCAGAACGTCTTAAGTCCCATCATTTGCCATTGAACTGTGTTCCGGGGCTCCCCCTTCTATTTTTGTCTTGTTGAAGGACGAAGTTCGTTTTTCTTATAATTTAAGACGCTATGTGATAACGACTTAAAGTTGACTCCTTTGAATTTAAAGCAGTAAAATTCCATTCAATTTGACATAGTATATGAATACTTTTATTCAAGCGCGTTGATATGACACTTTCAAGTGTTGCTTGTCCCACTAGGAGACCCTACATATGTAATTTACATGTAAATATGGAGTGCATAGTATAGAATCATAATCTAGAAATGTTAATGGACGGGTTAAAATGAGATTGAGTTAATTAATAGACAAATCAGACCCAACAAATTTTGATTCAATTAGTGATAGGATAAACAGTGGGTCTTAATTCAACTAGCCTAGCTCTTACCAATTTTTTTGTTTGTTTGTATTCTTTTAGTTTGTTTAATTACCAACATAAACTACTAAAAATAAATTCCTTAATATAACTATATATAACATATTAAACAATTTTTTTTATCTAAACAGTGTGATAAAGTTTCTCATAGTTAGGTTGGATTACAAATTCAAGCTAAATCAACTTAACTTTTAGATAAGTTGAATATGAAAAGACTAAATTTAGCTAAATGAGCGGATCATTAACTCAATCAAACTCGAAGAAAATTATACTTTCATGAGTTAATTTGATCATCACTAGTACTATTCTAATTTCTAGACAAGCAAGGCTTGTTATACATAAGAGATAAAACATTTAAAACTCAAATCCTCTAAATAACAAAGGGTATGTACTAATCCTTCAAAATTGACGTGTAAAGATTAAAAGAAAAAAACACACATTTTCACGTACCCCAAATGCATAATGTATACAAAAATATTGTATCTCCATCTATATTAAACAAGGTAGGTAGGTTGGTATTATCACGTAAAATCCAGCTCGACATAGTACTCTTTATCATCATTTCGAGATTCCAAACATTCCAACTTTTTCCTCTCTCAGTGATACATTTCCTCACTAAGTATCATGCTACTAATTATTACTACTATTTATATTTCTATAATATATATATATATATATATATATATATATATATTTTAAATGAGTCGTTATTCATCTATGCTCCATAGTTTTTTGGCCGTGTCAAAACTATTGGCTTCATACAAACCCGTAAGTCATATTTTATATTCTTTAGCTATAGATAAAAGTAACTCCTTAAAGTAGACCATGAAAGCATTTCTTTGGTGTGCAAGGAAGAAATATGGAAATTTATAAACCGCAGTCGGAGTCGGAGTCAGAATTTAAAATTTGTTTTAGTTATTAAATTTATAATTAAATATTTATATATATTTAATATAATTACAAGGTCTAAGTAAAAAATATTATTTGACCGAACTCATACGTGATAACAGACATTATTGTCCTGCCCAAAAGAAAAAGTGAAAGCAATTGTTTAGGTCTCTATCGATGTTGAGGTGCAAAAGCATGAGGAACAAACATTATTTGATATCTTATAATTTATGCGGTAAACAATGAGTGTTTGTGCTTTGTCTACGAGTTGATTTAAATTCAATTAACGCATATGCTTCCTCCCTACTTTTTTGTGGAACAAATATCAGTGTTCTGAAATATCTTATTTGATTCCATGATATAAATTAAAACCAACTTAAACAGTTTATTTGCTATAATAGTATATTGAAAATAAAAAATCTCACTTTATTCGTAACCATGGTTAAGTAAAGTAAAAGAGATATTTTTAATATATTGTAAAAGTAAAATAAAATGAAGAGATTGAAAATAAAAAAATGTTGAGCTTGAATTTTCAGAATTGTTCGGGACCTTGATGTATATAAGGAGGGGATTGTAGGGTTAAGGTTGATCAGAGTTGGTTTGGGGTTGGACGAACACAAATATGGAAATCAAATGGGGTTGGTGGAATAGGACGGTTTCCGGACAGTTTAGATTTGTGGGAGGTGTACGAGTGCCCTTACGTGGTTTGGGGCTAAGGCGTTTGGAGAGGATGAACTAGACACGTTGTAGATTATGTTGGTGGTTGGATGGTGGTAAGGTGGCGGAAACTGGTCGGGACAGTAAGGTAAGAAGGTTGAACTCGGTGAGGATAGTGAAGTAGTTGGTTGGATTTTCGGGTATTTTTGGGAGGAGTTGGTTAACGACCTTTTTGGTGTAAGTTGGGGAAGTGTTGCAGTGTATTGGGGTGAAAGGGATTAGGCAATTTGGACAATAATTGGACGTGAAATTGATAGACAAATTTGGGTGCGGGTAAGGTGATGTAGGCCGATATGACCTTCTAATGTGTTTGTGACAAAGTAACCGGATAGAACCTCGACTTGGGTATAGTTAGATCACAAAAGTTCTAACTAGACTTACACCTAGGGTTTGAACCACAAAAATACCAAGGGTTGGACCATAAAAGGATCGAGGGCTGGACCACAAAAGGACCAAGGGTTGGACCACAAAAGGACCAACTAAGATAACAACACAAAAGTTGAATAACACAGCAAAGTTTGAGAAAACTCAAATATATTTCATAAAATTTCAATATCTCCTTTCATCAACTACACACCCTATTTATACTAGTTCTAAACATTCTAGAAGAGGTAACAAGATAGACATAAAGATGCATCTAGGCCGAATAGGAAAGGGGGAGAGATTCCGCTGATTTGGGAGAGGGGAAAAGACCCAACTCTTCATGTTCTCTAGGCCACCCATTTGTGTCATCCATGTAGATAAGTGCATGTACTAGCTAGTTCATGAATTACCTCTTTGGGGAACGTTAGAAGCTTCTCCTTCTAGATGGTTTTCGGCTTGGTCATCTTATCTTATTACATAACATAGTAATTAAGCTATAAGGAGATCTAATAATTAAGTTAGGAATTAAAAAAAGCTAAAAGGTGGTCTCGGCCAAGACCTACATAAAAGTCGAAAAAAATGTTTCCTTCTTAGATCTTCAAGTCTTGTCTTCAACTCAACTCCACCCGCCACTCCACATTTAAGCATATCACCATAGGACGGTTGTCAATCTTCGGTACTCCTAGCAAATCACTTCGCAGCTCATGTTGAAAACTTAAGTTTACGGCCTTCTTTTCGTCAGACTTAGTGTCTGTTTGGATTGACTTCTGGGTACCCAGAAGTGCTTCTGGGTACACACGTTCGTGAAAATGATAAAATTGACATGTTTGGTTTGACCGAAGTGTTTCAGTCTCCAAGCACTTAAAATTCAGCTAAATTTGTAGAAACCTGTAAGCACTTGTATCATTTATTTCAATTTCAATTTTACCATTTTCTTTATTACCTTCTTTAATTTTCATCAACAACTCTATCCACATTCATTACCCTCTTTAAATATCTAGAAATAATTACTAAAAAAAATTCAAATAAACAACTTTCATTACCCTCTTTAAATATCTAGAAATAATTACTAAAAAAAACATATATACAACTTTCATTACCCTTTTTAAATATCTAGAAATAATTACTAAAAAAATTAAATATACTACTCATGTTCTGTTTTAATTAAAAAAAATCAAATATACTACTTAAGTTGACATTTGTTCATGTGTAATTGCATATTGAAACTTTAAACTCCTCAAACATCCTAACGTTGTCCGATTATACGAGGATTATCCTTCTCCTTTTTCTATTGTTTTCTTTCAAATACTCTGAATATTACTACTATAATACATTATATTTTGTACAAACAAGAAATAAATATACCCAAATTGAAGTACTATTTTTTTTATTATTTTTGAAGAATTGCCTGAAGAGTACATGCAAAATTAGTATTGTAATAATATTTAAATATTATTTGCATTTTAAATTAGTATTGTAATAATATTCTATTAATATTTAAGTATTATATTGCACGTTAAATTCTATTATCTATTTATAATTTTTATTTACATACTTTCATTTATTAATAATTTTTATTTATATATATTGACTAAATGTCAATTTTGATAATTCTACATTCAAAAGCAATTAATAGCAAAAGTGTGTTGTTTATGATGATTGGTAACTACAGCTTTATATGACAACGAATAATGTACCAATTAGAAAATGAAAATTGGTCAGGAATCTACTGTAAAACAAAAAACTTTATTAGACGTCAGCAGCCATTGAAATCTTGAATTGATTCAAATGCTTTGGAAAGTTGACTCAAACCTGTCAACCATTCAGTTTGCTGCACTATTTGGCGGGCCAAACCGATCGTCAGTTATTTCATATTTGTGATCCTCCAGATTTATTATTTTGAATATTTTAAATAATGCTCATTTCATCTATATATGTTTAAGGGCCGGGTTGACCTGAAATCGGACCGATCGACCCGATACAAAATTCGATCTGATCTGGACCGGTAAGGCTTACCGGGTTGGAGATTGATTTGGCCCCGACCCCAACCCACACGAGTTATATAAAAATCCGATAAGGATCCGGACCGGTTGTGTCACGATCCGACTCAGGCCTCGGGCGGCAGTGCCTACTACCCAGGCACCGCTTCGTATACATCGAGAGAATAGCGTGAACATACACAACTCATAAAATAAAAATCATACTTAGACAAGAGCATCATGCGAAATAGCAAAGGCAGCGCCGTAACATATACATAATACAAAATTAAAGCAGACATCTCTGTTCTTACAAACTCAATCCACAAATGTGACTACTGCACTTAAGAATAACAATTGTGGTGGACACGCCCACCATACCACGAATGTACAACAACCGACAATACCAGGATAAGCCTCCAAGTAAAGGAGTTTCTCAGCGGTGAACAGTGATCCAAGAGTGAGGATCGAACCTTTATACTCTACTGCGGCGTAACGCAACCCCAAGGAGGTCGATCAACATGTACCAAATATGTGGCCAGAAAGTGCAGTAATGAAATCATAAGTCCAAAATAAAGCTGGAGACATGTATGATAACTCAAATAACAGTACAATGTGCCTTACTAACAATGAGAGTAAACAAGAGTATATTTTACTGCATAAAAATAGGAGGCTCATGATCAACGTAGGGTCACCCGCCCGTAATATCATTAAGCAATCCTACTACTGGGACTATTTCACCCGCATAGGTCCTGTGGGCCCGCAATGAGGTAACTTCCTCACATAGGCTATATCCGTCCGCATAGGTCGTGTGGACCCGCATGAGGTATTCCCCGCATAGGACTATTTCACCCGCACAAGACTATTTCACCCGCTTGGGCCCGTTGGGCCCGTAATGAGTACAATCGCCGCACTCGCATCATGGGTAGCAATTCCATGGAATTAATAGTAACCCGGGGCTTTACCCCGTAAGAATAACATAAACTAGCACAACCGACTATCATACATAACATAAGCACTACCGGCGTATCATACATAACATAAGCGTTACCGGCTTATCATAACATAAGCGCTACCGGTTTATCATACATAATATAAGCGCTACCGGCTTATCCTAACATAACATAAGCAAGTTAAGGAATCCCCCTAACTTCTTATTAGTCTTATTCATATACACTCTCATTTTAGTTTACTTAAGGCACTAACATGTCATTATAAAATCCGGGAATTTAACCCAAAGTACTACGTACTTCTACTCTTTTAAAATGACTCTTTTTCATATAAACTTCCAAGATACTAATAACCGTAGTATCAAGTCAAATCTACTTTTCAAGACAAGTCACAATACCTTTTAGAAATACATTTAGGCTTCTAATTCAAGTGACTTCTTTCTTTTAAAACCTTAAGCAATTGATACCTTCAAATCAATTTGCCTTTCATAATTCAAGTAATTTATCATACTTACATTACTTAGAGTAAACCACTCCTTTTAACTTTCCATAAAGCTATTATAACCAACTTCCCATAAAGCCGTTATACTAGCTTTATACTTTAGACAAATACATTCTTCCTTATATCCAAGGGACTTATACTTTTAAAATGAAACAAGTATCATATACTTTTAAAATACTTCAAGTCCCTTAACTTTAGTAATCAAGTTTCTTAACTTTTAGAAACTAAGATATCCTTAATATTTTTAAACAAGTGAGTTAATTCCCTAACTCAACCAACTTGGACATTCTTAAAATAAGCCAAGGATATCAAATGGACTAGATTTGTCAAAATCTCGTACGTCTACCGTACTATATATTTACAAATATTCATGCTCAAGAGATAAGAAAGTTCCACATACCTCTTCGGTTCAATCCACTTGCTAAGTCCAATACGCCGTACGTAGTATGTCAACCTATAATGACCATAATACGTCTATTAACTTCTAGCTTCAAACGTAGAATATTCCAAGTGCAAAGTTATTAAATTCTACGGAAAATCGGACAGCACTTCCTTTGTTTCTACATACTTTTCCACCTTTTTCAAGGCTCGAATTCAATAACCAAACACGCCACATTTAAGGCTCAACAATGTAGTTATCGATAGGGGATTACACGCCTACAAGACGTGTAAAATTCCGCCCCACAATTTAATATCAAACTAGTCCAACATACAAAGTCATTCTCGGCCAAAGGTGTAACAACATATCAACCTTTTCAATTCCTTTTCAATTCAAGTTGTTTAGTATAACATGTTATCAAGCCGAAATCGATTATAACTACTACAATTTTCAAGTAGGTAACATGCGACAATTCTAATTAACGACCAAATTGTATTTCAATTTCAAATGGCTCACAATGTCATTTCGGATTAGGCTTCTACAATCCATATCACTTAACAATCTTCAATACATAAACTTCATGCTAGTTAAAATGTAAGGCTACAACAATATGTAATCTTATAATACTTAAGAGAACAAGATTGTTACCTTAACAAGCCTTAATCCACTTCAAGATCCGAAGTCGCTCCCTAGCAATTTAAAGCCTCTCCTTGACACTCCAATCCGCCACTTGAAGCCTTTAGGAGATCACAACAACTTTCCTTCAAAATTCAATCCAAACCTAGGAAAGTGACTAGGTTTTCACCTTGCGACTAATACGAAAGCATCACTTTTCCGGGATCTTTCTATTGAGATACCCTTACAATACCCTTATGAACCTTGGTTTAAAGTGTGGAGCCTATTGGACAACAAACAAAAATTTTCCTCTTGAAAAAGTGCCATTGCCGTGAGCTTCACTTAGAGAGCAAGAACAAGATTTTAAATTTTTTTCTAAGTGTTGTAATGACAAAGTCTTGCACTACTAGTGTAGATATAAACTACATTCAAGGGTCTAGATTAGAACATTTGTGTGGCTTGGATACATTTCACTAGGATCAAGCCCAAGTGGCCCTTTGACAAGTCAATTATGTCAAGCTTCAAGACTTAGCAAGACTTGGTCATCTAACTTATGGTCAAATGACCCTTTTACCCATGTCCAAATAGTCCAAGACCAATAAGGGGGTGACACGTGTCGCCCTCCCGTTCGTCGCAATATTTCGTTTTTCGACATTTCCATAATTTCGATAAATTTTTACTAGTCTCAAATCTTAACACTTTTGAATTCTTACGTACGTTCTTATAAACATGTCCTGCAATTTACGGGGTGTAGCAGGTTGAACCGGTAAGGAGAAACCGGTAACCTTACCGGTTAACCGGTCCGGTCCGAACCGGTAAGGAACAAATTAAAAAAAAAAAGTTGTTGGTGCCCAACGGTAACACTACCGTTGGGGCTGGAGGTAGGGGTTGGGGGGAGGGGCCAACGGTTAGTGGATTGTTTGGCTTAATTTTTTTTGTTTTTTAATTTTTTGTTAATTACATTTCTATCCTTTAAAAAATCTATAAATACTCTACATTCTTTTCATTTTTATCACACAATTATTTCTACAATTCTCTCAATTCTCATACTCTCTTAATTCTCTATATTATCAATTCTAAAGTTATTATTATTATTATTCATTTGCAAAGTAGCAAGACTTCGAGCTTCGGCCTACGAGTTTCAATTGAATTCTGAATCCCGAAGTTTGATACACTCGTTTCATTCTCTAATTATTTTATTAAATTGCCATATTTATTTATTGATTATTTAAATATTTTATAATGTCATCGCTAAGGGGAATTGTGTCGGGACTGCGCCATAAATCTAGTTCAAGGGGTAAATTTTTTGTAGGTTCTTCATCATCTAATCAAAATATAGATTATGATCAAATGCAACAAGATTTTGGAATAGAAGATAATGAATATGATAACGTTCAATTAGATAATATTGTTGAACTTGAAGAAACTGAACCTCCTACACCTACTAGTGTTCCTTCTGTCAATGTTGGTACTGCTAGTGGTAGTCGTAGACCTCCTTTACCGTGATTCTACAGTAAGGAGAAAAAGGAGTAAAGTGTGGCTCTTTTATGATAGAGTTGGGGACATTGATAGAGTTAGATGTAATATTTGTGGGAAAACTTACAAACATAAGAGAGGGGGCGGTGATGGGGGGACGGACACTATATGTAGGCATTTATTGAAAGATCATCCGATACAATGGGGTGTTGCCACTGATTTAAAACCCGGTCAACAACAACTTAATCCATTAACGGGGGGTTGACTAAGTACGATCCAAAGAAGGATAGCATTGAATTAGCAAAAATGATTGTCGGAGGTTGTTTACCTTTTTCTTTTGCTTCTTCTTCATATTTAATTACATATATTCAAATAGTATATAATTCTTGTTTTACAGGTGTTCCTCGTAGTACTTGTAGAGCCGATGTTTTTAAACTTTATAATGATTATGTTATTTTTTTGCAATATTTGTTCACTAATCTTCCATGCCTAGTTAGTTTTACTGCAGACATTGGACATGCTTTAAACGGTTATGATTATTTAACAATTACTTGTCATTGAATTGATGAAAATTTTAAAATGAAAAAACGTATTATTACTTTTGGGTATGACGAGGATCAAAGTCATACTGGAAAATATATAAGCGAAACTATTTGTGCTTATGCCAAAAATTATAATCTTTATAGAAAAATACTTTGTATATCATTCGATAATGCATCTAATGATACTACTGATGTAGATCTTTTAAAAGTGGAATTAGAACCGTCACTTCCTGATATATTTCATGTTCGTTGTTCTTGTCATATTTATAATTTAATTGTTAAAAGTTGTCTTGAGTTATTTGCAACTGAAATACAAATTGTCAAAAGAGCTGTTGGAGTTATTCAAGGTAATAATAGAAAAAATAGACTTATAGAATTTAAAGAAAAATGTAAACAATTTGATTTGAGACCTAAATTCAGTCACAAGAGATTATTACACGGTGAAATTATACTTATTTATTTTTAAAAGAATGTTATAAGTATAAAGACCCCATAACACATGTTTCAAATGCTCATTGTAAGAACGCGATTTATATGTTAACCGACGATGTATGGAAATCAATTGCTGAACTTTTAAAAAAATTACGTAAATTTTACACTACTACTGTTAAATTTTCGGGATCTTATTACCCAACAGTTTGTAATGCTTTAGCTGATATAGCTGAAATTTCATATTTACTTTATGGTTTAAAGTCAAATATAAAATATAAAGCTGCAGTTACAGTTATGTTTGAAAAATTTAATTTTTTTTTTCTATTCCTGATATTTATTGTATTGGTGCAGTCTTAAATCCTACTGTTAAAAAAGTAGATTGTCATAATTTAATATTTAGTTTATATACTTATATGGAAGTAGGTGAAACAGAAACTCCATCTTCATTTGATTGCATATGTAACTTGATACTAATTTAGCTAAATTATATGATTATATGCTACATTACATGACAACAACTCTGCTACTAATATTCCTTCTAGGTATGCTTCTGCTTCTGCTTCTGTGTCTACATCTACAGGATTCAATGAAGACGATGAAAATAAATCTTTATCTATATGGAGCACTTTTGCAACAACACAAGCAAACACAACTCGAAATTGTGATGAGATGCATTTTTATTTGCAAAAGCCAACGGAGTCGAAGAGGAACTTTCAACCTTTATAATGGTGACAGGATAACAAAAGACAATTTCCGGTACTAGCAGCTATGTCACGGGATGTTCTTAATGTGTCTATCTCAACAATGGCTTCTGAAAGTGCATTCAGCCAAACACAAGATCAAATAGGAGACACACGTCACTCATTGAGCGGAAGCACATTAGAAGTGTTAGTATGCTTAAGAGATTGGATCAGATTAGAGAGAAGAAATCAAGGATATGAAGACGTTGACTCTCCGGAAGATGAAGAAATCGGCAATATTTTGGAAACCGGGAGCGCAACCGGGACTGAAATTAATACTCCAGATTTAGAGGCTATGGAACAACCTATAAATTACGAAGAACTTGCAAGAAAGATGCATAATATGTAAATACCAATTATTATTACTTCATTATGTACTCTTATTAACAATTAACATTATGAATAATGAAAGTTCGAAAGTTTACATCTTATCATTAGTTTTTTATTTTAGTATCTTTTTAGTTGTAATTTGTTAACTTATCTTATGTCTACTAATTTAATAAATTAATAAATTTTCGGAACAAAAAAAAATAAAAAAAATTAATATAGTTTATATAACTACAATATAACTATAAAGTATAAAGTTATAAACTATATTATATTATTATATTACATATTTAATTTGAATTTAGTTAGATTTTCGAAATTTACAACAAAAAAAAAACCCGGATCGGTAGGCCCGGTTCAACCCGGACCCGCACGGGCCGATCGGAAATCCGATAATGAACCGGACCGGTAGGCCAGGTAAGCCAGTGGATCGGATCGGTAACCGGTTCAATCCGATAACGGGCTACCAGTCCGGTCCGGATCGATCCGTTAGACATGTATAGTTCCATCTAGACATTTTAGAAGAGCCTTTCTTGTGTCATTTAGACACTTTTTACACAATCAACTAAATATGTAAAATGTATGTAACACACTCGCCAATGACATGGCAAAATGACAAATTAAATTAGGACATGTAACATTTGATCAAATAATAATATAAAAAATAAATTTTGTAAAAAGGAAAGTCTATTTTTTGGGCTTTTCACGCGCCTTATTTATGTGAAAATCACGCAAATTGCCATGTCTGCGAACAATGTCTAAATGACACAACGGAGGTCCACCTGAAGTGTTTGGATGGAACAAGCGTTACTTGAGGTGTTCAAGTGACAAATCTGGACGACCACATGTGGGCTGTGGCTAGCGATGAATTTGGCCCATTTAGTACTCCATCCGAATTAAAAAGAGCGTCCACCTAGCTTTTAATTTTTTTGAATAAAAAAGAGTGTTAACTTACAAAATCAAGAAAGAATTAATCTTACATTTTCAAATTTATCTTTGTTAAGTATTATGTGATTAAATCTCAATACCTATTTAATTATGGAAAAATGTGTCCCACTAAAAAGTAATAGTATTAGACCGTTCATTGAACTATTTCAATTCTTGGAAGTTGTAACAAAAACAGAGGCTATCATTGATGGGAGGCATTTACCAATTCTAATCTTGCTCATTTGAGATGGGCGAAGTACACGAATAGTGTTATTTAATTTTTGTTCATTTTTTCATATTTAATTATTTTGGAACAACTTCAGTGATAAAGTCTAATTTTAGACACAATACCTAAAGTTTCATATGGTTGAAGTTCAAACAAAATTGACTGAAGTAATAAAAAAATGGCTGAACTTCATGTAGAAATATATGAACTTCACTCATATTTCTTCATATATTCTGTCTCTTAAGTTAAATTTTGTCAAATCTAACTTCAAATACTATACGTCTGCAAAAATTTAAAAAGACAATGACAAGTTGGCCCGTGAAATTTTTACGTTTGAGATGCACTGCACCAAATTGCTAAATTTGCTAAAAGTCTACCTTGGGCCAAAGGTTCTAGACCAGGATCGGTAACTTGTTTATTGTAACGGGCTTTCTAACTCAAAGCAATAGTTTGGGCCTTTGAAAAGCTTGCATTTGCTTGCTTGGTAGCCTTTTGGGCAGAGTAATTTGGGCCGAATTGGGCTTTAGTGTATCATTAACAATTAACTTTGGGGTTTCAACATGCTCAGCCTAAAATAATTAATCAAAATGTGCATTTTTGGTCCCATTATATAGGATGTATTTGATATTTACACTATTTTTAGAACCGTGTTACTTTTAATATGAAGTAACAATAAAAATTTAACATTACACATCGATAAACAAATGATTTAACGCTTAATGATTTGTTAAATTTGTGAATATTCACAGTCAAAAACTTCAAAAGTGCACGTATCAATTCATTGAAAACTAAATATGTCAAAAATCACGATGACCAAAATTATAATTTGTTGATCAACCGTTTTGCCAAGTCAGGAATACATGACATAAAATTTAGGGAAACAACACTCAATGGCCCTAAAATACAAAATATTTACCCGCCTCATGCCCCTCCTAAACTAATTCCGCTTCTTACCTAACCGACCGAAAATATTTACCCGAGTACGCTCTCGCCCACAATCCTTCCTCCATGATACCATCACAGTGTATTTATATATCATGATGGTATCATATATGATTAAGAGAAGGACTGAAGCGGTCCTCCATAATACCATCTCAATATATTTATATACCACGATCAATAGTACCATGGAAGACTAAGAAGTGTCTCATTGAAGGACTGAAGCAGTCCTCGATGATACCATCACAATATAAGTATATAAGATGATGGTATCATAGAGGGTTTTTCTTAGGAAAGTGTCTTTTTGAATAAATGAATATGATCATCCATGATACCATCTCAGTATATTTATATACTATCCTGATATAATAATTTTGGGGACATTTCGGATAAATAGTTTTTGATATTTTCTGAGGGTACGAAAGTAATGAGAATATGAACGGATAATTATTTTAATTCGAAGGGAAGACACGTTCTTTCCTCTAAAATTTAAACACAATGAGCCATATCTAGAGAAAGTGGTGTAACTAAGAACTTTTTGTAATCACATTTTGCCTACATGTAAGAAGTAAATACAATCTAGCAATGACCAATGTTGGAACAAACGAGCAGGGTATTTTATGAACCAAAAATCATTTACATCTATCAAGTGGAATATGATGTCTTTGAATTAAAAATAAAAATTCTTTGATATGAAACATCTTCACTTCAACCCTAAATTTAAACAAGGGAGTTATTTTCTTTAACTTGGCCATTCTTCCCAGCTAGAAGTGGTGAAGTGGTATCTTTCTCTTTAACCTGACATGATAACAAAAAAAAAATTAGCACGAATAAGGTACAACTACTTAAGCACAACGTACAATATCCTTCAATTCGTTGCGAGGAAAGGGAGAAAAAATCAAGTAAAATTCACAAATAACCACTTTTTAACCCCTGTATTTGAAAAAAAAGTTATTGTCATGGTATTTCAAATTTCACGGATGAAACTCCAGGATTGTTGAGCTTCACATGAGGAATTTAGCACTAATTGACATTGGCTATTTTAAAAAAAAATGAGCCAAAAAGTGTCTAGTAAACACAATTTCTACTAGAAAAACTTACTTGGGTCGTGGAAGAAAGGTCTCCAACTTGTTTCCTTTTGGTTTCATTGACACAAAAATAGGAATATAATCCCATTCCAATAATAGCCACAAGAATTCCAATAATGTTCCTTGAAGTGAAAGGATCATGCAACAATGTGTAGCCAAATCCTAGAACCAAACATGTTTTGAGGTGGCCCAACACTTGATATGTAACTGGTGATGTCTTTCCAATCACTAAAAATGTGCTGAAATTCACTAATACAGCAATCAAGCATGATAGCACTATAAATCTCTGCATTAAGAACACACAACACAAAAAGTAAACTTAGACGCAAATTTAGAATTTAGAATCAGTAAGTCCGATAACAGTCGTTATTTAATTTTTTTTTACACTACACAATAATCCAAAGTGACCCATTTTAATAAATAACCTTATTATTTAATAAAATTTAGCTAATATAATAATTGTATAATCTATATATAACATATAAATAGTATACACCTATTGCATATTTAGTATACACTTGTTATACACCGAGTATACGTGCACCTGCAACAAGCGGTCGCCGCTAGGCGCGTAACCAAATATGAACTGTACCATAGGAACTTTGACGGCGAATAAATATTTTTAGCTGCTGGCTAAAAATGTAAATTTTCCATTTAAAAGTGTTGAGTAGTGCTTTCTTACCATGACAATGGGGGAATATTTGTAGGCAAAAACACTTTGTTTGGTGAGGAATTGATCCACCACAGGCCCAGTCACAAATAGAATAGCTGCTTGGAAAGGGGCTGATTGGTACAACAATTGTGTGGATGAGATGTTGAGCCTCTTTTGAATTGTGTTGGTAAGCTGAATTGGAGGGTTAAGGTCAAATTATGAGATAAAATAATCACACCACATAAAAATGTTATTTTATTAAAAACAATTTTCTACTATATCAAGTCGATTAAAAGATAACTTCAAATAACTGTTTATAATAAGCAAGATTTGTACTCGGGAAAATAAGGTAAATAGCTTCCTATAGCACGTTAAAATACATTGATAATCATAAGAACTCATAACCAAGATTTTCAGTAAAGGAATTGAAAATATAAAGAATGAAACACACCAAAAAGTCAAGAAGTATATATATATATATATATATCCCCTCTTGTTACATTGTTAGCAAGGATGGATCCACCGTTGTAGTTATAGGTTTTGTAAAAGCCGACCAATAACTTTGGCTCAAAAAAATTATATTTGTGTTATAAAAGTTATTTAATATGTATATATAATCTATTTCAGAACTCTGTAAGCAAAAATAATAAAAGGTCCAGAACTCATAAACTAAAAATTACGATTATGTAATTATCGTATATAAGTTAAATCCAAATAAATAGTGGATCATCAAAAGGATACAATTTGCCCAACACAAGTTGTAACAATGGCCAGAAGGGAGAGAACTGTTCCAACAAAATTGAGCTGAAGATCAGTGATGGAGGCAATTCCAACTCCAATCAGCAAAATAAGTAGAGCAAACTTAATATTCTTACTGCAAATGTGTAAAAAAACAATTATTATCACTTTTTATTATATAGTGGAAATTAAAATTTAGAATAATGGATTTACCTCAACTGTTTTTTCAAGAAAAGGGTTTCTAATAGTACTGTAAAAGGTATAATTGCTAGTTTTGTCATCTGCAAACACAAACATAAAAGCACAAAAATAAACGTTGGGCAACTTATTTATAATTATTTCTGCCAAAATTTAAACGAGCTAGATTATGATTCATTTTTTTTTTTGATGACCCAGGTATCGGGGAACCCTCATTCCCCCCTATCGCTAGTACCTGTACACAAGCACGTCTTTGGACTCCTGGGCGATGGGGCCGCTCTTGACACCCCACTGGGTAAATCGCGGGATGTGCACGTGTCGGTGTCTGCTGCGTCCAACGGATCAATACATCTGGTCGACCTCACGGGACACATGCGGAGAATCAAACCCACATCGCAACATGCCCGCGCGGCTTTTAGCGCCCAGGCTTAATCACAAGTATATGCCCCGGAGAGCGATGTCCTAGTGAGAATCGAACCTGTGACCCTAGGGCCACAAGTTCGACCTTCGCCCAGCAAGCTGAACGATTCAGACAAAAACTTTGAGGGTAAACTTTTTATACTAGTCATCCCCACCGCAACACTACGGCTCCACACACAAGAAACCCGCTCCATCCCGGCCTACGAATTGGAGTGCATGAGGCTGCGGTGACGGTGGAAGAATTTTTATGAGGCTTGGTTACGATCTCAGTCGTAGAATCGAACTCGAGGCGGCAAAGAATACCCTTAGTGTAATGACCACTTGGCCAAACACCTGGAATCTGAAATAACACATCAAACTATTGGGTACGAGTCAAAATAGTGTACACACAACAAGTTCAAGTACAACCCGAACCCAAACATGAAAAACCAAATTTGAAATAAGAATTACATAAATTTAAAAGAATTTAAACTGATACTATAAGAAAATACATTAGCTTTCACTTTATTTTCAAAAAGGAAATAGAAACGGAGGGCAGATTGACCGTGATAGGAATTATGACCCATTATTTGCTCCGACCAAACTTTGGATTAGTTGGGTCATGACCCGTTTATTAACGTGATCGTAATGAATTATGATCTGTCCAAATTTGACCCGGCCTGACCATTTGCCACTTTAGTGTACATCACATTCACACACTATATAATTTCTTTTTGCTCTTATACCATTTAAAATAGATGTAAATATAATTTGACACTGATATTATACCTGGTAGAAGCCAATGGAATTAAAGCCAAGGCTAAGGTTGAGAAAGCCAATGGATACTCCATTTAATATGCCAAAGAGCATTACTGTCTTCATGTCAATGGGCTTGTTCTCAAAGAAATTGAATTTCAGTGCCACATGAAGTGTGCAATATGTCACCATCAAATGCCAACTTGTTAATGTTGTGGCTATAATTGAAAAAACAAATAGGCATTAGTACATTACTAATCCGTGGAAAATAAATAAATAACTGATCTTGAACTAATTATTTAGTACTTTTAATCCCTCAAATAAGAGCAAATTTTAATTTTAGTTTTGTGACTCTGCAAGGATAGAGAACCCATCGTTGTCTCTATCGAAGATTTTGGGAAGTCGAAATAGGAGAGCACTATCTTGGAGGATCTCTCGAAAACAGCCCCTCTATCTATCAAGGTAGATGTAAGGTTTGTGTACACTCTACCCTCTTCAGAAAGTTTGCAACTAATATTTGTTATCTTACTGAAAGTTTGGTGAGTACTATGATTAGTTATACATATTTTATTGATAAAAAAATATTCTATTAAATGCCAGAATTAAGTGCAAGTGAGAGGAAAATGAAATATTACCAAAGGGAAAACCAAGATTACTCATCAAGGCTTTGTTGCAAATGACAATGGAGACTGAGGATGCCACTGATAGAAACAGTGCTCCTACCACACCCAACTGGAAACTTGTCATTTCTCCCATCTTCATCAACCACAATAAATAAAAATATATTAGCCTGATACTTATAATCATTGATTAATATGTAAAAATTGGACAATTTATCATAATACTTTAATATTTTTTATAATATGATATGTCGCCAACCAAAGAGTGTTGTGGGATTAATCAGAGGTTTTATGTTTGAGTGCTAGAAATGAAAATCTCATTTCATTTCTGATGTGAGACTCTTAACAAGATATTCACGCTGATCTTGATTTTACAAAATTTCAGTTTCCATCTTAACAAACATAAATGCATGTAAAACACCATTAATATCAACACAATAGAAAGACTAAAACAAAGAACATGGAATTGAAAAGGATATAATGGAGATTACCTCTTCAAATTGTGATGGTGTGATTATACAAATGTAATTTGAAGTGATAGAATGAGATTTTTTTTTCTTCACTACAACAAATCGCTTCAATGAGAATGTGTCGAAGAATGAAATATGCAATGCCTTTATGTTGGAGTGTGGTTGGTGCTATATAACGTCGTTAATTTTAGCTATGGTTGGTTTTCAAGGCCTAACGGTTTATATAAGCAAAGCCATTATTTTACTAACATTAGGTTAATTTTTTAAAAACATTTTTAGTTAGGCTTTTAAAATTTTTTTTTACCCCCTGTAATCGTCGCTGGTATATATTCAATGTAGGATTAATATATAATATATACACACTAATTATTTATACATAGACTTTATAGTGATTATACTGGCTAAATTTCTTTAAGAAGCAAATATTATGATTTTTTGTGGGTTGTTGACTGATATGTAGTGCCAAAATCTCATTTTTGATAATGATGATGTTCATGCTAGTTTGTATGTATCTCGAGATTAATTTACACTAGTAGCCACCTTTGTAGCTTAGTATTTAATATTCTCCGTTCTAATTTATGTGATACACTTTTATTTAGCATACACTTTAAGAAATAAAAACTTCTGAATCTTATGGTCTAAAATAAGTCAAAGATATTTGTGTGGTGTAGGTAGTTTGACTATTTAATCGGATATCTGTCCTATCAACACATGAATAGGGTATTTCTGCTCGCAGATAAATTAAGCTAACAAATATTCTTATTAAATTAACCCTAAGATAATGGACTAATCATTCATACAACCAAAGTAAGGAATATTGTTTTTAATGAATAAACATGCATGTATTTTAGATAATACATGTACTTGCTCGTTTACTAAACCTCTAAATAGATCTCCTAACAAGACAACGGCGTGGTTTTATTTTTGTTTCATCTAAATCTAACAACGAATCAAATATAAAGTTTAAGTGGTCCAAAATTAAATAACCCTTAATGCTCTATTAATTACACACAGAGAGTGAGTGACAATTTGATAATATTTTATTTAAAAAATTATTGGCTCACCTAATTAGGAAATAAATAAACAAGTCTTAATACAGAAGCCAGAAAGGTGAAGTGAACATTTCAAAATGTGACAATGTACCTGCCAATACTAGAAAAACCATTGACAATGTGTTTGGAATTTGATTACGTCCATAATCATTATCACAATATTAATTTTAGTCATTGGAATTTGATAAGCTGTCAATTCCTTTAATTAAAGAATATTTATTACTAACCATATTTTCTTCAATATTCATATTTATAGACGAATATCACTACTTACTAAATATATTTTGATGGAAATTCAGAAACATTTTTGGTCGAGGTCCAACGAAATGCCCGGATGAGTGTATGATTTGTTCATGTGTTACTTAGACATTTAGACACATATGTTGGTAAGAGTGATGAAACCATGAATTCTAGCAAGAGGATTACAAAAATTTAGGAATATTACGATTATATATGAACCTCCAATTAGTTTGGGATTTAAGAAAATGTTTGACATATGTTCTCTTTAATTTTGAAGTAGATTAATGGAGAAGAGTTGATTAAGCAGTTATTACTATTTTAAATGAAATGATTAGAGGAAAAAACTAGGAGATTTTTCATGATTACTCAGGCGGCCTAAAATATTCATTGTTAAATAACTATTACCAATTATACCTTTACAAAATTACACAATATCAGTTAATATACTTTGTACACCTGCCCAAAGGGCTCACTATTTCTCCTTTAGCATGGAATTCGCAATCTGTCTTTAGCTATGTTTGCCTACACTCCTAGATTACCACATTGGGAAGAAAAATTAAGTACTGAAAAATAGACCTAGGACTTTGGTCTAATGTAAGAGCTCGAGTACAATGTGTGAATTAGGCGCATTGTCACACGTTCGAACCCAGAGGGGCATTAACTAAAACATAGTTTCCACGATGACAATGCCTTCTTCTCTTTCTATTTTTGAGGTTTGACACGAAAGTAAAACTCTGGACACTTGAACATGCGATGGACGGTTTTTGCATAAAAAAAGAAGCTAAGGTTCAAAAGGACCAATGAAACTGCCAAAAAAGCCTAGTATTTAAGTGGAGAAAGAGAAACGCACCCATTATCCATTGAGTTTAAAATCAGTGCTACTGGCCTCGAGGATTTATCGATTATTCAAAAAAACAACAAATTATACGCAGAAAACATCGACTACAAACCTTGTGTACCATCTATATGCACAAGAACCTTCCAATATCTAATGGTTTAGCGTTCACTAGCTACATAGAATTTAAGAAAAGATAATAAAAAGAATGAGCACACCCCTAGAAACACAAAAAAGAAGAAGAGAAAATAGGTGAAAGAAGCAATGTACTGTTGATATAATAATTTGTATACGTTTAAATAACCTTTCAACACAATCTGTTAAACACTTGGTAAAAACATATTACACATTATAAAAATTTACTTAACAGTAAATTAATCAAAAAAACAACAAAACCAGTAGACGAAACAAAATCTGGTTTGGAAAAATAATTAAAATATTTTTTCAGAATATAATCGAACCCACTTAGTTCAAAGTGTGTCCTTAAGAAAATTATTCCCCTCACAGTACTCGAGGTTAATGGAATATCCTCTCCCAGGATAGAACGATTATCTTACCAGAATAGTAGTACTCTAAATTCAGGTAGCGATGAACCACTCAACGACAGTAAATTACACTGAAATTTGTTTGTGCAGAAGAAGAAGTTTCAGAAAGTTAGTAAAAAATTCTGAGGAATCAAACAAATTTATAGCCTTGGAAGTACTGTTTCTGAAGGTTTGCAACCCTTCTGAACAGTCACTTTAAAACTGGCGGGAAAATAAATTTCTAGGAAAGAATTCCGCGTCGGCGTCGCGGCACGATGGTGGCGTAGCGGCTGCGTGTCTTCAGACTTCCGGGACTTAGCGCCGTCGACGTGATTTTCGACGGTGCTTGCCTCGGGTCAATAAATAATAATTAATTAAGGACAATTTGATCCAAAAAGATTATCAATCAATCAAATCATTTGACCGAAGCCGAAGCCGAGCGACGACGACGGCGCGGGGGGAGACCCTCTTCTTAACCCTTTAGCAACAAGAAGGAGTACTTCTACTTTTAAGTAGAATGAACTTTTCTTTCCACTACCGATGAAGGACAAAAACTTATTTTAATAAGCAAAAGGGACAACTCACTTTTTTTCCCTCTCTCCATTTCCCATTTAACCTGTCATTGAAACCTAACAATCCCCCACATGAATGGGGAATGACTATAAGATAAAGGAATGTATGGACAAGTGTGTAATTTACAAGCAAGGATTAATTGCATCTGGATAAGTAGGTTTCCCTTTGAACTTTCCGTAGTGAACATATGTTAGATATACTCGATCAATCGGTAGATTTGATATCTTTGAACCGTCGAACTTTTTTGTATACCTAGACAACATAAGTCACACAATCAACCCTCAACCGTTTATGGTTCTCACGGTTGTGTTCGTTTTAGCGATGAACTGCATGGTCTCATGAGTGCATAGAGAATGGGCCTTCACTATCATTCCCTTTTAAAACGTCTTACACTTAACACTCACATAGGTGATTTCTAAACATATGGTCCTATAGCCACATTATCTGGTCATACATTTCCAGATTTAGATAATCATTAAAAAACCTTAATGCTTGATTAACTCATTAACAAGCCATAAAGTTTTATCCTTATTTCTGAACATTGTTTTCATCCGAGAATGAGTTGAGTTATTTGACAATGTTGAACCGTCAGTCACAACTTTGTTTGATCTCCTTGAACCTAGCTCTTGCGATCTCCAGTCTGCTAGGTAGAGTTACCGCCATGATGACTTGTCCTCGGCCTTAACCTCATTCTCATTGATGATCTACTAACTCCCTCTCTAGATAAGTCTTTTGTAAGCGGATCTGCCACATTATCTCATGACTTTACATAGTCAATCGTGATAACGCCACTAGAGAGGAGTTGTCTAACGGTATTGTGTCTCTGTCGTATGTGACGAAATTTTTCGTTATACATTACGCTCCGCCTACCTATTCTTGCTTGGTATCATGATGTATACATATAGGAGCCAAAGGTTTGGGCCAGAATTGAATATCTTCTAAGAAATTCCGGAGCCATTCAGATTCCATTGTAGAGCGGGCTATGCATGCCTGTTTTGATGATTTCCAAGACATTGCTCCTCCACCAATGGTGAAAACATATTCACTCGTGGATTTAACTTCAAATGATCCGGTGATCCAGTTTGCATCACTATATCCCTCAAGTACTGCGGGATATTTATTATAATGCAAAGCATAGTTTTGAGTGTGTTTTAAGTACCCCAAGACTCGTTTCATTGCCATCCAATGAGTTTGATTGAGATTACTTGTGAATTGACTCAGCTTGCTTATAGCACATGCTATATCTGATCGTGTACAATTCATAATATACATCAAACTTCCCAAAACTCGTGCATAGTCCAATTGTGAGTCACTTTCACCTTCATTCTTTTGAAGTGCAAAACTTACATTAATTGAAGTCTTTGCCATATTAAAATTTAAATACTTGAACTTGTCAAGTACCTTTTCAATATAATGTGACTGTGATAATGCTAACCTTGTGGAGTTTTATGGATCCTAATGTCTAAGATCAAATCAGCAACTCCTAAGTCTTTCATATCAAATTTGCTAGCGAGCATACGCTTCGTAGCATTTATATCGGTAATATCTCTACTCATTATCAACATGTCATCAACATATAAACAAACAATGACTTCATGATTTGGAGTATTTAATGTAAACATATTTGTCACACTCATTAATCTTAAATCCATTTGTCAACATTGTTTGGTCAAATTTCGCATGCCATTGTTTGGGTACTTGTTTAAGTCCATAAAGCGACTTAACAAGTTTGCACACTTTCCTTTCTTTACCGGGAACCACAGAACCTCAGGTTGTTCCATGTAAATTTCTTCCTCCAATTCTCCATTTAAGAAAGCTGTCGTGACATCCATTTGATGGATTTCAAGACCATATACGGCCACCAGTGCCACTAACACCCGAATATATGTTATTCTTGTTACCGGCGAATATGTGTCAAAGTAATCAAGACCTTCCTTTTGTCTATAACTTTTGACCACAAGTCTTGCCTTATATTTTTCGATAGTGCCATCAGCTTTTATTTTCCTTTTAAAAATTCACTTTGATCCTAAAGGTTTATTTCCAGGAGGAAGATCAACCAATTCTCATGTATGGTTGTTCAAGATTGATTCAATCTCACTATTGACATCTTCTTTCCAAAATGTTGAATCAGAAGATGACATTGCTGCTTTAAATGTTTGAGGCTCATTTTCAAGCAAGAATGTTACAAAATCTGGTCCAAAGGAAGTAGATGTCTTTTGACGTTTGCTACGCCTTGAATCCTCTTTGCTTGGTGTACTTCCTTTGGTTCTTCCCGCGGTCGTTTAGATCTTTCACTTGACGACTCACATTCAGTTTTATACGGATAGATGTTTTCAAAGAATTCAGCATTATCTGATTCAATTACCGTATTAACATGAATTTCGGGATTGTCCGATTTGTGAACCAAAAACCGACAAGCTTTGTTGTTTGTAGCATAGCCAATAAAAACACAATCCATAATTTTTGGTCCGATTTTTACCCTTTTGGGCAAAGGAACTTGGACCTTTGCTAAACACTCCCACACTTTGAAATATTTCAAGTTGGGTTTTCTTCCTTTCCATAGTTCATATGGAATAAATTGTGTTTTGCTGTGGGGCACTCTGTTGAGTATTCGGTTAGCTGTAAGGATAACTTTCCCCCACAAGCTCTGCGGTAAACCAGAACTTATTAATAAAGCATTCATCATTTCCTTTAATGTTCAGTTTTTTCTTTCCGCAATTCCATTTGATTGTGATGTGTAAGGGGCAGTAGTTTGATGAATAATTTCATATTCCAAACATGTCTCTGCAAAAGGAGATTCGTACTCTCACCCCTATCACTTCTAATCATTTTGATCAATTGATTTTCCACTTCGTTCTTGTATTGCTTAAATGCATCAATTGCTTCATCCTTACTATTAAGCAAATACACATAACAATATCGAGTGCAATCGTCAATAAAAGTTATAAAATACTTTTTTCCCACCGCGAGATGGTATTGACTTCATGTCACATATATCTGTGTGAATTAAGTCTAAAAGATTTGAATTCCTATCAATAGACTTATATGAATGTTTAACAAACTTAGATTCAACACAGATTTCACATTTTGATTTGTTACACTCGAATTTAGGCAATACTTCTAAATTAATCAATTTTCGCAAGGTTTTGTAATTGACATGTCCTAAACGAACATGCCATAAATCATTTGACTCCAATAAGTAAGCATTTGAATTCTTATTAATACTGTCAACAACCATTACATTGAGTTTGAAAAGGCCCTCGATGAGGTAGCCCTTTCCTATGAACATATCATTCTTACTTATTACAATTTTCTCACTAACCAACACGCACTTAAAACCGTTTTTGACGAGTAGTCCGGCTGAAACTAAATTCCGAATTGTTGGAACGTGCAGAACATTGTTGAGAGTCAGGACCTTGCCGGAAGTCATATTCAGAAGTATCTTCTCATATCCTTCAACCTTGGTTGTTGCCGTATTTTCCATAATGACCTCTTGGGTCCAATGGAGCATAGGTTGCAAATGCTTCTTTTGCAGCGCAAACATGTCGAGTGGCACCAGAATCAAGCCACCACTCCTTTGGATTTCCAACCAAATTGCACTCCGATAGCATTGCACACAGATCATTCAACATATAGGCTCGTCCTTTTCCCTTGTCCTTTTTCGGGAGACGACAATTTAGGGCTTTGGGGCCAGCTTTTCCACAATTAAAGCAGTTGCCCTTGAACCTTTTCTTGTTAGGATCCTTCTCCTTTCCAGAAGGCCTTTTCCTTTTCTGGTTCTTTTTCGAAGCAACATCTTCAACGACGTTTGCCCCTTCAATTGCCATTATTTATTTGTCACTGTCAAATCGACAAAATGTTTTAATAATAAAACCATAATAACAATTAATTCACAGACAACGATGAAGATTTTATTTCTTCAAATCACAGTTGAATTATGAAACTTAAACGATGAAAATTTTATTTCTTCAAATCGCAGTATAATTATGAAACTTTAGTGTTCCAACGAAGTTTTTATATCTTCGAGTCAGAATACTAATATTCATATGGAGTAGAAAACTACACAAGTTTTAATCTCCTTAAACAGAACGATGAAGTTTTTATGTTCTTCAAATCTTTGTACAAGTATGAACTTTAATATTCCAACGAAGTTTTTATGTCTTCAAGTTAGAATATGAAATTTCATACGGAGTAGAAAATCATACATGTTTTAGTCTCCAAACCATAATACAAATTAAAATAAAAAATATAATTTCCTTAAGATTGTTGGTATAATAATCTGTATACGTTTAAATAACGTTTCAACACAATCTATTAAACACTTAGTAAAAACAGATTACACATTATAAAAATTTACTTAACAGTAAATTAATCAAAAAAATAACAAAACCAGTAGACGAAACAAAATCTGGTTTGGAAAATAATTAAAATATTTTTTCAGAATATAATCAAGCCCACTTAGTTCAAAGTGTGTCCTTAAGAAAATTATTCCCCTCACAGTACTCGAGGTTAATGGAATATTCCCTCCCAGGATAGAACGATTATCTTACCAGAATAGCAGTACTCCAAATTCAGGTAGCAGCGAACCACTCAACGGCAGTAAATTACACTGGAATTTGTTTGTGCAGAAGAAGTTTCAGAAAGTTAGTAAAAAATTCTGAGGAATCAAACGAATTTATAGCTTTGGAAGTACTGTTTCTGAAGGTTTGCAACCCTTCTGAACAATCACTTTAAAACTGGTGGGAAAATAAATTTCTGGGAAAGAATTCCGCGTCGGCGCATGACCACGATGGTAGGCGCCATGGCATCAAATGTCTTCTGACTTTTCGGTGGCGCCGTCAACGTGATTTTCGACGGTGCTTGCCTCGAGTCAATAAATAATAATTAATTAAGTAATTAAGGACAATTTGATCCAAAAAGATTATCAATCAGACCGAGACCGAAGCCGAAGCCGAAGCCGAGCCGAGCGACGACGACGGCGCGAGGAGAGACCCTCTTCTTAACCCTTTAGCAACAAGAAGGAGTACTTCTACTTTTAAGTAGAAGAACTTTTCTTTCCATTACCGATGAAGGACAAATGGTTATTTTAATAAGCAAAAGGGACAACTCACTTTTTTTCCCTCCCTCCATTTTCCATTTAACCTGTCATTGAAACCCAACATGTACAAGACATTCTGAGGTGTGTTATACTCGAGTTTTTCCATGCTGGGCAAAATACGCTTTATCTGCATTAGCTAACCGATCTTGGAACATTGCCCATTCACTTCTACATCTCTCTCTTACCTAGAAAAGAGAAACCAAATTCACTTTTACCCACTAGAATCCAAGGCAAATAGCGTATCATATTGCGAACAAAATTGGAGGCACGGAATGGATATGCTTACCCCTTCTCACGGAGCTTTGCTATTCTCGGGCTGACCCTGTGATCCAAGAAGACAGTGTCGAAAAACGAAGCAAGAACAAAGAAGCAAATGAACTAATGAGTCAGTTGCATAATAAACCAGCGGGAGCTTTGAGCTCTAGTTATATATAGAGCCAATGTGTGAAGAAGCAAAAACAGTTGAACGTTAGGATTATATTTCATACCAAAAGCAGAGCGTTCTTTCTCTCGGTTTGTCACTAAGTTATCTTCCGTCAGAGAGACAACAAGCAATATTTATCAAATTTATAGCAAGCAGAAGTAACGTTGATATATCCTTTAACATAAGTCTGGACAAACTTGAAAGGGACAAAAAGGAAATGGTTTTCAAATTTTACTTTGTCAAAGAAAAAAAGAAGTGGGATAAGGTTGTTGGCTTTGAGGTGAACATTAAAGTATTGTTGACGAGACTTTATTCGTTCGAACTCAACTGCTATAATCACTAAAGTAACACTAGATTCAATTGACATTATCTCAAGGACTCAGAAAGGTGAATGCTTTGGATGTTTACTCCTATTAGAGGGTGAGGCAGGTGATTGAAGACTAGGAAACAGAGAAGGAAACTGGTAAGAGAGATATATGCAGTCATACAAATATCATCCTTTCAAAGAGCGAGAGAAGATTTGAATTCTCATGGGTCTTGCTAAAGTTTAGTTCACGATCAATTTGGACATGATGGTCCTGGTTGCTTAAAATATGAAAATGTAATTGACAAACTACCAATTTGTGTACTAGTAACCACATAGGCTCCTTGAAATTTCAATTGACTAACCTGATTCCCAAAAGGAATAATGTGTACTAGTAACCACATAGGCTCCTTGAAATTTCAATTGACTAACCTGATTCCCAAAGGAATAACTTGATGCACAATCCACTGTGAATCGACTACGCCAATTTTTTCATGAGCAGGCTGCGCAGATCAAGAGATTAACAATAAGATTATACCAAAGGGTCCACCATACTCTGATTTGTTTTTAAAAAACTCCTAAAAGAGTGAAGACGACTATTAATTTCCATGTCTTCGGGGTTATCAATGCTCTCCAGGTGCAGATCTCTCTCTCTTTTACAATTTTACCACGGGTGCAGGTCTTCTGCTACCATTCTGCATAAGAACGTATCTAGGAGAACTACTAACCTCTGCAAATCTTCTTAGTGCAAAATCCAATCCCCATCCGTGCACCAAATCATTCTATACCCAAACATCAGGTCAAGGTACAAGAATTAGTTTAGTGTTATAGAAATGGAAATCGTGAGGAGATGGAAGTGATACCAAGTGTAAGAACAAACCCGAATCATGTGCCAAACACATCGCCAAGCTTCTCGAGAGAATACGGGAGCCATTATTTCCACAAAACTGTACATAAAAAGATGAACCAAAACAACAACTATAAGTTGCACGCCAATGATTAAGGCATCGGAATATTCTGTTGCTGACAATTGTTAGTTGACGAGTCTTGCATAATCAATTTTCCAAAGGAAACTCAAATAGATCATACCGTATATCTGAGTGCTAACACAACAGAATTAGCCCGAACCCACTATGTGGGATTTCACTGGGTATGTTGTTGTAACACAAAGGTTGTCTAGTCATACCCTGGGAAAATTCTATCTAACATCTTGTGAAATACAGGAGAAAAAAAAAAGGCACAGCCAAATTGTAATGTTGTACTACTCGTGAACTGCAACATTTTTCCTCTTTATCTCTTTTTAGAGTAACATATAAATAAAGTTCAAATGATTTCTGCAGGCAAGTAAATTTTTAGGCTCACTCTAGTTGAAGGTGCATTAAAGGAGTTCCACTTTAATGATGTTGCTAAGACAAGCTGGACCAGAAAGAAGCTCATAAATACGTGCTTAGTAATACTAAGGGTGGAAGTGAAACTTATGAAAGCACATGTTTAGTCTTAAATTACATACTATCTCAAAAGAAAGGATAATATTAGGTATATTACTTGAGTTTAATCATGACGAGTAAGTTATCATTTAGATCAATATTGCTGAACAATAATCTATTTAAGTATGTGAATGTTTTCAGAAAAAGAGCAGAACCGAGCTAATAATGTTATGAGCACACAATTTGAGGGGTACAGAGGTGAAATTGCACCCAGCGGTTTGCATAAGTTAGAGATAGAGAGAGATAGAGAGGGAGTACACTGCACAAGGAGGCAAATGTGGATCACTGCACCAGCCTGGTTTCTCTTCTGTATCCCTGTTTACCACCAACACATGTTAATTTCCAGAGTGATTCCATCCAAATTAGGAAAACAAATATTATCAAGAGGGATAGATGCTCCCCCCCTCCCCGGGTGGGGTGTGGTGGTGGTGGTGGTAGGGGGGGGGGGGTAAACACAATGAACATACTTGTGAACTTCTCTACCCCTCCTCTTAGTCATCTGCCAAGTGAGTCCATTGTTGGATTCAAACCAGGCAGAGAGATGTCTAGACCATGTTTCTTAACTAGTTGAATATATCTGCCATATTCAGGTGAAGATATTCACATGGAAGAAAATTATAAAGAGACCAAATACTTTTTTTAAAGAATGAAAAATCATGTGACAGAACCATGCAACGGCACCTACTTCTCTGCATTGAAATGCTCAACTCCAAGATCTTCATCCCATATAAATATGTAATCATAGGCAGCTACAACATCTGGATGCAAAAACCTCTTTGCATACCACCTGTCATAGGAAAGCAATAACAAATTATGAACGAAAATGGATTGGATTTAACTTATATACACTGAAAATAAATGTATTCTAACCTATTCTAACATTCTGCCTGTCTTACTTTTCAGGTTACAAAGTCCACTTTTTATGGACAGTTAAATGTAGTTATTTTTTTGTGAAAATTTGTTTTACACAGTCAGTGTATAGAAAAAATCAAAAGGATTAGTTATTGTATGCAAACAACATTCTCGTCATTTTATGTCCTATACAGGGAGCCGAACGCGGAAGTAGAAAGGGACTTCCTGAATCGGTAAGAGCTCACTCTCGCATATTATTCTTGAAATCTTGGATAAAAACAGAGTCAGAATACAAAAGGTAATAACTAAACTCGACGTCTTACCATTTTGTCTGCTTCCTAACACTGATGTGAACTGCACGCTTGGACCATTCAAATTGATCCCACTCACTTGTTCGGCCATCATAATGGAAAAGAAAAATTTGGAAATACTCTGAAAACTAATCCATGTATAAAATATAAGACTCAGTATATGGAGTACAACGTCAACAGTCAAGAGAAAAGAGAAATAAACGCTAGTGCTCTATAATATCAACAATATCTATTCAATAGAATTGCTTCATTGATGTAACATTTTTAACCTCTGCGTCAATGTTGTTCTTTTGATCCAAGCCAACTGTAAATGTAACCAATTACTTGGTTTTTTTTGTCAGATCCTGAAAATACCACAAATTTTTTAAACACAGCTATACCAGAAGAAACACCAACTGAAAAAAGACAATTTTGAGTATTTTTGTTAAACAATACCATTAGAGATATTTGCTTCATACCTCACTTGGTTCACCCCACAACCTTCGCAAATAAAAATCTGATTCTAAAACCACAATCCCTGGTGGCAATGACTCTGCACCACGAGGATATGTTGGAACATATATCTGCATAAGGAAAGCAAACCATCAATATCTTTGAACAAATGTCTAGCTGTTCCAGATCCCAAACCAACCACGGCAGTTGGAATAAATATCCTACACCATCCCCCCAATGCAAGATAATCATGTATTATGCATTTATGCCCTTAAAATTTTCTCTTTGTTCTGCAGGGAATTAGAAAAGCTTGTCACAAAACCAATAGAAAGAAAAGTTTGGCGCCTTCAGATATGAACCATGCATACTACCATAACAATGCACCATTGACCCAGTACTCAATGTTTCTAGCTAATTTCATGCTACTACTCCCTCAAACCAAACTTTCGGGACATAATATTGTTTTGGAAAACAAGGCTGACATTTGATATGACAAAATGTTTCCCAATCGAAAGCATTTTCCTTGAGAATGTTTTACAAAAGAAACACCACCTTAATTCATTCTGTTATTATGGTAGATGTGACTGTAGTTGGGGATAGGGGTGGCAATGGGGCAGGTTAGGGCGGGTTAGGGCAGGGCAAGCCTTGACCTGCTAAGATGTTAACCCGCCCTGCCCTGCCCCGTTTTAGCATTTTTTAAAAATTTACCCTGCCCTGCCCCGTTAAGCCGTTTATGTTATTTTTCATTTTTCACTTTCAACTTGACTTCTTTTAATCTTTTTTTTAAATGGATGAACAATCAGTCTATTGTCATAATTTCTTAATATCAAGTAATTTATGAACTGAGTTTATTTTTTAAATGTTATTCCGTTCTTTCAACATTACGCACTTCCCACTTGTAAGGGTTACAACTCTCAAACCGTAACCCCAAATAAGGTATTTCTTACGCCAAGCTGAAGGTAACACGGAGACCTAACACTATCCCAAGTTTACTCTTGAAATACTTAGTGTAACTAGTACAAATTCACGTAAGAACAACCCTATAAAAATTGTATCGCCAAAACTTTTATGAAACAAGACGCAATTTTAAAACAGTCATAACTTCTTATCCGTAAGTCGGATTAATCCCCATAAAGTATCAAACTGTCGAGTACAAAGAAAACTAGAACTTTTATTCAGCACAAACTTTCAGATTCTTTACCGATTTGTATAGTTTTTACGTTATACATTCTGCCCTTCTAGATTTCGGTTGATCCGAGGCAGAAACTTTAAACAGTGATAACTTTCAAACCGTAAGTCGGATTTTCCCCCGTAAAGTCTCAAACTGTCGATAACGGAGTAATCTAGAACTTTTATTCAGCACAAACTTTCAGATGCTTTACCGATTTGTACAATTTTTACGTAATACATTCTGCCCTTCCAGATTTCGGTTGATCCGAGGCAAAAACTTTAAACAGTGATAACTTTCAAATCATAAGTCAGATTAATCCCGTAAAGTCTCAATATGACCGTAACAGAAAGATGTACAACTCTATAAAAATTTATCCAATTCTAACAAGTACAACCCAGCGTAACAAATTATATCTTTAAATTTGCACAAAGAAAACTTTGCCCTATTGACTGCCCTGTTCTATTTAGAATTTTAAAACAATGTGTTTTGCCCTGTCCCGCCCTGCCCTGTCCCGCCCTGTCCCGTTCCGTTTAAGCATTGCTCTGCTCTGCCCCGTTTAACGTTTGATCTGTCCTACCCCGCCCTGCCCTGCCCCATTTGCCATCCCTAGTTGGGGATGGGGGAGGGGGATCAACTATGTTTGGTGATATTTCTAGATAGTAAAACATAAAAACAATAATGTTGGCAAGAGTGAGTAATAGTATATATTGGGAGAAGAGGCTGTTGAAATGGAGAAAAAAACTGAAAGCTGATGTCACACACATATATATCCCAAAATTTATTCCTTTAGATTTCAGGGTACAGCTTCAATGTAAATTTGCTAATTTGAGCCACAAACAAGAAGCCACATAAGATGCAACCCAGGAAGTATTTAACCTCTCGCAGAATGCTCGCTGAGGGCAGGATTAGCAAGAAGCGATCAGGCTGGCACACGCCCTTTAGTCTGAAACCGTCTTGTGCTATGCTATATAAATACGTAGACTCATCTTTGGGAATCCATGGTAACTTAGCCCACAGGAAAGCTCTGCCCACTCTCACGGTCCACTATGGAAGGAAAGGTAGTGCTGGAAAGAATCCACGTCGGGGCGACCGCCTATCAATTTTAATTTCCCCACTCTGCCGGAGGCGGAACCGTTGGAATGGATGGCGGAGAGTAGGTGGCAAGCAGTTATATGGATACGGTGCTTTACCCGTAGACGCTTCTCCAGCTCTCGCAAGAATTGTATGGGAGTCGCCCTCGGAGGGACTTCCCGAGTCGGAAATCGGATTCTATTTGATCTTCTTTCTTGTCTGAGACTGATGACATCTTAGAAGGAAAGTGAGGCACTACAGGTATTGGATTCCGCTTGTCGTAGAGCGACCTTCTGTTCTTTCAGTTGTGTAAGCCTCGTCGCTTCTGGCCGCCTTATTCCGTCACCCGAGATCCAAGTCAGCACCGGCAAAGATCTCTTGATTCCTCGCGGCCGGGCCGGCTTGGCATGAGGAGAGGAAGAACAAAGCAAGAATGAAAGAAGTCTAAACCGTCAAGCAATTACTGGGGGGAGAAGACAAATATCCAATGTTTCTTGAATCTTGAGTTTGCAGAAAAAACTTTAACTTCTTTAGCCAGTAATGAAATACATAAAGTTAGAAGAAATCACTCAATCACTTAACTAGCTGAATGAAATATAAAAAAGCACTGGAATTGGGAATCACTTAACTAGATTTGGTTCATGCAAGTACTAATGAAGCAACTGCAAAAAAACAAATGCACAGAGGTCTAAGAGCAAATTAAAATCCCTTCGATATACAAAAGCTAAACTTCAATTATCCAGAAAGAGAAAAAGCAATGAGATAGGATAAACTACATGAGACTCAGATTTCAGATCCAAGCCTTAAAAATGGGGTTTAACTTTGAAAGAAATTGGCAATTTTTCTCTCAGAATTTATCCTTTTGAGACTGTTCACCAAAGAAATGGTCCACCATAATATGCCTGTAGCAGCCATGAATAATCGAAAACCGGAGAACATCAGATCAACCTAAAATCAGGCTGTTAAATATACCCTTCTTGTGTATATCTATACAAATATGCCCTTCTTTTTTCCCTTCATTACTAGCAAATGTAATATTTGCACCACCAACTAATGGGACAAATAACCACACACCCAGTTGTACAGAAACCAACATGTGTTAACTGGAACGCTTAGCCATGGCTGAAACAGGAATCAGCAGTTTAGCACCATCAATCCTAATCATTAATCCAAGATCTTAAAGGGCATCCCGGTACACTAAGCTCCCGTTATGCAAGGGGTCCGGGAAAGGGCCGGAACACAAGAGCCTATTGTACGCAATTTTACCCTACATTTCTGCAAGAGGTTGTTTCACGGCTCGAATCCGTGACCACGAGGTCACATGACATCAACTTTACCAGTTACTATTATTGGTGATAAACAAATATTAAATAACTTTTTAATCGCTGTACTGTTGATAATGAGGTTTATAACCACTATCCACCACCCACTATCTTCAAATCTTTTATTTTGGGATAAATAGATATTTTATATGTATTTAGTTCTACTCAGTTTTGGCTCAGACTAGACCAAGTCTCGTAAACCCAATCAGTTATTTGCTCAACTTCTTGTGAACCTAGAAAGTACGTATCTCCATCTTTTAGCATTCAAAACGGTACTTAGCAAATAACAGGACTGGAAAGACAAAAGCATAGCTCACCCCCACCCTCACAAAACCAACCACAATATGGAGTTAAATGTTATTTCTTCTCACATTGAGTCCCTAAAGCATTTTCACTATAAAAAATATAGTCTTTACAACTTATAATGATATTCCATCAATCAACAATGAAATAAATACCTTTGGTGTTAAAGGAGTACTACCAGAACCAAGATTCTCCGGGAACCTACGCTATACCTGTCTACCGGACCGGTTGACCCGGTAGAAAATCCGGACCGGCCCAGACCGGTAAGGGCATACCGGGTTGGGGGTTGGATTGGCCCCCAACCCCAACCCGCACGGGTTAGGAAAAAACCCGGTAAGGCCCGGACCGGTTAGACCCGGTAACGGAAAACCGGTTCCCTTACCGGTTAACCGGTCCGGACCGGTAACAAAAAAAAAATGCAAACAGTGCCCAAACGGTATTGTTACCGTTGGGAGGGGTGGGGGTGGGGGGGTGTGCCAACGGTCATTTCGACCGTTTGGCTGTTTTTTCAATTTTTTTTTTGTTTTGTTTATTATTTTTTTTAATTACATTTTTACCCTTTAAAAAATCTATAAATTCTCTACATTTTTTTCATTTTTATCACACAACATTTCTCTCAATTCTCTTATTCTCAATTTCTCATACTCTCTTAATCATCTTTATTATCAATTTTCAAGTTATTATTATTATTAGTTTTCAAATTCAAAGTAGCAAGACGCAAGACTTCGAGCTTCGAGTTTCAATTGAATTCTGAATCCCGAAGTTTGGTACACTCGTTTCATTCTCTAATTATTTTATTAAATTGTCATATTTATTTGTTGATTATTTAAATATTTTATAATGTCTTTACTAAGGGAATGCGTCGGACACGTAGTAAATCTAGTTCAAGGGTAAAAATCAGAGTTCTTCATCATCTAATCAAAATATAGATTATGATCAAATGCAAGAAGATTTTGGAATGAAGATAATGAATATGATAACGTTCAATTAGATAATATTGTTGAGCTTGAAGAACAAGAACCTCCTACACCTACTAGTGTTCCTTCACAATGTTGCATGCTAGTGGTAATCGTGAACCTCCTTTACCGTAACCAGTAGCAAGAAAAAAGGAGTAAAGTGTGGCTCTTTTATGATAAAGTTGTGGTACCGATAGAGTTAGATGTAATATTTGGAGAACTTATAAACATAAGGCGGGTGGTGACGGGGACGAGCACTATAGGTAGACATATAAAACACGATCATACTAAGACAATGGAATGTCTCGATTTATAACCCTGGCCAACAACAACTTAATCCATTAACTTGGGGTGGCTAAGTACGATCCAAAAAGGATCGCATTGAATTAGCAAAAATGATTGTGAGGTTGTTTACCTTTTTCTTTCGCTTCTTCTTCATATTTAATTACATATATTCAAAGAGTATATAATCCTTTTTTAAAGGTGTTCCTCGTAGTACTACTAGAGCCGATATTTTTAGACTTCATAATGATTATGTTATTTTTTGCAATATTTGTTTGCTAACCTTCTATGCCTAGTTAATTTTACTTCAGACATTGGACACGATTAAACGATTATGATTATTTAACAATTACTTGTCATTGGATTGATGAAAATTTTAGAATGGAAAAACGTATTATTGCTTTTGTGTATGGCGATCAAAGTCATACTGGAAAATATATAAGCGAAACTATTTGTTCTTATGCCCAAAAATATAATCTTTATAATAAAATACTTTGTGTATCATTCGATAATGCATCTAATAATACTGCTGTTGTAGATCTTTTAAAAGCGGAGCTACACCCACCACTTCCTCATATATTTCATGTTCGTTGTGCTTGTCATATTTATAATTTAATTGTTAAAAGTGGTCTTGATTTATTTTCACCAAATAAAACTTGTCAAAAGAGTCATTGGAGTTATTCAGGGTAATAATAGGAAAAATAGAATTATAGAATTTAAAGAAAAATATAAACAATTTAATTTGAGACCTAAATTCATGCCAGAAGAGATTATTACAAATTATACTTATTTATTTTTAAAAGAATGTTATAAGTATAAAGACCCCATAACACATGTTGCAAATGCGCATTGTAAGAACGTGATGTATATGTTAACCGACGAACATTGGAAATCAATTGGTGAACTTTTAAAATTTTACGTAAATTTTACACGCCATCTTGTTGAATTTTCGGATCTTATTACCCAACAGCTTTGTAATGCTTTAGCTCATATAAATTGAAATTTCATATTTACTTTATGGTTTAAAATAAAATGTGAAATATAAAGATGATTACACTTATGTTTGAAAAGTTTAAAAATATTTTTTCCCTATTCACGATATTTATTGTAGTGCGATCTTAAATCCTTCTATTAAAAAGTAGATTGTCATAATTTAATATTTAGTTTATATACTTATATGGAAGTAGGAAATGTAAACTCCATCTTCATTTGATTGCATAAGTACACTTGATACTAATTTAACTACATTATATGAATAGTATGCTACATTACATGATAACAACAACTCTGCTACTAATATTCCTTCTAGTTCTGCTTCTGTGTCTACACCTTCGTTGATTCAACGTGACGATGAACAAGAATCTTTAGACATATGGAGCACTTTTACAACACAAGCAACCTGGCGATCTTGCGATGAGATGCAATTTTATTTGCAAAAGCAGTGAGCGAAGAAAAGTTTTGACCCTTTACAATGGTGACAGGATAACAAAAGACAATTCCCGGTACTTGCAGCGATGACCCGAGATGTTCTTAATGTGTCGATCTCAACAATGGCTTCTGAAAGTGCATTTAGCCAAGCACGAGATCAAATAGGAGACACACGTCACTCATTGGGTGGAAGCACATTAGAAGTGTTAGTCTGCTTAAGGGATTGGATCAGATCAGAGAGAAGAAATCAAGGATGTGGAGACGTTAATTCTCCGGAAGATGAAGAAATATGCAATATTTTGAAAGGCGGGAGCGAAGGCGGGACTGGAATTAATACTTCAGATTTAGAGGCTATGGAGCATAACCAATTCAATCAACCTATAGATTACGAAGAACTTGCAAGAAGGATGCATAATATGTAAATAAAATTATTATTACTTCATTATGTACTCTTATTAACATTATGAAAGTTCAAAAGTTTACATCTTATCATTAATTTTAATTTTACTATCTATTTAGTTGTTAATCTGTTATTACTTATTTGTTAACTTATATCTACTAATCCAATAAATTAATAAAAGTATAATTACAATATAAAGTTATAAACTATAAAGTATAACTGTATAAGTGTATAACTATAACAGTACTATAAAGTATAAACTGTATAAAGTAAACTATAAAATAAAGATAAAGTATAAAGTTATAAACTATAAACTATAAAGTATAAAGTTATAAACTATAAAATAGAAAGTTAACTTTAAAGTTTCAATTTTAATATATAAAACTAAATTATATATTATATTATTATATTACATATTTAAATTGAATTTAGTTTATATTATAGAAAATAAATACTAGAAATAAAAAATAAAAAAAATAAAAAAACCCGGACCGGTAGGACCGGTTCAGACCCGGACCCGCACGAGCCGACCTGAAATCCGGTAATGAACCGGACCGGTAACCGGTTAAACCCGGTAAGGGGCTACCGGTTCGGCCCGTTAGACACCTTTAACCTACGCTCTATAGCACGTCTATGATCATCATTGAAGGCATAAGGTAAATTAATCTGCAAACGACCCGAGGATTGTAATGAATGAGAAAACTGACTTGGTTTATATCAAAAGAACTATGCAAGGCATTGAGCTAACATACCTTTGTTAGAGAAACAGATGGAAAAGAAATCCCAACAAAGTATCCAAACCCCATTCCCATGATAGTGGTTATAACAAGTCTAGCACTATCATTAGATCTTTTGAAAGCCCGCTGTATCAATAGGAAGAACAGAAAGAACGTGATCTAAGCTATATGTGTTAACCATAATCTTAACTTTGAAATTCATTAGAGAGACGTGCAAATAAGGTCTACGAACCTGCGGTAAGGGGTTCCAATTTTCTCAAAAGTTGCTAAATTCAAAGGTCATGCACTAGGAAGAAACCAATTCCTTGAGCATCCTCCAGTTCCAGAAAGCAAACTTCACATGCCTGAAAATCTAAATCCTATTAGTCATGGGGCAATAAGTCACACATCAGAATCACCCAAAAGAAAAAAGTCAAACCAAACACCTAAAAGATACCACCTAATCTAACCTAACATTGTGATCAATTTCTAGTCATTTCACAGTGAATTTTTTTTATACTAAAGTTGCAGAATCTGATAGCATATATGAACCATCACCATACATTAATCCGGACAAATTTTTTGAACAACCACTCTCCCCAAAACTCAATCTCTCCATTCAATTAACAAACTAAAGCCTAAAATTGGAACCAAGTAACAGTTCTTATACTCTAGTCATATACTCTCTCCCTCTCAAATTATTTATCGTGATTTCTAATAATAGATGCCTCAAATTATTTGTCATTTCAGGAGTTCAAGACAAATTTAATTATTTTTTCCATTTTACCCTTAGTAGAAATGGTTCTTGAAGACTACAAACACCTCAATTATGGGGTGATGACACATAAATAGAAAAAATATTCAATGAAAAGAGATTATATCTTAGGACATAAATAAGAGTAAAATAGTCAGAAACACCTCCTAATTAATGTGTAAAAGAGAAATACGACAAATAATTTGAGACAAAGGGAGTAAAAGTTTTAACAATAAAGACATACTTCCTTTAATAAGCAAGTTAAATTTTTGTCAGTGTTATCAAAAGCGAAAAGCGCATAAAAGCTATAAGGTCCTTCGGGGCTTTAAGCGCAAAGCGCAAATAACACGGGGGCTTTATTGAAAAAAAAGCGCAAATGGGAAAAAAATCATAAATATGTATGTGTGGTCCAAGATTAAAAACATAAGCATGAATAGCAACTATATGAACAAAGAAATTGAAAAGAAGATTATTCCCTTTATCCCAATTTATATGACACCATTTCCTTTTTAGTCTAAAACAAAAGGAATGTCACCTTTCTATATTTAGAAACAATTTAACTTTATGAAATGATTTACGGCCACACAAATTTCTAAGGCTTATTTTAGACCACAAATTTGAAAAGTATTCCTTTCTTTCTTAAACTCTGTGTATAGTCAAATAATGTCACATAAATTGGAACGGAGGGAGTATGATAAAGTGTAATATCTATTTTTTAGTGTCCATCTCCAGGATTACTCCCATTGGCAAGAAAAAGTATGTCTTAGAGCCTTGATGAAGCGCCCATAAAGCGAGGAGGGCTTAAACACCCCTATGACAACACTGAATATTCTGCTGAAACTTCAATAACGCGAAAATGAAAACTTTTATGAACCAAGTGGGGATAAAAATGTGAGTGGTAATGTGTAAAACGGGAAAATAACAACAACAAATTGTAATAAAACTTGAAAATGATCAAATAAAAGGGCTTGCTGAGTCGATCAAATTCTTGATCTACAAAGCACGGACACCGTTTCGGACACGAAACGCCTCGGACACGTGTCCGGGACGTTTCCGAGTGGGCCCATCAAAAAAAAAAACAGACACGCGGGGGACACGGCAGAGACACGCGGGGGACACGGCAAGGACCTTTTTTTTTTTTTTTTAGAAAAAGTTTAGTTTTAATTTTATTTGATTTATTTTAAGTAAATTTATATTTATTTGAATTTGGGTCTTGGGACATACTTATGTATTAGTTTATGGACTATGGTCTTATGAATTATGTATTGAATATTTGATTGATTGTCAATTTGTTATGAATGTTTCTTTTTAATTTGGTACATATTTAATTTGGTATTTTGGTTATTTGGTATATATAACAAATTTGAATTAAATTTATAATTTATTTATGAATGTGAAGCTTTAATAATATTAATTTTAGTATTTTATATATTATATTATATATATATAAAAATATTTTTAATTTATTTTTACAGCCGTGTCCCTGCCGTGTCGTGTCCCCTATTTTTCAAAATTGTCGTTTCCGCTCACGTGTCCGTGTCCGTGTCCTATAGGACACCTCTCACGTGTCCGTGTTACATAGTTCTTGATCTATCCTTAAGATAATATTGTCCCGTATATCCTTTCAACGGTTGTAATGACAACTTATTTCCCAAGATAAAACAACAATCAAACAAATGAGAAAAGGAAACTCAAGTGTTTGCTTTGGAAGAAAGATCTTTGAGTGTTTTGTGATTGCAAGAGAGGAAGAAGTATTTCAGATTTCAAGTGTTTTGCAAATGAGCCTAAGGCCTCATTTTATAGTGTTGTGAAGATGACTCTCCAATTGCCCATGTAATGACCTTGAATGACCATGTAATGACCTTGATTATGGAGTGTTAATTCAGCCAAATAATGGTTGGATTCATTTGAGATGTAATGGAGGTTTAATGCCTCAAAAACCAATCCAAGAGTCATGTCTTTTCGTCTCCTGTCGCAGCCTCTAGACTACCGGCGCAGCCTCGCAGGAGGCGCCACCCAAACTTCAGAGTTGCGCCGCGACTGGCTGGAGTGGCGCCGCGACGCCAAACTTCGAGAGTTGAGCCGTGGCCTGCAGATTTGGCGCCATACCGATAGTCCATGACTCGTTTCATCTTTAACACATTTATACACTTCTTCCTTCATTTACCAACGTGAAACCTACGTCATTTGGCCAATAACCGTCTATTACCTTACGTCTCAAACAATTCGTATACGTACCAATATCTCTTTCATTTAAGGAAATTATGATTATTGGCATTATATGTACACATGTGTGAAAACAACGTTTCCGACGTGTGGGCCCCTAATGTTCGATTCGTAATTAAATAGGATTAACTTTATTTCACGTTTAATAAATATTTCCAACAAAAAAATCTTGCTTGCTGATCTGGGACATACACCTCCAGCATCAAAACATTACAATGAGATGAATAAAAATTTAGAGTAAAATAGCAATAATGCTGCTGACATTCAACGTGAAAATTCTTTAAAAAATGTAAATGGAGTTTTAATTCATTACCAAAATAATCCTAACTTTCACTAAATTCCATTTCTACGATCGGCCATTTGAAAGTATTTAATAAAATATTCGAATAAAACTGTTAAAGCAATAAAAAAACAAAAAGAATCGTAAATGAGATAGAAAAAACCAGGGTTTGAGAGTCTTACAGGTTGCGCCGTGTAACAAGAGCTGCGACTCTTGTTGCCTTAATCGCGAAAACACAGAAAGGAAAAGGAAAAGAGAAAGAAAGAGAAGAAGGTTTTGATAATTTTCTGGATAAAATTAGAATGAAAAAGTGCTTGGGTTGGACTCGTCTGTCAAACCAGAAATTAGAGGTGTAAAGTGTAATTAAAGTAACTAAAAGAGAATGTGAACTATTAGGCTAAAACTGTTAACTCCTCAAACTTAAAAACAACAACACCAACATACCCAGTAAAATTCCACCACGCGGCCCCGAGGAGGAGAGAGTGTAAGTTGCACCTTACCTCTATCTTGGTAGAGAGGCCGCTTTCAGGAGACCCTACCAAGACCTGCGTAATCACAATCAAAACAAACGTTGCATAACAAGATAAACGGTCACAGACAAGAAATTAAAGATATATGAACATGCTGGTAACAAAAATCGAATATGTGGTTAAGTCCATAAATCTTTGTGTGGTTAAGAGTTTTGAGACCTTGACTCGTTGGCTGCTACAGTTGATACCAAAGGACTGTCATTATCATCTTCTTCTTCATCTTTTCCTTGACATCAATATTCAACTCTCCATCCAAGTACTTGCATAACTCAATCTTGCCTTCCATAGCAGAAAGAAACAATGTTAGATTTTGACTGAATGATTGCTCTTCGTTACTTCCATTAGCATATGCCTCGGGACTGTTTGTGTTGGTAGGAAGAACATTCTGCAGCCACACCATGAATATGGTGGACATATTGACATTCTTATTCTCAATCATTAAGTTACATGTGTCATCACTCAACGCGTAACGACTCATGAATTTAAGAATATTAAAAGGGATATGAGTAATAATTGTGTAGATCCATGTGATTGCTGCCCATCCCCAACAAATTCCATTGATCCTAGCAAAGTCCCATTTCGCGTAGACAATGATTAATGTAGCCACAAATTGGGCTAAAAAGAAAGCAAGGGCGAGCCAGACACCGGGGCGTTCCTCAAACGACCAGCTTCTTGATCTCGTCATATGAGAGCCTGACTGATAATACTCACTTGAAGGTATATAGAGGCAGTAAATTCATAAGGGTTACCCCTGATTGATCTAACAATGAACTTCTCTGTAAAGAATTCAGTAGAAGCTGCAAGATAGAAGAACAGAATAGTCACGAGAGCTTGATATGTCCCGAGGACAATTTCATTGACAAAATTCCCGTAGAGTTTCCATGAATCGGGCAAAGAAGATGGCTTGACCCTATCCTTAGAAATAATCATGATGATTTCATCATTGAGTATGACAATGATGAGGACTATGAAAGGCGGAAATGCAGAAAGTCAAATTCCCAAATGAGTGTCCTGCGCATAAATCCCATCACGAAACGGATTGTGATAGGGACTGCATAGATAGTATAGTTCTTAATCCTCTGAAAAATGGCTCTACTTGTCAACACATCACTTATAATGACACCGAGACATGGTTCAGTCATAACGAAATCAGATGCGCCCCGAGCTGCATCTATTGCATCAACAACTGCAATACAAATGTCTGCCTTCTTCAGTATTGGTGTGTGATTCACACCATCTCTAGTCATACCATAAATGCGCTTCATTTCTTGCAACTTCTTCACAATCTCATACTTGTGTTCTGGGAAGACTCCTACAAGCCATCAGCCTGCTCAATGAACTCATCAACCGGAATTTGGGCAATGGACTCATCCTTGTGGTCACTAAGAAGAGCAGAAGACGGGTACATGTTGGTTTCCATACCAAGCCTAATATTGTAAGGGAATATAGTAGCAGTGTAGACATTGTTGTGACCATGAACTACATCAATTCCATAAGTCATTAAAATACCAAGGGGGTAGAAAAAGCACCCTTTTGAATCTCGTTTACCATATTGATCCAATCCTCATCACAGACTTTAAGTGTTGGAACACCCTATCCACCACTCAATACACTCCAGTGAAATATTGTTTCATACCATCATCTGAGGGCAACTTTCCTCTGAGTTATCTGACCAATTTTTTCCTCAAGACTCATTCTTTTCATCAATTCCCTATTTCTTTATCCCCTTGGCAATTCAGTATAACCAACGGGAGGTGTACTTGTAATATATGCTAACTCTGCGTATTCCACTACTTTAATAAAGTAAATATGACAAATCTCATCCTCAGTAGACTTTAAAGCCACCATACCTTCTTTTCTTTCTCCTCTTCCATAGCTCCCCCCAGACAGCGCCGAAAGCCACTTGTACTTGCTTTCCCCGACAGGAGTTCTAAGCGGAATCGAAGCGAAAGCCTTAATTTGAAGAAAGTGTTTGACAGATTGAGGAACATTTGGACATTGAAGCTGCAGTAAAATCCATCAACAACCCATTGATTAACATACTATAACTATGTTCTATTCCATCATTCCTGATTTTTGCAAGTTTCACTGGTAAATCTTTAAGGACGCTGTAAGAAAAAGACTCTGGGGCAGCATCATGTATGAGAGAAGCCAATGGTGGAAGAGAATGAGTTGCACTCTCCACAGTAGCCTTAGCATAATCAACTTCGGATTTTGCATGTGTTCTTATTCTCTCGCAACTTCCAGAGCATCAGCTGGTGCATCCACATTAACCTTAGTAAGACCAATATCATATTCGTTGAATTGCCCGACCAATTTCACCTCAAGAGAATCTATGTTTGCTTGCATGTTATTCAGACACTTCCGTCGACTTGCACTCACCTTAGCCTCCACCTCAAGTCCTCCAATCAACTCTTGTTTGCCTGCAACAACATAATTAGATTTTGCATCATTGCGCATCATATTGGCATTGCAAACATGATGCTTAGGAAGCCCTACACCTAGTATAATAATTCCCGTCTTCCTCGAACCAGCATGAACAACTTCACTATTCATGGCCCTGATAGCTCCCATAATGTCAACGACTAGACTATGATTAAGATCTGGATTATCTGGATATCCCTTCTTGAAAGAATGAAATTATATCATGTCACCTAGTGATCCATCAGTTAAGTCAGGACATAAGACAGGAATCTGGTTCTTATAATCCCAATACAAGTATGAGGTCTCTTCGTTAAGTTCTTTACCCATGCGAGCAATGACTTTAGAGGGTGTTCATAGAACCTTATTATTAATTTGCTCCTCATACATCTGGTCCAAAACTGAGATGACCCAATTCTCAAATTTGCAGTAGTTGTCATTAGGAGCCAATAAGTTACCAATTCGGTTCAATCCTTTCGAGCGTAGAACAACTCCAAGTAAAGAAAAGTCCCTCTTGTAGGTTAGTGCCACAACATCCACCCTACGGTGCTGAACAAGGTAACACACATTGTCTTTAACACCAGAAGAAACAAGGTTTGAAGTGAAACCCAAAAATATTTTGGAGATCACCGACTCTCTGTGTGCAACATCTCTTTCTTCTTCACTGCAATCCTCCGTTGGCAGTTCATGAGAAAACCTCCAACATGTAGCTCCTGAAATGTCATCCAAACACGATATTTCTTCAAATGCCATTTCTTTCTCATTCTCAAGTACCTTCATTTCTGATGTATACATATCGTCATATCCACTGTTATTGTGCCTCAATGCTACTTCCTCTGAGCCCTCTTCTGCTTTTGTATATAAAGTAACAACTACCAGTTCATTGTCACTATCTTGTTGAGCACATACTATAGTATCTGTTCCACTTTTCATAAAGGTATTTGAATCTTGATATAGTATTTGGATCATTATTGATGTCTAAACTCTCGAATGCTTTCAAATCAACACCACTTTTGTCTAGTTTTTCATTCTTGGAGTTCACCTCCAAACTTTCATCAGTTTCTTCAGAAACCACATCAAACGTAAGGGTTCCCGATTTTTCATCAGTTACTTCAAATTCACATGTCTTCAAGACATCTTCAATACCATTAACCTTTTCTTTAAATGGCTTGGCTGCATCATTTTTTGAATGTTTCCCATTGATATATCCAATTCCTAAAGGTGAATTCTCGTCCCCGGTATCATCGTCCCCAGAATCGATTTCCGATAAGGATGTTGGTAGTATTACCGTAGTGTTTAGGCCAGTAAAGCTATTCGTAGATGTCGCCGCTAGTGTGATTGGAGTCGAACTTCTAGATTGTGCCAGATTCAAACTCGATAAGATGAGATCGAGCTTTCTATTGATTTATTGAGCTTCGTCCAACTGTGTTTGAAACCGATTTTGATTTTGTTTCAATGATTCTAACCTCTTGATGATTCTAACATCGTTATAAACATTGTGCAGTTCTGGTGGGGTCATCGGCATCAGAACCGACTCAATCATTTGATACTCGTTATCCCTTTCGGGAATTTTGTCGAACACATGATCTTTTGTTCTTCTTCCGCATCTTCATCTTGAACTTTCGTTAGCCCATTCTTAACCTCAACAACTGATTTCCCTTCCTTATTATCTTCAATTTTCACATGTGAACATTCATCATGATCATCATAATCAAAATACCTCATACACACTTTCCCAAAGTAACCTCGATGGTATATGTTAAAGAGGATTCTGCAATGGTACCTTCTGTCGACATTTCCTCTACCTCGAGGATGTTTTCTGATATGGCCCTGACAAGCATTGACGTACCCTCTCTTCTTTTTGTTCTTCTTAAATCTTGTCGTCACTGTATGTTCATCTCTGTGTGCAGGAGCAACAACTGACACAAACACAATAGACCTGTTACCCAACTTAACGAAATCGAAATCCAAATTGTTACCGTAATATTGATGAAAGTGAAATTGATGATAAGCGTATAAATCGCCAGTGAGCTCAACTCCATACGACTCTTGATAGAAATTAGGAACAACATTAACTTGAGCTTCGAATTGAATGGGTGGATTATGAAAATATGCAGTAGATATGGCTGCAGTAGCCAATGCTTGGGATGTATGATAGTAATAGTAATTGGACATTGCAGCAGAATCGAGGCCGAGTATCGTCGGCTTTGATACCATTTGTAACAAGAGTTGCGACTCTTGTTGCATTAATCGCAAGAAAAGAGAAAGGAAAAGAGAAAGAAAGAGAAGAAGGTTTTGATAATTTTCCGGATACAATTAGAATGAAAAAGTGTGTGCGTTATAAGACCTTACAAGTGGACTCCTCTGTCAAACCAGAAACCAGAGGTGCTAAAGTGTAATTAAAGCAACTAAAAGACATAATGTGAACTATTAGGCTAAAACTGTTAACTCCTCAAACTTAAAGACCTAATCTGTAATTATATAAATTTTGTCACAATTGGATATTGTGACACGCCGATGAAGTGAAGAGAGATCGGTTCAAGGTTTTCGATTTATTTGAAAATTATGTAACTCAATATATGGATTTTACTATTCTTTTTCTAACAATATAAATATTGTCGCCTCGTCCACCGCGACCTTTACCGCCTTTCCCGTTACCATAACCCCTGCCACCCCTGTCGTCGCCGCGGTTATTCCGCGGGTGGTTGTTGTCCGGCGACGACGGCGGGCCGGCAGTGATGGTGTTTTGTGCGGGCGTTTCAACTGCTAACGCCTGTTGATTATTCTCTTCATGCTTATCACGTCGTGCTTCTTCCAACATTAATTGCCAATATGCTTTGTTAAAGTCGGTAATGAATAAGCCTGTTGTATCATCATGGCCAGGGCAACAACTAATTGGAGAACCATTTTTGTTTCGGAAACAAGCTTTTCGACGTTGGACAATTCGTTCGGAACTAGTTTCAACTGTTTGCAATACTCGGACATATTAGATAAACTTTCAAGGCGTGTGTTATTGAATTGTTCATTCCAGGTAAACAACACAGTGCTTGTTGTCCTGAAAAATCTCTTTTAGCTGTATCCATAACTCACGAGCCGGAGCGTCGATTTTCATTATGATGTGGAGCAAGTCCTTAGAGATTATGCTATATATCCACTGTTTGACAATGGCGTCAAGACGGTGCTATATTAGTTCATCAACCTCAAGAGGGCAAGAGTCGTCTATGTGATCCAACGCGTTATCGACACATGCAGATACTGAAAAGTTCAACCCACGTAGAGTAATGACCGTCTTCCTGATCAAGAATAACAGGAATGAAGTTCTTAAAATTGGTGACGGTAAGTACTGAATGAATAGTGGGTGAAAAAGAGGACGTGGGTGGTGTGGGGGTGACGACTGAGGAGGTTGAGACTGCTGTCTGGATGAATAGAGGGCGAAAAAAAGAACGTGGGTGGTGACGACTGAGGAGGTTGAGGCTGTTGTGGGAGGAGTCATTATAGTGGATTGTTTTTGGTGAAGGAAGAAAAAGAATACACAAAAAAAGGGGGGGGGGGAGGGGGGGAGGGGGCTGCAGGTGAAAGAAGGAGAAAAAGAAATATGTTTAGGTTTTGGCTTCTGATACTCCTTAGAAAAACTTTTTTATTAATACAAATATATATAGCGTGTACAATATGGAATCCTAATACAAGTAGAATTCTATATCTACCACAATTATACAATACTAATGATTACAAATAAATGGAGAATATTTTATAATTATTCACTAATACTTATGACCATGAGATGACATGATGAAGGAGAAAGGCATTTGCCAACATGCTTCTTTCATGTTTACCTTCCATAACAAATTAAATGCTTAAACTTTATAATCAGTAACACAACTAGAATTTTTATGGAAGAGAGTCAAAATATAAAGAATTCCACATGTAGTATAAATACATAATTTATTTTATCTATCCACGTAGTAAATATAATTTTCCCGTGACAGAATGTCAATTAAATAAGTAACTCACTTTGTCGGTAAAAATGAAAATAAATATTCCAGCCGAAGGAAAAGAATTAGATGATTATTTTTTCATCTACATAATCAGTGGCGGGTCCAGACAACAAAATCTGGTGGTGCAAACATACGAAGTATACACAAAAAAATAAAAAAAAAAAAAAATAAATTGAGAGGCAATGTATGAAGCAAAAAAAATGAAATTACGAATGTTATCAAGAGACCAATGTAGCAAACAAACAGACTAGTTGTATTAAAACAATATATAAAGAAAATAATAAATATTCTTACATTTACAAAGAAAATCGTCTAGTAATTTGTCAAAACGCCAAAAAGACGTCGTTTTGGTGAAAAATAAAATAAAATTCTGGTGGTGCAACTGCACCACCATGATTAGAGTCCATCCGCCATTGGGTGTAAGCAGACTTTTCCCCTACCTTTGGTGGGTAGAGATATTGTTTCTGATAGACCTACTGGGATATAACAAATACCTCATAAGATTAGTCATGGTACGTGTAAATTGTAAACTGCCCTAACATTGATTATTATAGGAACTGCATAAGGCACGAGAAGTAGGTCCTTGAGGTGAACTTTCTATAACCCCAATAATGAAAAGTACTTGATGATAATCCCCTTTTAACTTTCAAGAAAGTTAAGACTATTTCATAATTATTCCTCATAGAGTAAAAAGAGTAATACTAATGCGTTTATAATTTGAGTGGGCTCTCCCACCTAATAAACTAGTCGACTGGTTTTTGGACGCTTAAGCATGTTTAGTTTATAACAATTGGTAGATCGATCAACACCTGAGTCCGCAATTAGAAGTGTTGGTCTGGTGGTGGTCGAGTGCCATGAGTGGTGGAATGGACCTAAGAGGGGTGCCAATCGTGACCAACTGGCAGTGCGTTAGGAGTGGTGACTTGGATCTAAGAGTGTAATCAATTCTAACCAACAGGGAACAAAAAGAAAAAGAAACAAAGAATAATATACCAGTCGTGACCAACTGGGCCAGATGGGTGCCAAGACTGGTGGCCGTAATTAAAGAAGTGATGCCAACAGTGACCGACAAGGTCATTGATTCTCAAGTGGGGCGATTATTGTGTGTCAGTTGTTCTTCGTTCATTAAATTGAAAAATAGTTTCTTCTCGTTCCTTCTCTTCGATAAGAATAGAGATTTGAAATGATACAAATTCCTCGTCATTTGATGAATTTATCGACTGAATGGGCTCTTAACTACCTAGTAGTAAATTGAAAAATAGTTCTTGTTCCCTCTCTTCGATAAGAATAGAGATTTGAAATGATACAAATTCCTCTTCATTTTGTTGATGGATTTATCGACTGAGTGGGCTCTTAACTACCTAGTAGTATTTTGGGTTGGGCTCTCCTGTTCAGTCTATATGTACCGTGTTGAAGTATAATTTATCTAGTGAATGTTGTTTCAGTTACAAGGACATGCTGATTGAAACTTGAGATTTGTTGTAATGACATGATAATCTCAAACTCCATAATTTGGATTCTAAACATTTGTAGACACCGAAAAATATTAATGATCAAAGGCAATGCTAAAGTTAATGAGTGAATTTGTGTTAATTTCTTTCATTGATATCAAGAAATAGGCAGAACAAGAGAAATACAGAAAGCCGCTTTTGGCTGCAACATTACAATAGGAACTGTATCATTCTCAGTTTTTGTAGTCATTCATAAAAGAATCCTTGATCCCCTTCCTTGCATTGTGAAATAAGGATATGAATTAAAGCCTCATCTTTCTCTCCCACAAAATAATGTAACATGGAAAAAAAATCAAAATAAAATTCTTGGGAGATAAACAAAAGAATTGTAATTTGTAAATGGACTAGTATGGAGTTCTCAGAATCTTGCACAATGTGAAGGTAAACCTGTATCGTGGTGAACGGCTACTATCTCTGTTGGACTGCATTGAAGTACATCTGTCCCGAGTTTTGCTCCTGCTGCCTTCAACCCCTTCAATGAAACAGGCTGATTGAAGAGGTTCAACGAAGGTAACTTCGAAGCTGGAGGCATTTTCCCATTTGGCAAAAGGTTTTTGAAATCTTCTTTTAGCAATGAGACTTCAAAATCAGCCTTGTTATGCTTAACCACATTGTTCTTAGCAGCAATATGTGCTCCTGGTTCCATATGGTTTGTGGAAAAGCTCATTTGATTTGGGAAGTTCGGATAAAGACTGACATACCCTCTTAAGTACATCATGTCTATCAAGAACTTCTTCCAAGAAGCTTGCCATCCGTTCGTTCTTGATTTTGGGATTTGAACAGGATTTTGCTTTGGATCTTCAGTGAACCTCATGTTCATGTAGACGTAAAATTCCTTCCATTGCTTGGGGAAGAAAACCGCACCCCAACTGCAAGGCAATTGGTGGAGATAAGGTGTGTTTGGATGAATGTGCTTGAAGAACTCTGTTGCATTCCATTTAGGCCTTTCTTTTACAACTTCCACCAAACGTGGTGTGTAAAGAGAGACCGATGAGAGATCAGGGAGGGATATTTGAGGGTCATAGTGGTAGGCCAAGAGAGCATATTTGATCCATAGGTAATAGAAAGGGGAAACTTCGATGTCATCTTCTAGTAACAGGCCAAAATTATCATCTGATGAGGGGTACCAACTCTCACTAACAGCTCGAATTAGGCCTCCTTGGATGATCCTTCTTCGAAGAGTTTTGGGCCCGTGAGGCCAATTGAATGAGTTAACAAGCTTTATAGTTGGCTCATCCACCTTGCTATCCATGTTGAAAGTAATAGGAACTTCATCACCTATATAGTACGCGTCACTGAGTGCCTTGAGAAGCCTTGCTAGTGAATTAGCTCTGTTTTGTGTGATGATGTTTATAGAAAGCGTCATACGGTTCCAATCTGCAAGTACAAACTGCATTGTTATATCAAATGTAGGAAAAAAGAAGGGATTAGGTACAGTCAAACCTCTCTATAACAACGTCGTTTACTTTGATACTTTTGGCTGCTATAGCGAAATGTTGTGATAAAGAACATATAATATAGCATAACATATATGATTGGTTCCACAAAAATAAAGTTTGTTATAGTGAAATGTTGTTATAGAGAATCACTGTTATAGAGAGGTATGACTGTATAAGATTCATCAAAATCTTACTTGGCAATGCTGTGGAACGAAGATCAGCCATCCAAAGAACCTTAGTGACCGATGATCTAGGTAGAAGAACCAAGTTTGAACTGTTTGTGTAAGCTTCTGTAGCCATCTTGAGTGCTTTTTTCACGTTAGAATCTGCATCAGCTACTGTGATCACGAGACTGGGATTGTGAATCTTGATTAGTCCTTTCATGCTGGCATAGACGGATTGAACGACGGGCACTTCTGAATTTGAAATCCCTGATAGAGCACCAACACCTAAATCCATAATCTTAAATCTTCTTTCTTTGCATACTACCTTAGGCCAGTTCAAAGCTGCAGCAGCATCTTCACAATGGCAGAAATTGCCTCCTGAGACAACTATATAGGCCTTTTTTCCAACAGTTGATCGGAATTTTTCAAGAAGAGGCGCGAGGGCTTTGACTTCATCGACAGAGTGGGCGTAGAAGAGTACATCGATTTTCTGAGGATTCATTGCTGCCCATTGCGTTATGTAACCAGTGGAGAGTGCTTTCCACCATTGATCATCTCGTACTTGAACCGTGTCCTTGAATATTACAGTGGTTTCGGATACATAAGCAAGTCTGTGCTCACTGTCACCCCATGTTTCTTTGTCTTTTGGATCAACTGGTAGCACAAATGAACCGGCATTTCTGTACTTCTGAAGCTGATAGCTGCATTATATTTCCAGGAAAGTAATTTTTTTAGAAACTTCACACACGTTGACTGCTTATTTTAAGTTTCAACACTTCTACCCAAATACGTAACTGCTTATTTACCCAAATACGTAACTGCTTATTTATAAAACCAGCTCCAGCACTTAAAAGTGTTTTTCATCACTTGGTGCTTAAAAGCTGCTTAAATTCAGCTATAATCCAAATGGACTCTTATGTCACCCTGATCATACTAATATCTACTCATCCCTTAAAGGCTTATTATGAATCATCTGAAACATTTTATCATTAGATATTTTTATCTGGTGTAGATCAATAATTCAAATTATTATAAGTGATGGATTATTGCATATTTTCAATACTACAAAATTGTTAATAGTTTCTAATATTAGTGAAGCAGATATTAACCAACAAGATGATGACCTTGAAAATTTGAAAAAGACCTAGCTGTCTACTTCATTCAACAACTTCTAATGGTGCTAATCGATTCTACGAGAAAATCCTATTGTACTTTTCTATCATCAAGTTGAACAAATAAAAGAACTATGAAGGAACCTGAATTATTAACACATACAATTTCAAACATAATTGAAGTAGAAATTTTACCTCAAGTGCAAGTCTTCTCCTGTCATGAAAGTGAAGGGCGTCTCGATGAAAAGTGTCTTGACAAGTTCAGCAGAAAGAAACCAAGAACTCGAGAGGAAATCTGCTTGAACAATTCTGGCAACAGTGATATTATAAGCAGGATCAGGCAAATAAAGCCCGGCTTCCTTGGATCGAAACTTCCTGTAGCTCGGAAAAACGAAATCTTTCTGTCTAAAAGGCAAAATCCTACCAATACTTCCCAAAACAGAATTCTTATACTTTTCTGTCCCTGCAACATGTGCTAAAATCTGCAGCATCTTCTTTCCGGGGATCATGTCATCGTCTACGATATATACAAGGTCAGCTTCTGTTTGCAAAGCCATTTGGAACCTTCCATAGTACTTGAAATCATAAGTTGAACTTATAAAACTTATTCTTGAGTCGTTGTAACTATCGACGATCCTCTTGAGTGATTGCTCATTAGGACTACCAAATGCAACTACCCAAGCATGATGAAATGGGAGTGTTTGGCCAAGCAAAGAATCAAGCTGAGAACATAAAGTTTTCCTCTTGAAATGGTTCAATATCACTGTGATTTTCGGCTTGTTTGGACCGCGCAAATCCCACTTGGACTTCATTGACATTAACTCAGACAAAGTCTCAGTACCAAGATTCTTGCTTTGAAAATCCCTCACTTCTTGATACAACTCTGTCTTCAACTTGATCATGAGTGCATCATTAGATTTCTTCTGTTCAAAATCAATCTTCTCATGTTCACAAACATCAGAAGGACTAATCGGTTTTCGTTGGCTTTGATCAGTTGTATTATTATTAGCTTCTTGATAATGACTAACAACATGAGGAGGTATAATGAAGTGTTTCCAAGACTGAGCGATTCGCGTAGCCCACATAAAATCTGGTTTAGTCCTTAAATCTACTGAAGGGCTCATGTAATACAGAAGAAATGTTGCATAAACAGCAAAAGAGAACTGCAAACAAGTTAATACTGTAACAAGCTTAGTTGAAGAACTTTTTGGTGGTCTCATCTTTGCTGGCTTTCCTCCCATGTAATTACTCAACATCCCTTCCAAGTGATCCCCACTTCTCATATTAGGATTCCTAGCTAACCCCATCTCATAAATGGAGCCAAATCAACTATCCACCTACAATAAAAACACAAAGTAAAGACAAAATCTTGAAAGAATACATAAATATATACGCGAAGAACTACGAAAAATAGTAGTATAAATATAAGTTGTATACCAATATTTTCAAAGAACTCAGAATCTTGAAATTAAGTTAAAATTCTAGAACTGCTTATGTTGATACTTAACCAAAACTTGGAAGAAAAACAAACATTCAGACTCAAAGGATGGACCTAGTATGAAGAATGAGTTCAACTCAACACATCATTTTCAGCATATATACCATAAATATACACGTGAAAAGCTCCGAAAAGTAGCAAAACTATAAGTTATATACCAATTATTTCAAAGAACTCGTGTCTTGAACTCCAGTTAAAATTATGGAAATGCCTCTTTTGATACTTAACCAAAACTATGCCATTACCACACAATATATCAATAGTTGAAACAAGGTTCTATGATTGAAATGAACTTGTTAACACAATTAATAAAAAGTGTAAGGACTTTTGTACGTGGGATATGAAAAGGAGAGACTTTTTTTTGGTTATTGGAGTTTGTAGAGCAGTGGATCTTGTGCAAGAAAATAATGTGTATATATAGCACACTTAGAAGTATGTGTGAAAAGTAATAAAGTTGGAATTGAAGGAAGCCATGAGAAATGAGGCTAGATCACATGGGGTTAACGGCTTAAAGCATATAAAAAAATGAGATAAGCAACGCCTTACATTGTACTATACTACTATATGCTATCTTACCCATAGAATCACCACTACATTAATTAAAAAGCCCGGTTTTGTTGCCTGAGAGGAGGGCCTCCACCCTGCGTTTTTAACACTCCAAATCTAATCTTTGTACTAAAAGAGTCTTATATTAGACCCCCCCCCCCCCACAACAACAACATATATGAAAAAGAAAATAAATAAATAGCACATAGTATATGGAAGAAGAGAAAGTGATGTATGTGATATATTAGATATGAGGTTAACTTTTATATAGTAAGATAATGTAAGATAAATTTACACAATCAGATCATTTGAAGACAGTAGTACGTGAGTACGTGACTACTAAAAAATCTCTATTTCCCACTGAAAAATGTTCGGTGACTATTTTCCACTGAATGTCGGTGGAAAAAAAATCTTAATAGTAGTATTTTCACACGGAAAATTAAGAAGTTTCCTAACGTTTCAATGGGGACTTGTTTATGTAAACATGTATATTATAGAAACAATTGTATCCCTACCCATATTTAGAATATTTCCATATATTGTGTAAATATAATTATGGTAAGACTAGGATTCTTCTTTTGTATACGCTTAGAATTCCTATTGTATAAGGATGAATATTGTACTCTATATATACTTTGATATTAATGAGAAGACTCCCTAAGGGAGATTAATATCATCTTATATGGTATCAATAACATAAGCTCCCAAAACTCTAGAAATTTTCTTCCCCAGCCGCCGGCACCATCCCCCCTCCCACGGCGCCGCAGCTCCCTTCTTCTCTTCAAGAAATTTCTTGGTTTTTCTTTTCTTCATCTCTTCTCTAAATGGATACTCAGGATTCTCCCACTGTTGTTGACGCTTCTACCTCCACAAATTCCACCACCAAGTCGTCACCCTCTTTTCATCCCGCTCTCACTGTTTCCAACATCAAGAACCATATCCCCATTCGTCTTGATCAAGAAAGCAGTCAGTATTATCCTTGGGTTGAACTATTTCACAATCATGCATGTCTCTATAATGTGCTTGATCATATTGATGACACTATTTCGCGCCCTTCGGAGGTTGATGATTCTACTTGGCGTCGTCTAGACGCCGGCGTCAAACAATGGATATATGATAGTATTTTCTCAGGATCTACTTCTTACTATTATGAAATCTGACTCCACAGGCCACAACCCGTGACTTGTGAAATCGTTTGAAGGAAATTTTTCAGGACAACAAGCACACCCGTGCTGTGAATTTAGAGGAGCAATTTAACAATACACGTCTTGAAAACTTTTCCAATGTGACTGAGTACTGCAAACAATTAAAGCTCCTGACGGATCAACTTGCTGCTGTCGACTCGCCTGTTACTGACACCAAAATGGTGTTACAATTGATTGTTGGTCTCCCCAAAGGCGAATATGATACATTGGTCACCCTGATTCAACAAGAGGATCCGTTACCCAGCTTTAACAAAGCTCTCTCACAGTTGCTGCTCGAAGAAACCCGCCGTAAGCAAAGATCGGACCAGCACGCGGCGCTCCCCAACATCGATGGCGCGCGGTGCCTCAAGATCTGAGCCGCGACGCCGCCCCATTCCAAGATCGCCTTCAACCCTTATTCCCACTACGGGTTGTTAGGTCCAACTCAAAGACCACAAAGATGCCCACTTACGCAGGACAGCCCAAAGAACCTCATCTGCCATGACACCGACTGAGTTGGGTCAGACTTTCAGCACCCTCAATATGCAACAGCCTGAAAACAATTGGTACATGGACTCCGGAGCCACATCTCACATCATCCAGTCTGCAGGTACAATTCCCAAACTGTGTAGTTTAAAGCATCCTCAATATGTTACAGTTGGTAGTGGACAACGCATTCCAGTAAAGGGTTATGGTACATCATACACACAACCTCCCCATCCACCATTCTCCCTTAAAAATACCTTATATGCCCCACATATGATTAAGAACCTAATCTCTGTCCGCCAATTTACTCATAATAATCCTGTCTCTGTTGGTTTCACTGTAAAGGATCTTCGTATGGGGACACCTCTTACGAGATGCAATAGCACGGGGGATCTCTATCCATTCACATTCACCTCCGCTGCCAGATATTGCTCTCCCGTCTCTCTAGCGACTATTTCTTCTTCGACATGGCATAATAGGCTTGGTCACCCAGGACTCCCAGTCTTTAATTTTCTTAGAGGCAATAATTTCATTACTAGTAATGGAAAGCTTGCCCAAAATTGTGTTTCTTGTTCTTTAGGCAAACATACTCGTCTTCCGTTTAAATCATCTACTAATGTTACTTTTGCACCATTTGATATAATACATGCCGATTTATGGACATCATATGCTGCTAGTTCTCTCGGTCATAAATATTATCTTGTCTTGCTAGATGATTTTTCTCACTATATCTGGTTGTACCCTTTCAAATATAAATCAGAAGTGTTTACCAAATTTCTTGAGTTTTGACAATTCATCCAAACACAATTTGAAAAAGGTATCAAATCATTTCAGTGCGATAATGGTCGTGAATTCAATAACTCTATGTTTCACCGTTTTTGTACCAATAATGGCATGGTTTTTCGCTTCTCCTGCCCTCACACCTCACCACAAAACGGTAAAACTGAGAGAATCATCCGCACTATTAACAATATGATTTGCACCCTATTGATTCATGTCTTCCTCCCTCCATCCTTCTGGGTATATGCTGCTAAAATGTCAGAATACATTCTCAATATTCTCCCTACTATCACTCTTCACAACATGACCTCTATCGAAATTCTCTACCATAGAGTCCTCTCCTATGATCATCTACGGATTTTCGGTTGTCTGTGCTATCCCAATCTTAGCTCTACCGTCCCTCACAAGCTCGCTCCTAGGTCCACTACACGTGTCTTCCTAGGCTTCCCATCGAACCATAGGGGCTATCTATGCTACGACATGTCCACTCGTCAAATCCACATCTCTCGTCACGTCACATTCGACGAGACCACATTCCCGTTTTTGAATCTTCAAAAATTCTAAAAACTGGATTACTCATTCATTGACGAGCCTGCTATCTCTCCCATCATCCTTGATCAGCTTATCTCTTTTGACCCGTCGACAACGCCGCGGCCCAGTGTTGAGGCGCCACAACGCCAACTTTCCAGAGAGGTCTGTTCTTCCAACCCGTCGACAGCGCCGCGACCCAGTGATGAGGCGCCGTGGCACCTTATTTCCAGAGAGGCCTGTCACTCAGACAGCGCCGCGGCGCTAGATCCAGGCACCGTGGTGCCTTCGACCGCTTCGCCCCCACCTTCTCTTTTCCCGACCTACCATCAGTCTCAGCCCTCCATACTCAGCCAACACCGTCTCCCACTGTCCCCACTCACCAAATGGAAACTCGTGTCAAGCATGAAATCTTCAAATCCAAAGTCCAATTTAACTTGTCTGCCCAAATCATTTCTCCAATTCCCAAAAACCCTATATTGACTAATGTTAGGCGTATTGTGTATACGCCTTTTGAGTCATTTTAGTTGGTATTTTACTCGTTTTCATTGTGTTTAGTATAGTAGTAGGTTTGTTTTTCTTTCTTTTGAGTCACAACGACGCAAAAAGGCAAAATGGCAAAAAGGAATGAGAAATGGGCATAAAAAGAGGTCCCGAGGCAGAAAATGTTGAAAATTGATGTCTCGGAAAAAGGCAAAGAAGCACCGCGGTGCCCAGAAGCAGAACCAGGGTGCTAAAAGAGCAGAGACCCGCAGGACTTTTGGCACCGGGGTTCCAACCGCGGTGCCATTTGTACTGAGAGCTGCAGGACTTTCAGCACCACGGTGCCGACCTACAGGACCGCGGTGCCTAGACGCAAATTGTCAGATCCGAGTTAGAATTGGCCAAGGGCAGAAGGGTCCATAGGGCATGAGTTTGCAACATATTTAAGCCCTAGGGGTTAGTTTAATGAGGAGAGTTGGTCATTCTACAACATAAGAAAACACAAGGCAGATTTGGAGCGAAAATTGAAGATTTTGTTCTACGTAATTTTCTTTCTTCCGTCTTTAATTCAGTTTATATATGGATATTGTGTTAGTTCTTAGCGTGACTATGATTAAGAGCTAAACACTTTATTAGGGCTTCCCTTATGAATCGCTTGAAGCTTTTATTCATGAATTAATGCAGTAGTTTGATTTCTTCTTCGCTTGATTAAGATCTATTCAATATTTGGTATGCATGTTTGATAGTTAACTGGCCATTAATTATCATAATCTATATGATTTCGAATCAAAAGCCGAGAGGAGAGATTTAGATATGCTGTAATTGAATAGACATAGGTTAAAATCGCGGACGAAAGTACCCCGATACTTGTGTAGCATTATAGGTTATTGCTCTTAATTCTCATATGTGGTAAATCCTATAATAGAAATATAGAAGAGTTCTGCACTGGGGTTGAGTGATTATATTGCCCTAACAGGAATATAAGACAGTCTAATTAATCGTTATCTTAACAAAGAAGAAAAATAATTCTAGTTGCATTAAGGATTGGATAAAGTGGATAGTCGAGAATTTTGGAAGCCCTAATTCATTCATAACTGATTACACTTTATTAGTTTAAATCTTGCAAATATTCTAGTAGTTAAACAAAAACCCCAATCAAATATCGATTGCCAAATAGATAACATAAAATAGATGAACGGTACTTAGAAACCAGTCTCTGTGGACGATATTCGGTCTTACAGACTATATTACTTGTGAACGATGCGTACGCTTGCGTGAGCAGTTGAAATATCGCTAACAGCTAAACAAGACCCTAATTGGAATGCGACTATGTCTGAGGAATTCAATGCTTTAACTAAACATCACACATGAGATCTAGTACCTAGACCTGAGGGGGTGAATGTGATTCGTTGTCTGTGGATTTTTCGTCATAAATTCAGAGACATTAGAGATCTTGAGAGGTATAAGGCACGACTTGTGGCTAATGGCACAAATCAGCAGGAGGGCATTGATTGTGGTGAGACCTTCAGCCCGGTTGTCAAACCGGCTACCATTCGCACAGTTTTGAGCATTTCCATGGGCAAACACTGGCCGATCCATCATCTTGATGTGAAGAATGCATTCTTACATGTGGATCTGAGAGAAACAATCTACATGCATCAGCCTCCAGGGTTCACCCATCCAGCAGTTCCTCACTATGTTTGTCGTCTCCGTAAGTCACTATATGGCCTGAAACAGCCCCCCCGTGCGTGGTATGATCGTTTTGTCAGGTATATCTTACAGATTGGGTTTGTATGCAGCAAGAGTGATACATCACTATTCATTTTTCATCGAGGTAGTAACACTGCTTACTTATTACTTTACGTGGATGAAATTGTTCTTACTGCCTCATCCGACATATTGAAAAATGAGATTATTGTCTTGCTTAGGTCCGAATTTGCAATGACTGGTTTAGGGAAGCTGATTTACTTTTTGGGAATATCAGTGATCATGTCTGCCAATCATATGTTCTTGTGTCAGCGTAAGTATGCAGAGGAGATTGTGTACAGGGCTAGGGCTAAGATGACGAACTGCAAAGAGGTGTCTACTCCAGTTGATTCTAAATCTAAGATCAGTGCCATGGATGGTGATCCAATCTCTGATCCTACTCTGTGTAGGAGCCTTGCATGTGCACTTCAGTATCTCACCTTCACCAGGCCAGACATAACAGGTGTGCTTATTCATGCATGCCCACAGGGAGTCTCATTTCACTGCTCTTAAGCGGTATCATTCGATACATTAAGGGCACTCTTGATTATGGTTTGCACCTATACCCCTCTGCACCAAACAAATTGCTTTCATATACGGATGCAGATTGGGCAGAGTGTCTGGACACGCGACGCTCCACCTCCGAATTTTGTGTTTTTTAGGGGATAATCTGATTTTGTCTGCCAAGCGGCAGACTACCTATCTCGATCCAGTGTCGAGGCTGAGTATAGAGGCGTTGTAAATGTGGTAGCTGAGATTTGTTGGCTCAAAAATTTACTGTTAGAACTTCAGTGTCCTTTGCGTCAGACATCTATTGTGTATTGTGATAACATATCTACCATCTATCTTTCTCATAATACGGTTCAACATCAGCGAACCAAACATATTGAGATAGACCTACACTTCGTTCGTGAGAAAATTGCGTCAGGCCATGTCAGAGTGTTACATGTTCCATCATCCTATCAGTATGCAGACATATTTACCAAAGGACTTCCTGCAGCTTATTTTTACTTGAGATCCAGTCTCGTCCAGCCTCCCGCCCGATCGAGGGTGTGTAAACATGTATATTATAGAAACAATTGTATCCCTACCCCATAATTAGAATATTTTCATATATTGTGTAAATATAATTATGGTAAGACTAGAATTTCTCTTTTGTATAGGTTTAGGATTTCTATTGTATAAAGGATGAATATTGTACTCTATATATACTTTGATTTTAATAAAAAAACTTTCTAAGATAGATTAGTATCATCTTACAGTTTCCTACCATGCGTTTCCCTGTGAGCTGATTCGGTAAGAATAAAATGAGAAAATCATATTTTATTGCACAAACTTTTGGACGAATGTTCATGGAAAAACTCTATGTTTCTTTCGAGTAGTACAAGCCAATTTTCTTCCGACAAAAAACTCTGTTGAAAACTGTTGCAACGAAATTCTAACAGAAAGAAATCCTTATTTTTCTAGTAATTATTATCAGTAAATATCTACACTAAATAGAGGTTGTTAATATATATATACTAATACTACCTCCTTTTCGACGGCAATTTCCGTTGAAAACAGTTGGGACGAGTCCAGATAGAAAGTCCGTAGGAAATCCTGATTTTTCTAGCTAGTAACTGTTATAGGTAAATTTCCACACTAAGTAGAATTTTCACTTTAAAAAACAAATATTAGTAGTTATTTTTTTTTCTAATCCCTTGCTCTAATAAATGATTCAATTTCTAAAGTCGTTCAAGAATTATGTATTACTTATTTTGAGAAGATATAAAAGGGTAATTTTAATCTCTCAACCTTAAATGACGTTTGAAATTAACAGGAAGGAATAATAAGTAACTTGCAATACATAGTTAACCTACATTAATAGCACTTTCTATAAGTTAAAACCCATTATTGATGTCCTATTTCATAATCAGAGATGAATTCGAGATTTTAAGAACCTTTATCTGCATTTTCTTGAGATAAGGTAATCATGATTGAATATAGAGTAAATATCGTTTATGTATAACAACAACAAACTCAGTGTAGTCTCACAAGTGGTATTTGGGGAGATATCATTTATGTAGTTGACCCAAAAAAAGGATACTAAACTCTTTTGGTTAATTAGACAAAAGCTAGAATTAGAAAGAAAAAAGGGACAAACAATTCACCTATTTGATTTGCATTATTTCAACAGATCTGTAATAAGTTTTGTAAACAAATCAGTAGTAATAACAATGTTCTTCAAAAACATTAGTAGTAATTAACCAGTTAATTATCACTAATTTCCATCTATCAATTAACTACTCCTATAATATAAGAAATACAATGTGAAAACGGATTACTTTAGGTAGGAAAAGCACGGATTGCTAATATACTTAAATTTCCAAAAATAGAAAGATAAAAAACGTTGAAATTAGGATATTACTCAAAATTGTTAAAACCACTAAGAATCTCAAATTGTCAAACATCAGCTTCTAAGAATACAAAACCGACCACATAAAATGACTTATACTCCCTTCCGTCCATTTTACTTATCATGTTTTTTCCAGATTCATTAAAAAAACATTAATTAAAAGGATAATTTGACTAAATTATCATTATTTATTCTTTTATTTCAATTTAATACAACTCTGTTTTCTCACCACATTTATTGAGTAAAGATAAAAGTAAAAATTAATAATTAATTATATATTATTTTTTTAAAATGACAACTATTTTGGATCATCAAATGGATGGGAGGGAATAACAGTAATCCCTCCATTCCTTTTTTATTTATCCTCTATTGATCTTAAAAATTATTGTATTCATTAAGGATTTCTTTTATTAAATTACCCATATTAACTATGCTTTGAAAATCTAAATTTAACTACTTGTACTTTATATAATCAATAAAGTATTATTGGAAGTTAGTAGTAAATTTATTTTGATTTGCTAAAATAGACAAGTAAAATAAAAAAATTACTTTTAGTATAAGGAACTAATAAAAAGGAAAACGGAGAGAGTATTGATCCCTATGTTTCAATTTACGTAAATCTATTTGATTGGGCACGAAAAAGTTTAAGTAAAGAAGAAGACTTTTGGAATTTGTGATCTTAAATATGTCATTACATTTGTGTGGCTATAGAAATTTCTTTAAAATAAAAATTCCAACTTAAATTATTTCCAAAATAAAAAAAGGGTTGGCCGACAGTAGCTTTAGGACAACTGGTTCTCGTAGTTTTATTGCCCTAATGCAACGACTCAAACAACTACGAGTGTTCCCAAGACGATGAGACACAAGTATAATATCGTCGAGTATGTGTGCTTGTGAAGCAACCAATGGAGGAATTAAGATTTTGTCAGAATATAAAGGCGTAAACCCATAAAGAGAGTCAGAATATAGTATATATACATAATTTTTTTCTAGTTATACAATATAATTTTTCAACGATTGAGTGTTAAAGTATCACCCCTCGAATGCATGAGGTTCTGCCACCGGAAGCAACCACAAAGATAAAATATACTAATAAAAAGAAATAAATTTACATAAATTAGAATGATCTAATAAATAAGATCATAATATATAAATATTTGTTCTAGAGAAGAACTAATACAAGGTAGAAAAAAATATGCAGACATTACCTTGGGAATGAAGACAAACGACAATTATTAGGAACAGAATAATTGAGAGAGCCTTTTCTTCTTGAGCAAATTAAGCTTAAAGCAAAACCTCAAGCTTAGACCAATTGGCTGCCGTGTGGAGTATAGAGAAGGAAATTAAAATGTCAAATATTTTAGGATTGACAAAAATTAGATTGAGTATGAAGAGATTTATATACTGAAATAAAGAAGTTGGCCTATGTTGACTTTAATTAGTATGAACATACATACGTATGATACATAGTACATTTTATTTTTTGAGTGGATGAACATTGCAGCAACTTCATGTTATTGCCTTTTTGCCAAACTTGGGACAAGTTGAACGAAATTAAAGCATCCGTTTAGCCACAGACTGATTATTTTGCTTGCATCAGGGACAATTTCTCTTATAAAGTTTCTTCTCTTTGTTTTTTCCCAGGAAATTGCATATATGCAGCCAATATATACAATGGTTTGAAAGAGTGACAGATTCAAGATTTAAAGTTTATGCATGTTGGAATATATTGGTAATAACAAGGAACGAGAAAGTCACAATAACAACCAATGTGAACAAGGAAACTTGTCTCGCTGAGTCGATTGATGATCAATCTTTCTTTAAGATAATATTGCTCCGTATATTCCTTTCAACGGAGTAATGACAACTTATCTCTCAAGATAAAACAACAACCAAACTAATGAGCAAAGGATGTTGGAAATATTTATTAAACGTGAAATAAAGTAAATTCTATTAATTATGAATCGAACAATTGGGGCCCCGCACGTAGGAAACCTTGTTTTCACACACGTGCACACGTAGTGCCAATGATCAAAATTTCCTTAATGGAAGAGATATTGGTACGTATACGAATTGTTTGAGACATAAGGTAATAGACGGTTATTGGCCAAATGACGAATGATTTCACGTTGGTAAATGAAGGAAGAAATGTATAATGTGTAAAGATGAAATGAATCAGAAATCACCACGAAACCGAGAAGGGCCGCGGCTCCTCCAAGTAAGGGTCGCGACGCTTGAAGGGCCGCGACTCTAATTGACGTTTCAATTCCAGTAACTCACTGGAATTGAAGGGCCGCGACTCTAATTGACGTTCCAGTTCCAGTGAGTTATCGAATCGGCGGCCGCGCCTCTCCGGCGGCCGCGGTTCCTCGACTGTTTCAATCCGTTGGAGGTGAATTAAAAACTGATTCTTGGGTTGACTTTGGAGTATTTACTCTCCATTATTTTGCTCATGAATTCAGCCATTACTTTGCTGAATTTTAACTCCAAATTCAAGGCATTAACATGACATTCATGGCCATTAACATGACATTCATGGTCATTACTTAGCCATTTAAAGGGTCGTCATCTACACACTATATAATGAGAAACAAGACTCATTTGAAAAAACACTTGACATCTTACACTCAACAATTCTCTAAAATTGTCTTCCTCTCTTGCAATCACAAACACTCAAAGATCTTTCTTCCAAAGCAAACACTTGAGTTCCCTTTGCTCATTTATTTGATTGATGTTTTATCTTGGGAGATAAGTTGACATTACAACCGTTGAAAGGATATACGAGGCAATATTATCTTAAGGATAAATCAAGAATTTGGTCGACTCAGCAAACCCTCATATTTGATCATTTCCAGATTTCAAACAAATAATTATTGTTGTTATTTTCCCGTTCTATACATTACTACTCACAAGCTTAAGATAATATTCGCTATTTCAACAATAACATGACTGGACAAGATCAATTCAACACTGAAAATTCCACCGATGCTCAAGGCAATCCCATTGCCTTTAATCTCACTGCTCAAGGCACTAACGTTGCCTTCAACTCCACTATTTTTGGCACTCCTAGTGTCACCAATGATCATGACATTTCTAATGCCTTCCCAACTACTGCTTTTGGCACGTCAAGTGCCACTGCCACTGTTTTTGGTACGTCAAGTGCCACCGCCACTGCCTTTGGCACAACCAATGCCTCCACTGCTGCTCTGGGCACTTATAGTACATTTGCTCCTACCCAAGGCGTCAACAACAACTATACTCCTGTTGGAGGCATTCACAATGCCTCAGAATCTCCTCGCGGGCGCCATCGCCTAACACTGCCGTTTTCACCATGAACGTCCTGAAAAGTTCATGGGTGCTTGATGCGCGATGAGATGCACACACTTTAACGCAAGTGCACGTTATCGTGACAAGTAATATAGTCCTGGTAAGACCGAATATCGTCCACAAGGATTAGGGTTCAAGTACCAACTATCTATCTTTTGGTATCTATTTGGCAATTGATATTTGGATTTGTTGTTTATAACTAAGAATTATCAAGACTAATTTATCTAATGAGTTTACTTCAGATGTGATGGGAATAGGGCTTCCATGTCTCCTCAACTATCCGCTTATGTTATTTATTAATACAACGAATTATGGTCTTCTTCTCTCGGAGAAAGCAGGTTTACGAAATCGTTTTATATTCCCGTTAAGGATATATAAACACTCAACCCCAGTATTGCACCTTACCTACCTTTCGGTGATAAGGATAACTCTATAGGAGGATGAAGAACAAAAACCTAGTTAACCGTCACGCACCATGCGCAAAATTAGGGTTTTTAAGCCTCTCATTAACGCTACATAAATAATTGAGGTATTTTCATCCCCAATCCAAGAATGTCTACCCAACTTACAGCATATTCACAATCTCTCCTTTCGAAGTAAATTAGAAATCATATAAGTATAATTAGTTGTCAATTAATTACCAAGCATTCAACGCAATTATTGGATAAATCTCTCAAAGAAGAATAATAACCATAAACATGTATTAATTCATAACATAAGTTTCTAGTGAATCAACATGGAAAGCCCTATAAAAGAATTAGTTCCTAGCCATTGACATGACAAGAAATAATTCAAAGTTCATCATAAAAACTGAAAATAAAGAAAAGAAAAGAAAAGAAATTACTTAAGAACGAGTCTCCAAGCCTTCTAGCATCCAAGGATTGTGTTGTGGAATATTTACAAGATGAATTGGTGGAAGGGTGGATGTAGAGTGGTGAATAGTGGAATGGAGAATGAATAATTCTTCTAATGATGTAGAGTATTTATAGCCAAAGAATCCTTTTGGTGAAGGGTTAGGGATTTTGTAGGTAGGAAAAGTTTTTAGAATCCTTTTAGGTAAGGGTTTTAAGGTAGGAAAAGTTATCCCTTTAGGTAGGAAAAGTTATCCCTTTAGGAAGGAAAAGTTATCCCTTTAGGATTCTGAAAATATGTCAAATTCGCCCAAAGATTTCATAATTCAGCGTCAAGGCCATGCTCAGACAGCCATGGCTACCAAATTCAAAGCAACTCTCGGGACTTTCAAGATTTCAGCCATGGCTGCTGCCAGCGCCGCGGTGACGTTTTCAAAGTGATTCTGCTTCGTCATTTTTCCGTCCGGACTTCGTCGGATCTCCTCTATAATTTCCGGAACTCTTAGACTTTATTTCTTGGCCCTTTTTGTGTGCAATTCCATCTCATTTATGCTCATTTCATCTCCTTTTCGTCATTTCTCCATTTTTGACCGCTGTGACACAAAAGAAAGGAAAACGACCCTAATACTATACTAAACATAAATAAAATGAGTAAAATACTAACTAAAAATGACTCAAAAAGTGTATATAAAATACACCGATCAGTGCTCACTTTAAGAGATGGCAGCAAAAAATGCTATTTTTCCTGACGGTTATGAGAATGTCACGTTTCCTAACCGAAGATCCTCCACTAGTTGGGGAAGACGCGGAACCTCAGCCAAATAATTTGGCGGGAGGGGGCCAAGGTATCCATGCCGCTAACGACACGAGGATGGTTCGCGAAGCATGAAAACATAGTGATTTCATGTGTACGAACTATATTCTAAACAGTTTGTCCGATTCACTATACACGGTATATTGCACCGTTGAAACTGCCAAGCAGTTATGGGACAAACTTTAGAAAAAGTACAACACCCAAGATGCGGGTAGTAAGAAGTTCATCATTGGGAAGTTCCTGAAATTTCAAATGGTGGACAACAAAAGTGTGACATCCCAAGTCCAGGAATTCCAAATGATTCTACATCACCTGGATTTGGAAGGATTAAAGCCCAATGAACAATTCTTGGTTGGGGCATTAATCGAGAAGTTGTCTCCCTCGTGGACTGAGTTTATGAACTATCTAAAACTCAAAACGAATGAGATGACCCTAGATGAACTTATTGTCAAACTCCAGATTCAGGAAGACAATAAGAAGACCATGCCAAAGGGAAAACAACCCGCTGAGGCTACGACAAACTTGGCGGAAGTCAAAGGGAACTCAAGCAAGAAACGGAAGTTCCAGAAGGAAGGAAAGCCCCAAACAACTGAAAAGTTCAAGGAAAATTGTAACCACTGTGGTATAGTTGGTCACATGGCCAAAGACTGTCGCAAGCTCAAACGTGAGAATAAGGCCAAAGGCAAGGCCAATGCTAACATCATTGAAGACACACTCGTCAATGATATGATTAAAGAGTTCTCAGCGGTAGTTCTTAAAGCTAACCTCGTTGAGAATCCAGTGCAATGGTGGCTAGACACGGGTGCTACCCGTCACATTTGTTCCAATAAAAATGCCTTCTCCACATATACACCAGTCACAGATAAGAAATTGTTCATGGGCAAAAACTCTTCTTCAGAGGTGCTGGGGGTAGGAAAGGTGACCCTAAAGATGACGTCCGGAAAGGAGCTGATTCTGAAGGAAGTGATGCATGTCCCAAAAATTCGAAGAAATTTAATTTCTGGACCTCTGTTAGTAAATGTTGGGTTTAGGCTAGTGTTAGAGGCTAACAAGTTTGTAATCACTAAAAATGGAACCTTTGTAGGAATGAGCTTCGTCTGTGAAGGCCTCTTTAAGTTCAATGATGCACCTGTATGCCTTCTGTTTCAACTATCAATAAAATTGCACCTTCTACTTACTTGATTGAGTCATCTAATCTATGGCATCATAGATTATGACATGTAAACTATCAATCTATCCAAAGATTGGTAAAGCTGGAATTATTGTCGTCTATTGACATAAACCCTCAACGTAAGTGTGAGGTGTGCATAGAGGCAAAACTTTCCAAGAGTCCTTTTAGATTCGTCGAAAGGGATACCGCTCCTCTAGAACTTATACACACTGATATATGTGATTTGAAGTTCGCTCAAACTAGAGGGGGGAACAAGTACTTTGTGACTTTCATAGATGATGACACAAGATTTTGTTACATTTACTTACTAAAAAGTAAAGATGAAACCTTTGAAGCATTCAAACGCTACAAAGCAGAAGTTTAGAATCAACTAGGCGGACGGATTAAAACTATCTGTAGCGATAGAGGGGAAGAATATGTAGCGCTTTTTGAAGAACTTTGTACCCAATCAGGTATAGTTTATCAAACAACGGCTCCTTACTCACCTCAATCAAGCGGGGTTGCTGAACGCAAGAACCGAACACTAAAGGAAATGATGAATGCTCTACTCATCAATTCGGGCCTCCCTCAAACCATGTGGGGAGAAGCTGTCCTTACAGCAAATAAGATTCTTAACAGAGTCCCATACAAGGGTAAATACAAGACTCCATACGAGCTATAGAAAAGAAAGAAACCTACCTACAAGTATTTGAATGTATGGGGTTGTCTGACCAAGGTAAAAGTACCTATGCCAAAGCAGGTCAAGATTGGACCTAAGACTGTGGATTGCATGTTCATCGTATATGCCAATAATACTAGTGTATTGCTTCATAGTGCACAAGTCGGATCATCCGAACATTTATGAAGATATGATCATGGAATCAAGGAACGCATGGTTCTTTGAAGACACATTTCCATATAAGGAAAATAACATAACCTCTCGCAAATGAAGTTATGAGCAAATCTCTGATGAACTAGGAGTCACTGACTATCTAGATCGAAATGGTTCAGATCTAGTAAATTCTGAAGTAGCTGATTATCCGGAATTTAGTATTCCAGATCCTCAGGACTTGGAAGATTCAAAGATGGAACCAAGGCAAAGCAAAAGGGCACGGAAGGACAAGTCCTTCGGTCCAGACTTTGTAGCTTATTTGGTTCAGGATGAACCACGGACAATCGCCGATGCATTGTCAACTCCAGAAGCACCGCTCTGGAAGAAAGCTTTAGAAAGTGAGATAGAATCCATTCTGCATAACCACACCTGGGAGTTGGCAGAACTTCCCTCAAGACACAAACCGTTGGGTTGTAAGTGGATCCTTAAACGGAGGTTAAAGGCAGATGGTTCTATCGACAAGTACAAAGCTAGGTTAGTAGTCAAGGGTTATCGCCAAAAGGAGGGTCTTGATTACTTCGACACCTACGCTCCGATGTCAAGAATGACATCCATACGTATGTTCATAGCTATCGCCGCCTTGCGGGATCTTGAAATACATCAAATGGATGTTAAGACTGTCTTCCTAAATGGTGATTTGGAAGAAGAAATATATATGGATCAACCTGAGGGGTATGTGGTTCCAGGATAAGAGATAAAAATATGTCGGCTTGTTAAATCATTGTACGGGCTGAAACAAGCCCCTAAACAATGGCACGAGAAATTTGATAGTACTCTACTATCAAAAGGATACGCCATTAATAGAGGTGACAAATGTGTCTACATGAAAGGAAATGTCAAATCCGTCGTCATGATATGTCTATATGTAGATGACTTGTTGATCACTGGAAGCAGTCATGGAATAATCCTAGAGACTAAGAACATGTTCAAACAGTATTTTGACATGAAAGATATGTGTATTGCAGATGTCATCTTAGGGATCAAGATCTCTAAGACATCTAATGGACTGGTCTTATCTCAATCTCACTAAATCGAGAATGTACTGGAGAAATTTGGGATGTTCGACAGTTCACCGGTATCAACACCATTGGATATAAGTCAAAAGCTTGACAAATATCTGGGTAAGCCCATACGCCAGGAGCGATATACGCAGGTGATTGGTAGTCTGATGTAGATCACAAACTGCACTCGACCTGATATCACTCATGCAGTCAATAAATTGGCTAGGTTCACTCGAAATCCAAGTGAGGATTACTAGAAAGCGTTGAACAGGATAATACGATTCCTAAAGTTCACGATACATTTCGGGTTACACTATTCAAGATATCCAGCGGTACTAGAGGGGTACATCGATGCAAACTGGATATCTGATAGCGACGACATAAAGTCCACCAGCAGATATATTTTTACAATCAGTGGTGGAGCTGTGTCTTGGAAATCCTCTAGGAAAACTCTTATTGTCCGATCCACGATGGAGTCGGAATTTATCGCTTTAGATAAAGCGGGAGAGGAAGCTGAGTGGCTTCATGTTTTTCTAGAGGATGTCCCATGTTGGGATAAACACATGTCTTCTGTAATGATCCAATGCGATAGTCAGTCGGCTCTAGGAAGGGCACAAAATTCAATATATAATGGTAAGTCTCGTCATATTCGACGGAGACATGAGTCCGTTAGGCAGTTGATCACCTCAGGTATTATTTCCATTGATTACATAAAATCTAAGGAAAATATCGCAGATCCCTTAACGAAGGGAATACCCAAAGATCAGTTGTTCTGCCTGTCTAGGAGAATGGGCTTAAAACCCAAACAATAAGAACCGATATAGTGGACACCCAACCTTACAGACTGGAGATCCCAGGAATAAGGTTCAATGAGACAACTAAACTGTAAAGGTTCCGTGAGCGCTTCGGTGGAATCAAGAGCACTTCGGATAATATTTATTTCTTAAGAAACATAATCCAAGGCCATTCACGTGATAGACAAAAAGTGCTACCTGTAAGAGGGGTAAAGGATAAGTTTCCAAACCTTTAATGATCCTCAAAAGTTGAGGTTAGGTTGGTGAAGTTTTTAATGGTTCCTAATACTCGTGTAGCGGAGTATTACAGGATACCTTGTAGGAAACCACCTATTTAAGTGCGAGGACAGGCCACCTCAAATGAACACACTTAAGAATCCAAGGGTGTCCACGACCCACGATGGACAAAACACTAGAAAGATTGAGTAGGAAAGGCGTTGTGTTGGTACCATTGTCTTGACATATACTAAAACACTGACTGTTCAAGACATCACGTTCACCGCGTAGTAAATATGTCTGATGGTATTCTACTATGGAAGGTTCAAAGCTCCGGCTACCTCTCCGGATGCGACATCATTCCGCCAAGTGATTGCTAGAAAGGAACCATGTGCGTGCACCAAAATCTCTTCTAAGAGGGGATTGTTGGAAATATTTATTAAACATGAAATAAAGTAAATCCTATTAATTATGAATCGAACAATTGGGGCCCCGAACGTAGGAAACTTTGTTTCCACACACGTGCACATGAAGTGCCAAAGATCAAAATTTCCTTAATGGAAGAGATATTGGTACGTATACGAATTGTTTGAGACATAAGGTAATAGATGGTTATTGGCCAAATGACGAATGATTTCACGTTGGTAAATGAAGGAAGAAATGTATAATGTGTAAAGATGAAATGAATCAGAAATCACCACGAAACCGAGAAGGGCCGCAGCTCCTCCAAGTAAGGGTTGCGGCGCTTGAAGGGCCGCGACGCCTCCCCGAAGAGCCGCGACTCTAATTGACGTTCCAGTTTCAGTGAGTTACTGGAACCGAAGGGCCGCGGCTCCTCTCCGAAGGGCCGCGGGTCCTTGACTGTTTCAATCTGTTGGAGGTGAATTAAAACCTGATTCTTGGGCTGACTTTGGAGTATTTACTCTCCATTATTTTGCTCATGAATTCAACCATTACTTGGCTGAATTGTAACTCCAAATTCAAGGCATTAACATGACATTCATGACTATTACTTAGCCATTTGGAGGGTCATCATCTACACACTATATAATGAGACACAAGGCTCATTTGGAAAAATACTTGACATCTTACACTCAACAATTCTCTGAAATTGTCTTTCTCTCTTGCAATCACAAACACTCAAAAATCTTTCTTCCAAAGCAAACACTTGAGTTCCTTTTGCTCATTTGTTTGATTGCTGTTTTATCTTGGGAGATAAGTTGTCATTACAACCGTTGAAAGGATATACGGGGCAATATTATCTTAAGATAGATCAAGAATTTGGTCGACTCAGCAAACCCTCATATTTGATCATTTCCAGATTTCTAACAAATAGTTGTTGTTGTTATTTTTCTGTTCTACACATTACTACTCACAAAGGAGACTCAAGAGTTCGCTATAGGAAGAAAGATCTTAGAGTGTTTGATTGCTAGAGAGGAAGAACAATTTCAGGAAATTGTCTAGAGAATGTGTTAAGTGTGTTGTCTTGCAAATGAGCCAAAAGCCTCATTTTATAGTGTTGAGAAGATGACTTTCCAATTGCCCATATAATGACCTTGAATGACCATGTAATGGCCTTGATTATGGAGTGTTAATTCAGTCAAATAATGGCTGAATTCATTTGGGATGTAATGGAGGTTTAATGTCTCAAAACCAGCCCAAGAGTCATGTCTTTTCGTCTCCCGTCGCAGCCTCTGGACTACCAGCGCCGCGGCGCCACAACTTCAGAGAGTTGGCGCCGCAGCCCTGCAGTTTGGCGCCGCAGCCCGATAGACACATTGTACACTTCTTTCTTCATTTACCAACGTGAAATCAACGTCATTTGGCCAATAACCGTCTATTACCTTACGTCTCAAACAATTCATATTTGTACCAATATCTCTTCCATTGAGGAAATATGATCATTGGCATTACATGTGTACGTGTGTGGAAACAAGGTTTCCCACGTGCGAGGCTCCAATTGTTCGAGTCATAATTAAATAGGATTAACTTTATTTCACATTTAATAAATATTTCCAACAATGCATACTATATATCAATATTAAGCTAATGTATCATAATAACTAGGTTCACAATCAAATATTTATAGATATTTAGTAAATTTTTTAATATATTTATAGAGTGCGGGCAAAAGCTATCAAATTTCGTACTAGAAAGAGGAAAGTTTAAAATCAAGAAATCTGTTAGTATTAGGTCTAAAGTGCATTTCTTCGATTTCAATATGTAAAACCTTTGACATAGAGGGAGTTAAAATTTTGAGTGATGTGTTCTTGATTTTTAAAATGATAACTTATTGAATTCTAAATAAATTATTTATTCATATTAAATAGATTTTTAAATATAAATATAAGGTTTGAGCAAAAATTACCTTGATTTTGTCGAGCAAAACCATAGCTCTGCCCCTACTTAGTTTGAATCAACACGGAATTTGAAAAGAGATGAAGATTTTTGAAATTTGTATGGGCTTAAACATGTCATAACATTTGTTTGACTATAATATTTGAAATTTGTAGCCGTAAATATGTCATAATATTTGTATGGTTACAAAGATTCTCATTAGATAGAATGAAAAGTATAATATTAATTATTTTCAGATTTAGAAGTATTATTCTTTTTGAAACTAATTAAAAAAATTATCACATAAATTTAATTCGTTAGTATTAAACTAGTCAAAATAGTTAAGAGAAAATGTTGCAACTACTGTATATATAATGTTACTACTGAATTCCTCCAAAATTAGGTCGTAGGTAATGTTTCTGACGGAGTTTTCATAAAAAAAATCCTTTAGGGACGAACCAAATTCTAACGAATCGTTTGTAGTGATTGTTTTAATAACTTATAAGTGACGTTAATCTTACCAAAACCCTGCATGACAAGAAGACAAACGCAAATTAAATGGAACTTTAAACTAGATAAACAAAATTAAGGACTTGTTTTGTCATTACATGAAAATATGATTTCTGACTCCCGTCTCTTTTCAAGGGATTTCGCCTTTTGCCCCAACTATAAATAAAATAGAATAAACACAGTGAAATCATCATTGTATCGGTAAAGTCTCTATAATAATCCTAGTCAAATATTGATTGATTTTTTCATTATAATTGCGTTTGTTAAACTTTCATCAAGGAAGAGATAACTAAGACATTGCTAAAAGTTTTGGACGTATTGTTTTGCTAATTCAAACGTTATATTACAATGAAGAGGTAAAAATCTGCAAAAATCAACCAATAATTGTATATTCTTCCATTGAATTTTAGTTTTTCAATCTTCAATTAGTTTTAAAATACTTTTATGTGTTACAACGTTTAATTCTTTGTTGCACAGACAATACAATTATTTGTGAATTTATTAACAATGTATTAGTTTTATTTAAAATAATTAATAATAAATATTTTTGAGATTAATATTGTATTACATAAAGTGTGTGATTGTATTAATCTCTCATTGGGGAGTCTTTCTCATTAATACAAATATATATAATGTGTACAATATGGAATTCTAATACAATAAGGATCTTATATCTACCATAATTATACAACACTAAATATCACAAAATATATGAAGTATATTTAATAATATACGTTAATACACCCCTCAGTCGGAAAAGGAGGAGGCCGGACGCTAAGACTGGATTTGAAGTCGAGGAATACTGTCTAGGAAGACATTTCGTGAAGATATCCGCATACTGATATGAAGAAGACACACGCAACACCTTAACAAGACCGATAACAACCTTCTCACGAACAAAAATGTATATTCATCTCAATGTGCTTGGTTCGCTGATGCTGAACCGGATTGTGAGATAAATATATGACGAATATGTTATCACAGTACACCAAAGACACCTTACGCAAGGGAAAATGAAGCTCCAAAAAAGGTTTCTGAGCCAACAGATCTCAACAACAACATTCGCAACACCTCTATACTATGATTCTGCACTCTTGCCTCTTGGCAGACCGAGAAATGAGATTATCCCCTAAGAACACACAGTAGCCGGAGGTGGAGCATCGCGTGTCCGGACAGTCTGCCCAATCAGCATCCGTATATGATAGCAACCTGGTCGGCGCTGATGGGTATACGTGCAATCCATAATCAAGTGTGCCCTTAACGTATCGAATGATACGCTTTAGAGCAGTAAAATGAGGCTCACTAGGGGCATGCATGAATAAACACACCTGCTGAACATCATAAGAAATATTAGGCCTGGTGAAAGTAAGATATTATAGTGCACTTGCAATACTCATGTAAAGGGTTGGGTCGCTCACTGGATTACCATAAATAGCATTAAGCTTTGATTTAGAGTCAATCGGAGTGGATATTATCTTATAGTTCGCCATTTTAGCCCTGTAAACTATCTCATCTATATACTTGCGCTGACACAAAAACATAGAATCTACAGATCTAGTCACTGATATCCCAAAAAATAATTCAACTTCCCCAAGTCGGTCATAGAAAATTCGGTTTTAAGCAATGCAATGATCTCAATTTTCAATAAATCAAAGGAGGCAGTAAGCACAATGTCATCCACTTATAACAACAAATAAGCGATGCTACTACCTTTATGAAGAATAAATATATAATTATCAAACTTGTTGCATACAAACCAAATCCTCATAATGTATTATGAAAAACGATCATACCACGCCCTAGGCGTCTGTTTCAAACCATAAAATGACTTACGAATATGACATATATACTGAGGAGCTGCTGGATGGACAAAACCAGGTGGCTGGTGCATGTAAACAACTTCTTTCAAATCCCCATGTAGGAACACATTCTTCACATCCAGCTAATTGATCGACCAATGCTTACCCATATCAATACTCAAAACTGTGCGAATGGTAGCCAGTTTAACAATCGGACTGAACGTCTCACCACAATCAATGCCCTCATACAGATTAGTTCCATTAGCCACTAGTATCGCCTTATATCTCTCTAGATCACCATTGTCTATGTATTTGTGACGAAAAATCCATATGTATCAGATCATATTTACCTCCTCCGGTCTAGGAATCAAATCTCAAGTGTGTTATTTCGTTAAAGCATTAAATTCCTCACATATGACCGCATTCCAATTAGAGTCTAGTTTGGCTAGTTTTTGATTTTTGGGAATTGGGGACATGCTCTGTGTGGATAGGTTGAATTGTGTTTTGGGTTTGAAAATTTCTAATTGGGCACAGATTTACATATGTTGTGTGGGGGTAGGGGTAGGTTGAATGTTTTGGTGAGGAGGTGGCAGCAGGGTACTGGTGGCAGTGGTGGATGTGGGTTCTCAATTAGGGTGAGTGATGAGGCCTAGTATTGGGTCGATGTTAGGTGGGGGCGATGGTTTGGGTATAGTCGGCGTTGGTGATCGGTGTATTTTATATACACCTTTTGAGTCATTTTAGTTAGTATTTTACTCATTTCATTTATGTTTAGTATAGTATTAGGGCCGTTTTCCTTTCTTTTGTGTCACAACGGTCAGAAATGGAGAAATGGCGAAAAGGAGATGAAATGAGCATAAATGAGATGAAATTACACACAAAAGGGCCAAGAAATGAAGTCTAAGAAGTTCCGGAAATTATAGAGGAGATCAGACGAAGACCGGACGAACAAAGGACGAAGAAACGAAAAATCCGGAAGAATGCCGTCACCGGCGCCGCGGCGCCGACCACTGAAGCCGTCCGAAGCTCTCTGATTTTCAGGCGCCGTGGCGCCGGATTGCAGGGCCGCGGCGCCGACGCGGGATTTCTGAGTTTTTGGGCCGAATTTGACACGTTTTCAGGGTCCAAAAGGGATAACTTTTCCTACCTATATAATCCTTAATCCTTTACCTAAAAGGATTCCATAACTTTTCCTAAACCCTTTACCTAAAAGGATTCCATAACCTTTCCTATCTACATAATCCCTAACCCTTTACCTAAAGGATTCTTGGGCTATAAATAGTCTCTACATCATTAGAAGAATTCATCCACCATCCTCCATTCCAATCAATCACCCATCCCATTCTCCATCCATCATTCCATTCCATTCTATCTTGTAAATATTCCACAACACAATCCTTGGATGCTAGAAGGCTTGGAGACTTGTTCTTAAGTATTTTTCTTTTCTTTCTTTTGCTTTGTTTATTTTAGTTCATGTATGGAGATTATATTAGTTTTTAGCGTGACTATGTCTAGGAGCTAATTACTTTATTAGAGATTTCCTTGTGATTCACTTGAAACTCTATTCATGAATTAATATATTAGTTTGGTTTCTTCTTCACTTGTTTAAGATTTATTCAATAGTTGTTTTGATTGCTTGATAATTAATTGATCACTAGTTATCATCACTTATATGAGTTCTAATCGAAATCCGAAAGGGGAGATTGTGAATATGCTATAGTTGAATAAACATAGGTTTAAATCGTGGACGAAAGTACCCCGATACTTGTGTAGCTTAATAGATTATTGCTCTTAATCCTCCTTTGTAGTCAATCTTGTCACCGAAATGTAGAAGGGTTCTCCATTGGGGTTGAGTGTTTATATTACCTTAACAGGAGTATAAAACGGTCTAGTTAACCTGCTATCTTAACGTAGAAGAAGAAGTTAGTCTAATTGTATTAAAGATTGAATAGAGTGGATAATTGATGATCTTGGAAGCCCTAATTCTCCATCATAACTGATTTAAATCAAAGTATTTTCATAATTAGTTTATTTCCTGCATTATTAGTTTAGAATTTCAACTCAATTAACGTTAATCAAATAGAAACTAAAGCATAGATAATCGGTACTTGAAAACCAGTCTCTGAGGACGATATTCGGTCTTACCTAGACTATATTACTTGTAACGATACGTGCACTTGCGTTAAGCGTGTGTATAAATCGCACATCAGTTGGGTCCAGTGGTGGTGATGGGTTGCTGGGGTTCTAGTTGCAGAGATGGGCTGTGACTATTTCCGGGAAGGGTAGGGTTACCGGAATATCGGTGTTTTGTGATAGCGGCACAATGGTTTGTGGTTGTGGTTGCCGGAGAAGGGAAGATGTGTCGATTGACTGTGATAGAGAAATAGGGAGCCAATTTCTGATGATAGTGGGGGTAATCAACGATGATATGGTATGACCTGTCAAACTACCGATATCGGCATTGGATCAATCGAGGTGAGGCAGAGAGGCGACCGACCGATTACTGTCGGTGGGAAAGGCTCCAAACGGATTGCTGGAGTAGGGGTGGGCAATCATTAACAATAGAGTTTGGATGGACCTCCCACCAGTGTTTGACAGGTCGATGAAAAGAGGGATTGCTGATGCCGGAACAGTAGCAGTGTGACGGTGGTCTGAGTGGAAGAGGGGTGATGTGTTGGTGGCATCCAGAATTTGGGAGGCAGCGGTGGACTGGTAGGATGTCAGTGATGGAAGACTCGATGGTGTAGGGGTGGCTGCTGCGGAAGCCGGAGTGCTGGAACGGTGGGTTCCGATCATGAGGGAACATAGATGTCACAGCGGAGTAATGCGTTGTTGATGGGGGAAATTGCGGAATCGTCTAGAAATATATAATCAGTGTTTTGAAATTTTTGGATATTTGCAAACAGAAATATTGCTTCATTAAATGTGACATGACGAGACACAATGATTTTACGAGAAGACAAGTCATAGCATAAATATCACTTATGATTTGACAGAAAACCTAAGAAGACACATGGGGTGGTGTGGGGTGTCAATTTATGAGGGGTTGTGGAGGCTAGATTTGGATAACAGAAAAATCTGTAGATGATCATACGAGGGGATTCGATGATTTCGGTGGGTGTCCGATTTTGTAGAGTCTGAGTAGGCAAAATATTAATAATATATTCGACCATTCTGACACCATAGACCCAAAAAGAGGGTGGAAGAGAGTAGTACGAATCATTTTATTTATGGTGCGGATGATTCGTTCAGCTTTGTCATTTTGGGGAGAGGCGTGGGGATATGTGTTAGGAGATTTCCACGTGCTCATGCACGTGTACGTATCGTTACAAGTAATATAGTCTTGTAAGACCGAGTTTATCATCCACAGAGACTAATTTCTAATTACCGAACATCTATTCTAGGTTATCTATTTGATAAACGATAATTGATTTGGGTTTTTATCTAACTATTAGAATAATTGCAAGAAGTAAACTAAATTGTTGAGGTTTAATCAGTTATGAAGGAATTAGGGCTTCCAATATCCTCGACTATCCACTCTTTTCAATCCCTAATGCAACTAGAATGACTTCTTCTTCTACGTTAATATAGCGGTTAACTAGACTATCTTATATTTCGGTTAAGATATATAATCGCTCAACCACAATGCAGAACCCTTCTATATTTTTATGATAGGATTTACCACATTGGATGATTAAGAACAATAACCTATAATGCTACACAAGTATCGGGGTACTTTCGTCCGCGATTTTAACTTATGCTATTCAATTACAGCATATCCAAATCTCTCCTCTCGGTTCTTGATTCGAAATCATATAGATTATGGTAATTAATGACCAATTAACTATCAAACATTCATACCAATATTGAATAAATCTTAATCTAGTGAAGAAAAAATCAAACTAATGCATTAATTCATGAAATAGAGGTTCAAGCGATTCAATAGGAAAGCCCTAATAAAGTGTTTAGCTCCTAGTCGTAGTCATGCTAAGAACTAATACAAATACCAACATAAATTGAATTAAAAACTAAAGAAAGAAAAAGTACTTAGAACTAGGTCTCCAATGGTAGCCTCCAATTTGTCTTCAATTGTATTCTGTCATAGAATGTCTGACTCCCTTCAATAGAATAATTTCTAGGGCTTAAGTATGTTGCAAATTTCGTGCCCTCTGGACCCTTCTGCCCTTGGCCAAATTTACTTCGGATTCTGAATTTTCCGCATCGGCACCGCGGTTCTGCAGAATGGCACCGTGGTGCCGAAAGTCCTGCGGGTTCTCTGATCTTCTGGCACCGCGGTCCTGCTGCTGGGCGCCGCGGTGCTGCTTTGCCTTCGTCTGAATCTCCAATTTTCAACCTTTTGCTGCCTCGGGACCCTCCTTTTATGCCCACTTTTCGCTTCTTTTCGCCATTATGCCTTTTTGAACCGATGTGACTCAAAAGAAAGAAAAACGACCCTAACACTACACTTATTTAAACGAAAATGAGAAAAATACTAACTAAAAATTACTCAAAAAAATGTATACAAAATACGCCTAACAAATACCCCCAAAGTTAACCTTTGCTCGCCCTCGAGCAAAGATCAAAACAAAATCAAAGAAACAGAAAGAAAACTGACTCAAAAGACTCTAATCAAGCAGTTGCACAAGGTTACTTAGAAAAACATGAATGTCAGTTGGGATAAAATGTTGGAACATACATAGCATGAATTTAGCAATCTAGAATTTCAAGTCAGATATTTCACAAATTCATTTCAATCATAATCAATGGAAGTACAAACACCTAACCTATGCATGTCAATTTTATTCCATCTTTCCCAAAATGCTATAGACCTGGTTACTTGCTATTCTCCACTAATCATAGACATACATATTAAAGATCATCAGGACTTTCAAGGGTTCTAATGTAGGCTTAGGCAGTGGTAGGTAAAAATAGATATTTTAGGCTCAAATTACGTACCATAAGCTATTTTCATTCAACTCCTTCTTCCTTCTTTTTGACTTTCTTTTTAGTCTCATACCTATCATCTCCCCTCATTTCTTTTGAGAGAATGAGACACATTATAACAAGCAACCCCAAACTTAGACTTTTGCATATTTTTCATTGGGGTGCATCAAATTTTCATTATCTTTTTATCTCTTTTTCAACATTTTTTTTATTTCAAGAATCTTCAATTATCACTTATGACACAAACATGGAATCATAGGTTGTCAAACAAAAATATTATTTTAGGCTCAACGGGGCTGACTAAGGATACAATTTATGTTAGAGTAGGTAATGAATGGTCAGAATGACTATCAAAGAAATGCCTAAATCATCTCCCTAAACATGTACATCTTAACTATTTTGCCTCAAATAACAAGCAAACAGATTTTCTAGACATTTTCAACATTTCTTTCCATAACTGACAACACATAGGCTAAGCACAACTATCTCAAATAATTAGATTTTCATGAGTTTTTGACATATCTAACTTAAGCACACATATTTTTAACTTCTAATTCTATTACATTATCCCACTTAATTCACTAGGAGTTTCCTGCAACTACAACATGCATGATCATAAAAAAAATTGATTCATATAGACACAATAAAAGACACAAAAACTCAATCAAAACGACTCAAAAACAGAAACACAAAAATAAAATAAGTACCCCACAAACTTAAACGACACATTGTCCCAAATGTGTAACGACTCAAAAATTAAAAAGGGACGACTTACAGACATCAAAACAGCGGTTCAAAATGGTGGTGGTGGCGGTGGATGTTGCATTGATGCAGTATCTGGTGATGTCGTGTTTTATCAACGGGCGCCGGGGGCCTACATTATGGCGCCGCGGTGCTGTGTCAAATTTCTCATATTTTTGCAGCATTTTTCTCAATCCCTGCTTTTATTTGTCATCCAGAACACTCAACATACCAGATCGTGAGACTGTTCAATTCAAAATAAAACAAACTAAAACAAAAATTTTAATAACATAATTAAAACTTTGGGTTGCCTCCCAAGTAACTGTTACACCCCGTAATACCAGGGCTACTAATTGAGAACGTGATTAAGGATTTAAGATTTGAATTTTGGAAGGAAAGAATTATTATATTTTCTTAAGGAAAATTTCGGAAAAAATGTGACGACGGAAAAATTATTAACTTGGAGTTTAATACTTCTAATTGGATTTATGGACTTAGTATTGAATTAGGAAGTATTGGAATTGATAATACGGGGTCCGCCGAAAATTTCATAATTTTGGGGGGAGGTTCGAAAATTATAATATTTTGGACCAATATGAGGGTGACACGTGTCACCCCTCCACTTGTCTTGCAAGATGACAACACTTATAGATATTTTAGAGACAAGGTGACAAGTGGATATGTGGTCCACATGGGCCCCACTCCACTTGGCAAGACAATTGTATATATCCAAGTCTTGGAAGACTTGGATCATTGTCACTTTCATCCAAAGAGATCTCTTCTTCTTCCCATAAGCCCTTGATTTCGAGAACTCCATAAGCCAAAGAACAACAAGTGTTGATTAGATTCTTTCTTCAAGATTTAGCTCCTAAACCAAGTGTTAAACCAAGTTAACTCTCCAAGACCCTCAAAACTTGCCTTGGCCGAGAATAGGCCTTAGAACCCTAGCTTGTTCGTCGACTTTTTGGAGGTAAAACGTGAATGGAAGTTGGTTATAAAGTTGTAGTGGATACATGGAAGTGATTGGAACTTGAAGAAGTGGAGCAAAACAAAAATTGTGGGCCAAATAGGTGCGGACTGTTTGGACGTTTTTTTGGGCAAAATAAAGGTAAAAATTCTTCTTCCTCTTGAAGTAATTGGATATTACTTATTGTTATTATGTATATATGAGCTTGTGCTAAAAATATTGAAGGATAAAAAGTGTTTGGGCGATTTTTAGCATGTTGGCCGAATGTGGGACAAATTTTGGAGTGTTGAATTGCGTTGGTTGTGTTGTTGTTATCTTCACCCATTGCACGTTATAATGGAGTAATATTGTTTTTAATAAATTGATATAACTTATATAGAAGTTTTGGAACTTAAATTGGAATAAAATGGATTAAGGAAAGAGTTATCGGATCGTAGTTATTGGTCGTGGAATCTATAAAACTGTTGGATATTGTTATTCAGTTTTAGGGACATTTTTGAGGTATTAAAATGCTGGAAATTCAGTTGTTGTTATGCATGTTTAGATGTGGTAAAGGCTAATGAAAGTCCTAAGATATTAAGGGTATAGAAAGGTGTTAAAAGGCTTCACATTTTACCCTTGTTGTGATTGGATATTGGACTGATTTTGTGGACTATTTTTACGTGATTATGGGGGCAGAAATTTACACGTAAAGTAGGAATGTAATCCCCTTTGGTTGCTATTTTTATTGTGTCTTAAATGGGGCTTGATTGTTGTTGAATTTGGGTCTTGGAAAAGGTGGAAAAATACGTATAAACGGGGGAAGTGCTGCCCAAATTTTCGTAGAATAAGAGGACCATTACTTGGTATAAGTCTTATACTAGTGTATATGAAGTTGATAGAAGTATTATTGTTGTTATAGGTTGAAGTACTACTTGTGGTATATTCTTGGCGTGTGGAAGAGCCGATAAAGTTGAAGTACCTATTCTGGGCGTATTCTACTTGTCGTGTTGGTTAGTCGTCAATAAGGTATGTGAACTATCCTTTCTTCTTTGGCATGATTCGATTTTATAAAGTGAGTGGATTTTAATCCTTATTGATACTTGATTTGATTTTATAAAGTGAGTGGATTTTAATCCTTATTGATACTTGATTTGATTTTAGAAAGTGAGTGAATCCAAATTCCTAAACGATACTTGACTTGATCTCTATGGAGTTCTATTGAAATCAAATCCTTAGTGATATACTCTATAGATAGTACTTTGAGTTTTCTAAAATGGAAGTTGTAACATATATTCCCTAGCTAGTACTTTGGGGTTTTCAAAATGGAAGTTGTCTATCTATTCCTTGATAGTACTTAGTGATGTACTCTATACATAGTACTTTGGATTTCTAAAAGGGAAGTTCCTTTTAATGGATTCGAAAAGTATAGATTACTTGATTTGAAGAGTATATGTAATTCGATTTGAAAAGTGAAAGTACATTGATGCTACAAATTCTAGTGTATTGAGTTTTTATAAAGGAAAGATTGTACGGCGGACATACATTGAGTTATTGGATCTTAATCCTTATTGATGCATGACGTGATAGTACCTTGGGATTTCTAAATGAAAGTTATTGTATGTGGAACTCGTCCTATCTTTCTTTGTGCATGGACCTTATAGAATGTGTGTACGGTGGACATACTTATTTTAAATGAAATAGGATTCATTGTAGTATATAAAAGAAGTTACTTGATTGAAAGGTATAAATTACTTGGTGTTAAAAGCATAACTTACTTGAGTTTAAAAGTGTAGTAACTTGATTTTAGAAGTGGAAGTGCCTTGATACTACGGGTGTTAGTGTCTTGGGGTTTATAAATGAAGGGATGTACGACAAACGTACATAGTACTTTTGGGTTCACGCCCCTAATATTTCATAGTACTTTGGGTTCATTTCCCTAATAATGCAAGATGGGATAATGTCTTGGTTTGTCTAAAATAAAGTTCATTATTTGTGTATGGTACACGAGATGTTGGTACCTAGGTTTGTCTAAAATGAAGTTCATTATTTGTGTATGGTACACGAGATGTTGGTACCTAGGTTTGTCTTAAATGGAAGATTTTATATGTGTTTGGTACATGACGTTTTGGTACCTTAGCATAGTTAAATGGAAGATTTTATATGTGTTTGGTACATGACGTTTTGGTACCTTGGCATAGTTAAATGGAAGATTTTATATGTGTTTGGTACATGATGTTTTGGTACCTTGGCATTTCAAAAAGAAAAGTTTATTTTAATATCTTGTATCTGATGTGTTGGTACCTTGGTTTTATTCCTTGACAGTATTTGTGTATATTTGCTCCATGGATGTGTTTTCATGATGCGAGTAGAGATACTCATGCGAGTATAAATACCTATGCAGGTTCGATTCCTATGCGGGTTCGATTCCCATGAATAATACCCACGGACAAGATCCGTGATGCGAGTAGAGATACTCATGCGGGTATAATTACCTATGTAGGTTCAATTCCCATGCGGGTTCGATTCCCATGAAAAAGATATACATATTGATTCGTGGGCAGATGTCCATGTCTTTGATGTGACTCTCATTTTGAAAAGATACAGTTGATGTTATATTTTTTAAAAAGGCACAGTTGACTCTCAGTGTTACAGTAGTACAGTGGTACAGTGGTACAGTGATACAGTAGTACAGTGGTACAGTGATACAGTGGTACAGTGGTACAGGGGTACAGTGATACAAGGTACAGTTGGATTTTATTTATTATTGCACGGTTGGATCTGGTATTTAATTTTCATACTTGTCTCGCATTCTTTGTATGATTATGATCATGTTTATCAGATTTCATGTTTACATACTTGGTACTGTTAGATCGACTTCTTCGAGAGTGTCATGCCCGCAGGTATTAGGTACTCAGTTGGGTGATCCGCGAGCTTAGGATCCTTGTTCAGCGTTTTGAGATAGCTCCAATGTTCCGGAGCTTGTCATTTTGGCACAGGTCTTCCATTACGGCTAGGTATATTCAGGGGTACGGCGGGGCCTTGTCCCGTCATAGTTTATTGTCCAAACTCTTAGAGGTCTGTATTCATATGTGGGATGGACTATTTGAGTTGTATTTATATTGTTGTACAGTTGTAGTCCCATTTGGGTGTTATATATTATGGCAACCTTGCCGGCTTTGCCTTTGCAAAAAAAAATGATGAGTGTTGTTTAGCTTCCGCGGGTTACTTGTGTTGTATGGGTAGAAGGGTGCCTGTAGTGGCACTGGGGCCCGATCGGGTCGTGACAAAGAGTAATCGTCTTTAATGTCTTTTAGCCGGACGCAGGTCTTTTATTCAATCACTAGGGTAAATTACCCCCACAACCCATCCATTTGAAAAACATTTTTCTCTTCCTTACTCTATTCTTCTTTTTAGCAGGATTGGGTTCAGTAAGGTTTACCTTTTTGTCAGCTTTCATCTCATCCACTTTTGTTTCAGCAATCAACCTAACATGTGGGTTCACAACTGTCGCAATGATTCCCTTACCTTTGGTTTGTGCTTTATGAGATGTTGTGTCAGTTGTGCTCACTACAAAATATTTGTTTCTGGCCTGGGATTCAATGGTAGATTTGAAAACTTTGAATACCATCTCTTCTTCTTGAACCCTGAGTCTCAACTCTTTTCTCCACATCAATGAGGGCTCTGCCCGTGGCTAGGAATTGTCTTTTCAAAATAATGGGCATGTCCTCATCTTCCTCCATGTCAAGAATGAGGAAGTCTGCTGGAAAGAAGAACTTGCCCACCTTGACTAGCACGTCTTCCACTATACCTCGGGGGTGCACCACGGATCGGTCAACAAGCTACAGATTAACTGTGGTTGTCTTGGCTTCCCCCAAACCCAATCTCTTGAACACTGATAGAGGCATAAGATTTATGCTAGCCCCTAAGTCGCAAAGTGCTCTGTTATAGGTTACCTTTCCAATAGTGCACGGCAAGGTGAAACTTCCTGGATCTTTCAATTTAGGAGGCAGGTTCTTTTGTAAGATAGCGCTGCACTCCTCTGTCAGCACTACTGTCTCGTAATCCACCAACCTCCTCTTCTTCCCAAGTATCTCCTTCATGAATTTGAAATATGTGGGCATTTGTTCTAACGCCTCAATGAAGGGGATATTGATTTGGAGCTTCTTAAATACCTCCAAAAACTTGGAGAACTGTTTGTCTAGGGCCTTCTTTTGAAGCCTTTGAGGGTAAGAGATTTTGTCAGTGTATTCCCTCAAAGGTGCTGGTGGAGCTTTCTCTATTGTAGGGCGGTCCTCAGTGACCCCCTCATTTCCAACTTCAACTGTCTTCTCACATTCTTTCTCATTCACCATCGCTTGGTCAGAGCAACTCGCCCAACTGCTTTCCATTTCTCAACAAAACTGTCTGGCACCGCTCTCTCGGATTAACCTCTGTGTTGCTTGGGAGAGTACCTTGCGGTCTGTTATTTACCATCTTCGCCAGTTGCCCCACCTGCGTTTCCAAGTTCCTGATAGAGGACCTTGTTTCAGACATGAACTGATTCTGTGAATTAGTGAGTATAAGCGATCGCTCTCGCTCATCAAAGCCTCGCTGGATGTGGTCTAAACTCATCGGGAAGATATAGCCTGATTATGTGCCTGCTGGGTCTGGTAATTACCTTGATATGGTGGCTGTTGGGCTTGGTCATTCCTCCATGAAAAGTTGGGGTGATTTCTCCACCCCGGATTGTATGTGTTGGAGTTATAAGGGCGCTGAAAGTTCCCCACTGCTTGAACCTGCTCCATGGGCACATTTATTAGGATCCACCGATGTACATCTATCAAAAGAGTGTGGGCCCCCGCAAATCTCACAATTCACCGACATCTGGACTGCATTTACAGACATAATGTTCTGCTGCAGCTGCTTTGTCAAAAGGGCCACATGCGCATTCAATGCAGTGATAGCATCTATCTCATGTATGTCCATAATCTTCCTGCTACTCGTTGATCTGTCATCTGCCCCTTAATGATTATTGGCAACCATGTCCTCTAGTAGCTCATTTGCCTCATTGACATTCTTCTTCATAAAGGCTCCCCCTGCTGCAGCATCAATGATGGTACGAGTAGTACCACTCAACCCATTATAAAAAATGTGGACCAACATCCACTTTTCTATGCCATGATGTGGGCATTTTATCTACAAATCCTTGAATCGCTTCAATGCATCATACATCGACTCTCCATCTACCTGATAGTAATTGTTCAACTCTATCCTTAAATTTGCAGCCTTTGAAGGAGGGAAGAACTTTGCAAGAAACTTTTGAGCTAAATCCTGCCAGGTGGTGACGGAGTTGGCGGCGATGAGTTCACGGCTCTTGGCTTCCTAAGTGAACGGAAGAGCCTCAATCTAATGGCGTCGTCAGTAACGCCATTGTACTTGAAGGTGGCACACAGCTCCAGAAAATTGACAATGTGCATGTGGGGGTCTTCAGACGGCAATCCCCCAAACTATACTGCTTTCTTGTCACGACCCGACCCCGGATCTTTGACCGGTGCCTTGACCCGGGCACCCTTGTGACACAACATCAGAGAAAACCAGCGGAATATAAACTCAAAATAAACAACCATAATGATATAAATAGTCTAGCCCAAAATGGCTACCCCAAAAGTACATAAAGCCAATACCTACATCCTTAAACAAACCAAGTTATGACAAGACTACAGCACTCTAAGAATGAGTAACACTATGACGGACAGGGCCCGCCATGCCCCGAATGTACAAAATATCAACAACACCGGGAGAACCATACCAAAAGTCGAGCCTCAAGAAATGAAGCTCACGACACTGAGTAAAAGATCCTAGGAATGAGGATCTATCACCGCTTCCTTACTCGCAGATGAACGCGGCCCAGGAAGCGGGTCGACACAACGTATCAAGTATGTAAAATCGAAAATACCGTAGTAATATCATAAGTAAAAATAATGGAGTCATAGATAAAAATCAATTTCCTTATCAGTGCCTTACTAACAATGAGTAACAAGTATAAAACTTATAGCATAAAAATAGGAGGCTCACGATCAAAACAGGTACCTCGCCTGCAGTATCATTAAGCAATCCTACTCCGGGACTATTTCACCCGCACGGGTCCCGTGGACCCGCATGAGGTCATCCGCCTCGTCGTGGGACTATTTCACCCGCATGGATCCTGTGGACCCGCATGAGTACCATCGCCGTACTCGCATGGGACTATTTCACCCGCATGGATCCTGTGGTCCGGATCCGCATGAGTGCAAACGCCGCACTCGCATCATGTGTAGTAAATCCATGGCATAAATAATAACCCGGGATTTACCCCGTAATAATATAAATATATAACATAGCTCATGCGCTATCATACATAACATAAGCACTACCGCCTATCATATCACAACATAAGCGCCACTACTATCATATCATACATAAGCACTACCGGCTTATTATAACATAAGCAAGTTAAGAAATCCCCTAACTTCTTATTAACATTATTAGTATATCCTCTCATTTTAGTATCCTAAGGCACTAACATGTCTTTTAATAGAAAATCCGGGAATTCAACCCAAGTACCATGTACTTCTAACTTTTTAAGAAAAACTCTTTTTATACAAGGATTCCAAGATACTACTCACCATAGTATCAAATTACGATTTCTTTTCAAGACAAGTCACATTTACTTTTTAGAAATATAATAGGCTTCTAAATCAAGTGACTTCATTTTCTTTAAAACCTTAGGCAACCAATGCCTAAAAATCAATTCACCTTTCTTAGTTTCAAATCCTTTACCCGTACTTGTTTTAATTAGAGTAAACCTTTCTTTGTGAACCTTTCAAGAAAACTAATATAACCAACTTCCCATAAAGTCATTATATTAGCGTTATCCCTTTGTCAAATACATTTTCCCTCAATCCAAGGGACTTATACTTTTGAAATGAAACAAGTATCATTATACTTTAAAACAAGTGAAGATTATCAAATCTTGACGATACCGCATACTACATAGATACAACTATTCATGCTCAAGAGATAGAAAAGCTCTACATACCTCTTCGGTCAATCCACTTGTTAATTCCAACTATCGCACGTAATACGTCAACCTATAATGACCATAATACGTTTATTAACCTCTAATTTCAATGTAGAAATAATCTAAGTTCAAAGACCCTAATTCTATGGAAAATCGGGCATTTCCTTTGTTTCTACATACTTTGCCACCTTTCTCAAGGCCGAATTCAACATCCAAATGCCACATTTAAGGCTCAACAATCCAAACATATCAAAGGGGATTACACACCTAAACTTGAGTGTGTAAAATTCTGCCCCAAAAGGTACAAAGAATTCACTTAACAATTCTAAAGTAGTTTTTAGGCTACAACATGCTCATAATATCTCTTTAGCCAAATCCTTCATACCCAACCCACATTTCTTGCATGCAATGACTCTAATAGCATTATTTACTACCACAAGTACTTTCTTCTTAACATGCAACACTAAAAACTAAAAATAGAGGAAGAATCATTACCTTAGAGCTTTAGCCAAATTTATCCAACAATTTGCTAGCTTCTATTCCAAGAACACCACCACAACAACCTTCACAAGCTAGCCACAAGCTTCCTTCTTGCCTTTTACTTTTCAGATTTTTCCTAAGGCTAGAATATCTCTTGGAGTTTTAGAGAGAAAGAGGAGCTTGAAACAATTAAGAGAGAAGGATGAGCTTTTTCTAAGAGAGAGATGAAAGATGACCAAGTCTTTAAGACTTGGTCAATATAATGCATGCAAAAATCAGATGGGGATACTTGTCACCCACCCATGCCCTTTAAAAGAAAAGATCAGATTTTCCTAAGTTTTTCCGCAGATTTCATTTCCGCACCGCGGCGCTGAAACTTCGACTCGATCTTCCCGCCGCGCCCTACAATCACCCGCTTGGCGCTGCTGCCGCTGCGCCGCGCGCTGAGGCCCCCGATCGCCATGTCCGCACGAACCACGGGGTATAACATTCTCCCCCCTTAGAAACATTCGTCCCGAATGTTCCTTCTAGGCTTACTTGAATCACAAATTGACGTAGACGCTCTTAACTACTCTTTTGCAAATAAAGACGCTCCCCACGGCCACAACAATACTTAAGCACAATTGCTAAATCAAAACTAACAAGCAGGAAAGTGGGTTACCTGGAGGTGTAGGGAATAAGTGAGGATATTTCTTCATCATGTCCTCCTCCGCTTCCCACGTCATCTCTTCCCTGTTCTCGTTCCGCCATAAGACCTTGACGGAAGCCACATCCTTTGTCCGAAGTCGTCTAACCTGACGATCGAGTATCGCTATGGGACTCTCCTCATACGATAACTCCTCTGTTACCTGAACCTCATGAATCGGATGTACTCTAGATGGGTCTCCAATACATTTCCGCAACATGGACACATGGAAAACTGGATGTACCGCCTCCAAATCGGACGGCAGATCTAACTCATAGGCAACCCTGCCTACCCTACGGACAATCTGATACGGCCCAATGTACTGGGCTAAGCTTCCTTCTTTCCAAATCTCATCACGCCTTCACGGGCGATACCTTTAGAAAACCCAATCATCTACCTCAAATTCCAAGTGTCGACGCCGATGATCCGTGATACGACTTCGCCGACCAGCCGCCAAAGAATCGCCCCGGATAAGCTTCACCTTATCCATCGTCGAACTAAGTCCGCCCGACTAATCGAACTTCTCCCACCTCGAACCAAATTTATCGGTGACCTGCACTTCCTCCCGTATAAGGCCTCATAAGGCGTCATCTGAATACTGGAATGGTAGCTGTTGTTGTAAGCAAACTCCACAAGAGGCAAATGATCCTCCCAGCTACCCCTGAAATCAATAACACAAGCCCGCAGCATATCCTCGTGTTCGGATAGTGTGCTCGGCCGTCCGCTCGGCCCGAGGGTGAAACGCCAGATCGAGACTCACCGTGTCCCTAATCCCTTCAAAAGACCTCCGAAGTTAGCCGAACCGGGCTCTCTATCCGATATAATCGACACCGACTCCATGCGGTCTCACAATCTCTAATATATAATCCGCATAGTCCTCACCGAGAACGCTGCTCGATCGAAGAAAATGGGTCGATTTCGTCACCGTCGACAATCACCCAAATGGAATCATGTTTCCTCCGGTGGTAGGTAGCCCCGTAATAAAATCCATATTTATCACCTCCCACTTCCAAGTCGGAATATCAATACCGCAATAGCCCACCGGCTTCGTGCTCAACCTTAACTCGCCGACAATCGCATCGCGCCACGAACTCCGCAACGCCTCGCCAAGGCCATCCCACCAATACACGATCCGAGGTCATGATACATCTTAGTCGACCGGATGAATAGAATAACGAGCACCGCGCCTCCCGTAATCTGCCGACGAAGTCCCGCTACATCGGAACACACAATCGCCCGAATCTTAGCACCCCATCAGCGCCTCAAATAGACTCTTCTCCTTCAAAAGCGATCTCGATACTGCATCAAAATCAGATCCTCATATCGCCTCTTCACCTCCTCGACGATGGAAGACTCGGCAACCTCTCGAACCCGAACTCCTTACTATCGGGACCAACCAAACGAACCCCAAGGCTCGAATCGACGAATCTCTCGCACCATATCCTTTTTCCCGCGGTACATCGATAGACTACCCATCGACCGCGACTAAGGGCATCTGCAACTACATCGCCTTCCCCGGTGGTATAGAATATCAACATCGTAATCCTTAAGTAGCTCCAACCACCGCCTCGCCGCAAGTTCGGCTCCTCCGGCAAGATATACCGAGACTCTTGTGGTTCGTGTAAATGTCCACATGAACCCCATACAAATAGTGTCTCCGCATCTTCAAGGCATGAATCATCGCCGCCAATTCTAAGTCATGTGTGGGATAGTTCTTCTCATGCTTCCTAAGCCGCCAAGACGCGTAGTTATAACTCGCTGCGGCCGCATCAAAGACGCACTCCAAGCCCGACACTGACGCGTCACAATAAAACCACATATCCATCTAAACCCTCCGGAAGAGTAAGAATCTGGGCGGCCGCCAACTTCTCCTTTAGCAATCGAAACTTTCTCACAAGTATCCGCCCACCGAACATAGCCGCTCGAGTCACTTTAGTCAAAGGTGCCAATTAGAAGCAAACTTCCACAAACCTCCGATAATAACTCGCAAGGCCTAAAAGCCGCGCACTGCTGGTGAAGTGGTCTAGGCAAGTATTGATCGCCTCAATCTTAGTCAGACAACCCGAATACCATCGGCCCGATAACATGTCCTAAGAAAGCCACCAAGCTACCAAAACTCGCATTTCGAGAACTTGACATACAACCGCCGGCCCTCGAGGACTCCTAATACCGCTTCTCGTTGATTCAGATGCTTCCCGCTCAGGTGCGAATACACCAAGATATCATCAATGAACACTATAACGAACATATCCAAGAATGGCTCGAACACCCTATTCATCAAATCCATGAATACCGCTGAGCGTTGTCAATCCGGAAAGACATCACCTCAACTCATAGTGCCCATACCGGTCCCGAATGCGCTTTCGGATATCTCGCCTCTCTAACTCGCGACTGATGATAACTAACGCAAGTCTATCTTGAAAACATCTCGCACTCGAAATCGTCAAACAAATCATCAATCTTGGGAGGATATCTGCTTGATAGTTACCTTGTTCACCGTCAGTAATCAATACACATACGCAGCTGGCCCCATCCTTCTTCTTTACAAATAACACAGCGCCTCGTGAGAAACACTTGGCTCGATAAAGCCTTTCTCCAAAGAAATCTTTCACCGGTCCTTCAATTCCTTCAACTCGCAGTGCCATTCGTATGGCGGAATAGATATCGGTCGAGTGTCCGCGCCAAATTGATGCAAAACTCAATCTCCTCTCGTGAGGGATACCCAAGTTCGCCTGGGAATACGCCCGAAACTCTCTAACAATGGAACGATCAAGGTCCTGATCTCACCTCGATCGAATACCCGAACCAAATGGTAAATATACCCTTCCGTACCATCTTCCTAGCCTTGAGGTAAGAAATAAACCTACCCTCGGCGACGCAAGATTCTTCCACTCGATAACCGGCTCACCAGGAAACCGGAACCGAACTAACCTCTCTCTGCAGTCCACATTGGCATATCAAGTCAGTTAGAGTCTGACGACCATCTATAGTCACTGGGCAAGCCTTATATACCCGCCGCCTACCATCAAGCACCTACGGCAGAGCCACCTCAAAGGATTCTATGGACTCGGATCTATCCCTATTCTACCAAAGAATATGAGGAGATATATAGGACAAGGTAGAACTCGGATCTATCAAAGCATATGATCACAACAAGAAACCAATAATGTACTCGGACGACATCGTGACGCCCCGGTCCCGACGATCGACATAGCATAGATGCGCTCGAGGACCGCCGAACTAGAACTCGCCGCGCCTGCTGCCCGTGAACACCCTCGCCCGGCGCATAACCATCAAGATGAAGACTCAAAGAATCGAACTGGTTTACCGAGCCATAGCATTTCCGCCGCCTCGACGGACAATCTTCTTCAAATGGCCTCGCCACAAGAGTAATAAGCTCTGGAGGAACACGACACCCCCCATAATGGAAATCACCACATCGACCACACCGAGGCATAAGTGGCCTCATCCGCCGAACTCGTCCTCCGAAACCCAAGCCTCGAACCCGCCCCGCTTCCCAATACTCAGACGCCCCAAGATGGGGAGGAGCGCCTGACCGGCCAGGTGCAAATCTGGTTCGCTGGGGTTGTCTACCCTAAAACTACCAGAGGACCTCGCCCCGGCCTTCTTCGCGATATCCGCCGATCCGCTTACCGCGCTCGCACCTAAGCGCATATGCCGCACGCGGCAATGTCCATGCCCGCAAGAGCTACTCCTGCAACTCTGGCCAAGTGATCATCGAGTCTCGTGACATAGCGGTGCACTCGCCCTCCATGTTCGCTACCAAAGCGCACATACCGAGCCAATGAGTCAACTCCACGCCAGATTCCCGACCGCCCGCCCACTCGCCTCGGTCAAAAATCTATCGCCCGAGCCCTCTCATTCGCGAGGCAAGAAATGGCCAAGTAGCGCCTCGAGAACTCGCCCAAATACCTGAAGCGCATGCTCCCGACGCTTCCCATGAATCATACTACCAATCAGCAGCTGTCCCGCGGCCGATGCGAACCTAGTACCACCGACTCGGTCTCCAAGCCCCGATCACCTCACGATCCACAGAATCGTTTGATAAACTCCCGAGGATCATCCTCGTGCCTCACCCATAAAACTCGTGGGTCGAACTCAAAAGTCCTCGCCTCGCTAGCAGCCAGGCTGAACTACGGTACATACCGAATCGCTGCCTCTCGCTTATCTCACGTTCGCCACGATCCTAGCGCAGAATCGGGCCATCTCTTGTAGCCCATATCCTTCGCTTCGCCGCTGGATCGAGGCTCGTGTACCGCGCCTCGTGAGTCGCCGCCGCTGCATCATTGGGTTGGCGACGTCAGAACTCGCCGTCCAAACACCTCATTCGTAAGGATCGGGCTCAGTGCTCGTAACCCTGCTCTACTAGTAGTTCTCATCGCTTGCCTTCGGGCCGCGGTTGCCTTGCGAGGCATAATCGATACAGAAAAATACGTCGAGGAAATTCAACCTATAACATACATTTCATTGTACGATCTTAGAGTGAAAGAATGGAAACCAATCCTAAATATCCTGCAGCCTCCTGATTATAGATGTGGTGCACAACACACCGATAATCAAGACTCTACTAGATACGATCTGTAGACCCTTTCCGAGGATTAACTGCTCGATACCACTTTGTCACGACCCGACCTCGGATCCGTGGCGGTGCCTTGACCCGCACTTGTGACACAACATCGAGAAAACCAAATGGAATATAAACTCAAAATAAACAACCATAATGATATAAATAGTCTAGCCCAAAATGGCTACCCCAAAAGTACATAAAGCCGAACAGCTACATCCTTAAACAAACCAAGTTATGACAAGACTACATGCCTCTAAGAATGAGTAACACTATGACGGGACAGGGCCCCGTCATGCTGATGCGCGTTAAGATGCACACACTTTAAACGCAAGTGCACGTTATCGTGACAAGTAATATAGTCTTAGTAAGACCGAATATCGTCCACAAGGATTAGGGTTCAAGTACCAACTATCTATTTTCTAGTATCTATTTGGTGAATTTATGATTGATTTGTTGTTTATAACTACGAATTATGCAAGCTATTTTAATATAAAGAATTACTTCAGTGGTGATGAGAATAGGGCTTCCATGTATCCTTACTATCCGCTTATGCTACTTACTAATGCATTAACTTATGGTATTCTTCTTTAGGAGAAAGCAGGTTTACGAAATCGTTTTATACTCCCGCTAGGGTTATATAAACACTCAACCCCAGTATCGCACCTTACCTACCTCTCGGTGATAAGGATGGCTTTATAGGAGGATTAAGAACAAAAACCTAGTTGACCGTCACGCACAATGCACAAAATTAGGGTTGTTAAGCCTCTCATCAACGCTACATAAATAATTGAGGTATTTTCATCCCCAATCCAAGAATGTCTACCCAACTTACAACATATTCACAATCCCCCCTTCTCAGAATCTGATTAGAAATCATATAGTGATAATTAGTTGTCAATTAATTACCAAGAATTCAACTCAATTATTGGATAGATCTAACAATAAGAAAAATAACCATAAGCATGCATTAATTTATAACATAGGGTTCTAGCAATTCAACATGGAAAGCCCTATAAGAGAATTAGTTCCTAGCCATAAATATGACAAGAACTAATTCAAAGTTCATCACAAAAACTGAAATAAAGTAAAGGAAAGGAAAAGAAATTACTAAACTAATGGTATCCAATCTCCAAGCCAAAGTCTTGTGTTGTGCAAGAAGAGGAGCCCTTAAAACCGCCTAGGGTTCTCCTTTATAGCCGCAAACCGCCTCTTTTTCCTTCAGTTCGCCTGATTTTCAAAAGACCTATTTTTTCCGGCGCCGCTGCCATGCGCATGGCGCGCACAAGTTCTGCAATCCGTCGGTGTTTTGGCGCCGCGCTCGATATCACCGGTTCGAGGCGCCACGACGTTGTATCTTCGTAGCTCTCTGATGTTTAGCGCCGCTACCGCTTTTGCTCGGCGAGCCGCGACTACGAGTCTTCGACCTCTCCGGATAGTGGCGCCACGACCGCTGATCGCAGGAGGCCGCGCGCTGGTCTTGAATTTTCCTCGCTCGCCACTTTCTGCGATTCCAGCCTGCATCTCCTCTTTGCCCTCTTTTGCTCTTTTTCCGCCATTTGGCCATTTTAACCACTTTGACTCAAAAGAAAGAAAACTATCCTAATACGACACTTATATGTGCAAATGGGACAAAAGACTAACTAAAATCGACTCAAAAAGTGTATATAAAATACACCGATCAAATACCCCAACTTAACCTTTGCTCGCCTCTCGAGCAAAGATAGAAAGAAATAAAATAAAAGACTCAAAGAACGAAAAATAAAAGACTCATCGCCATTGATCACTTTTGTCGCATAAGTGTTAACTAGAAAAACATGAAGGTTAGCAAAATAATATGCAGGAACATATAGCATGAAATTTCAACACACTAAGCACATGAAGCTAGATATTTCGCAAACTCATATTCATCATGCTTAATGGAAGTCAATATACTAAATCATGCATATAAATTCAAGAATTCCTATGACATGCTTACTTGCTATTCTCCACTAATTCTGGATATGCATAAAAGAGATCTTCAGGACTTTAAGGGTTGTAATGTAGGCTTAGGTAGGGGTTGGTAAAAATAGGCATTTAGGCCCATTTTTGTGTACCATAAGCTCTTTAGCTTTTCAGTATTTCCCTTTTCTTTTTGTTCTTTTCTTCACTTCAATTCTATCTTTTCCCTCTTTTGTTTTGGAAGAGTGAAGTATATAATAATGATAAGCACCCCCAAACTTAGGCTTTTGCCTATTTCTTATTACTTTTGTATTGGGGTGCAACAAACTTATTCACTCTTTTTGTCTTTTTTTTTTAACACAATGTATTCCACTACTTCACATTTTTACTTATGGCACAATCTGTGGGAATATAGGGTGTCAAAGAAGAAGTTTCCACTTTTAGGCTCAATGGGCCGACTAGGATATTTTTAAAGTACGGATAGAAAAGAATGGTAAGAATCGCTATCAAAGAAATGCCTGAGTCATCTCCCTAACATGCATATCCTAACTATTTCGCCTCAAATAGCAAGCAATCATAACACATAAGCATTTATCATTTAACATGCATAATTTAAGCAAGAAACTCCAAATAGACAGATTCTATGAGTTTTTGGCATATCTAACCTAAGTGTTTAGATAGTTGCTTCAATTCCGTTACATTATTCCACCTTACTTCACTAGGTGTTTCTAGCAACTACAACATTCATGATCTTTGACAGCAATTATGACTCAAAAAGAAAAAATTTGGTGACTCAAAATAAACATAAAACAATCAAAAGACTTAAATAAAACATAACATGACACAAATAAAACAAAACACAAATAAACACCCTAAACTTAAAACACACATTGTCCCCAATGTGTAGACTCAAAGACAAGAAAAGAAATAGACACTTACAAATTTTGGTTAAAATGGTGGTGGCGGTGGATAATGCATCGACCATCGTTGAACAAGGAACTCAACTCGTTGATTTGTTGCCTTGTTTCACGCCCTTGTACTATCTGGTTCAAGGTCCGCATCATCCTCATCCGATTCTCGATACAATTGCTCCATTGTGGGCATTGGAGGTTCTCGCTCCGTGGTTGGCCTGGCTAGGTCCTCGCCTCATATGAGCCCCTATTTCGTGCTCATCTTCGCCCATGGCGCCTCTCGCCGCCGCTTCGTACTCTCCGTCCGCCGCTGGGGCTTGGTCCGGGAAAGAGTGCACTATCCCATAGGACACGGCAGCTGGTTTCTTTCACGTGAGCCGGTAGGTTTGGAACCGCACTCATGTGACATAGCTTGGTGATAATCGAGCCATGTCCCAATCCGCTCGCTGTTACCAACTCGCTGATTTCTCAATGCTCGCACTATTTCTTTCCCCACATCAATCGCCAACCCTCATAATTCCATATATTAGTTTAATCCTATCCTCCGCACTCGGTGAAGTGCGTGATGGAATCACGCGGCGCCGATGAAATATAGCCAACCTTTGGCTACTTTGTTGAATTGGCACTGCTCAAGCTCTTGACCTATTTCTTCCAATCTCAAAACATACTCGGTAGCTCACGGTGTTTGCGATTTATATCCCGCTTTATGTTGGTGCTTCTAGACCATGTTCTAAAATGGCTCCGATCACCAATTCCTCCTTCAACATCAACTGCTTTCAATTGTATATTGATATCTTCACTGTCACAGCACATAGCGACCCTTACAAAGCATCCCCTTTCCACCTTCTCCGAAAATCGCATAAAATTCACGCACCATTGTTGTGTTTACTGGTGCTATCTTCTCCGGATTCACAAATTTCCTCCAATCCCTTAACTCAATCATCGCCCGAATGGGCTCATAAACATCTTCTTCCCCATATGACTCCTCCGTAGTCCATTCCCTTTATGGTATTATGGGTCCAGCATCGCTTTTTGTATCTTTGAGAGGCTTCAGAGCTCACAAACCTATTTTCATCAGATTGGGTTGGGGTGGATGTGGAGCCTCTTCTTTTCCTGGTGGCCATGGTTAAAACAGTTTCTGGGGCTTACAATTTAGTGGCACAAATGTTTCTTACACAATTGACAACTAGCAGCGAACACAACACCCACAAACTTCAACCTTTCTACTCACTACCCACAACCTCATTTTCTACTCTTTTCTCCAAACTTCACAATCACTTTTCAGCACCCAAACTACTCCAACTACAATACTCCTCCAAACTACTACCTTCTATGACTTCAATAAAAGGATTCAAGAACAGAAAAAGATTACCTTTTTAGGAGAAGATTCGAGCTTGTTCTTGTTTCAATTGGTGGTTTGAGGCTATGGAATGGAGCTTTGTTGGTTGAGAATTTAAGAGCTTAGGTTGTGGTTGGTTTGGATTTGTGGGCAAATTTCTGGAATTTCGTGGGTTTTTGGAGAGGGAAGGTTAGGTTTTTGAAGTTGGAATCGGGGAAAATCTGATTTTTTGGGCGTTTTTAAGTTTCTGGATTCCCGCCAGGCCGCGGCGCCTAAACTCGCGCCTTCGATTTTCGCGCATACGGAAGCCATGGCGCCTAAACTTGGCAAAATTTCTGGGATTTTGGCGCCGCGCTCGCTTCAGCCGCGCGCTTAAACTTCTACTGCTCGCTTTTCGCGCCATTCGCTTCCTGGCGCCGCGGCTACCTGCTTTTTCTCGAAATCTCGCTTGCTCGCTTTTTCGTCCTTCAGTTTATTTCCCTGCACCTATCAATCACAGCGCAAACACAAGAACCCAAGACCGTGAGATTGTTCTAGACAAAAATAAAATAACCTAAAGATAGAAATTAAAATAACATAATTGAAAACGTTGGGTTTCCTCCCAAGTAGCGCTGTCTTTAACGTCTTTTAGCCGGACGCAAGTTCCTTAGCCTTAATAACCCTGGGGTGGATTAAGCCCCCAACCTATCCATTTCCTCCACATTTGGCGCTTTTCGTCTTTTCTTCTTAGCATTATCAGTAAGGGGGAGTTCAGGAATACTTACCTCCTTTAGTGGCATTTCAGCAAACCATGCCTGCTTTCTTGGGCTCATCTCTCTTTGGTTGACTTGTATTGGCTCGCATGGGGGTTTGATGGTGCTGATTGCAAAGCACCCACTCCTTGTTGGTGGCTCAATGACGTGTTTAAAAACTTTAAACACCATTTCTTCGCACTCCACCCTTAGTGTTAATTCTCCTCTTCAACATCAATCAAATCTCTCCCCGCTGCTAGGAATGGCCTCCCAATATGATAGGTATTTCCGCATCTTCTTCCATATCAAGAATGAGAAATCAGGAAAAAGAATTTTCCTACTTTCACAATCACGCCTTCAATCTTGCCTCGTGGATGAACCATCCGCCCTCGCCACCGTAGGCTTATCGTGGTTGGCCTCACCCAACTCTAATCTTTTAAAACCGATAAGTGGCATCGATTTATACTCGCCCTAAATCACACAAGGCTCATTGCAAGTCACCCCGCCCATGCAAGGTAGTGTAAAGCTTCCAGATCCTTTAGCTTTGGTGACAACTTTTTGCAAGATAGCACTACACTCTTACGTTAGTGCTACTATTTCATACTCTGCCTTTTCTTCTTCCCCAAAATCTCATTCATAAACTTGAAATAGAGGGCATCCGCTCTAATGCTTCTATGAAAGGTATGTTGATACGACTTTTCGAATGTCTCCAAAAATTTCGAGAATTGTTTATCAACACCTTTCGTAGTCTCTGGGAAATGGATCTTTCGTATACTCCTTCTCCGGAGTTTTCATCGCTGGCTAGGCTCAATCACATTCTCTTTTCTAACTCGCTTTAGATTATAAGTGTTAAAATTACCTATGGCTATATTATTGGGATCCGTGAAGGACACCTATCAAATGTATGGCGGCGCGCCACCTTTGGGTTTTTGCACGCATCGTCGTTTTGACCGACTGTCAGATTTGTTGTTGTTTAGCTAGGAGGGCCACTGGGCATTCAAGGCGAATGACATCTATTTCATGGACTCTTTCTCCCATTTGTCGACCTCTCTTCCGTGATACGGCCATGTCTTCTAATAACTTTCCTCATGAATGCTCCAATCTATGATAGTTCGAAGATGTGGACCAAGTTCCACAACTCAATGGTGTGGGCACTTTCTCAGATCTTTGAACCTTTCCGTAAAAGTTGTTCAACTCTCTTAGTTTTGATGCTTTACACGGAGGAAAGAACTTGGCTAAGAATTTGAAAATCGAATCGTGGCAGGAATTCAACCATACTTTGCTCTATCTGCACATAGCTCCAAGAAATTAGCTCTTAAAATCGCCGGTTTTATCGCTCCATTTACTCGTAGCACATAGTCTCCCAAACTGACTTGGACTCTCTCTTCCACGCCTAGGTATTCTGGATGGGGTTGATTCTCTAACCCTTCTCCCATCCACGCCGCTCATCTCTAACAAGGATTCTTAAGGAAACAAGAGTCTTCCTCTTCTCCTTCGCATAAACCGACTTAAATAGATAAAAAACAAATCAAATTTTCAAAAGAAAACGTAAAAATTAAAAATTAAAAATAAAAACCAAATTAGAAATTAAAAATAGACAAATTTGATATTGAACTAATGCCTAATCAAAACTTGATGCGCGTTAAGATGCACACACTTTAAACGCAAGTGCACGTTATCGTGACAAGTAATATAGTCTTAGTAAGACCGAATATCGCCCACAAGGATTAGGTTCAAGTACCAACTATCTATTTTCTAGTATCTATTTGGTGAATTTATGATTGATTTGTTGTTTATAACTACGAATTATGCAAGCTATTTTAATATAAAGAATTACTTGATGAGAATAGGGCTTCCATGTATCCTTACTATCCGCATGCTACTTACTAATGCATTAACTTATGGTATTCTTCTTTAGAGAAAAAATCGCTTTATACTCCGGTTATATAAACACTCAACCTCAAGATCGCACCTTACCTACCTCTCTGATAAGGATAACTTTATAGGAGGATTAAGAACAAAACCTAGTAAAATTAAGCCTCATCAACGCTTACATAAATAATTGAGGTATTTTCATCCCCAATCCAAGAATGTCTACCCAACTTACAACATATTCACAATCCCCTTCTCGATTAGAAATCATATAGTGATAATTAGTTGTCAATTAATTACCAAGAATTCAACTCAATTATTGGATAGATCTCACAATAAGAAAAATAACCATAAGCATGCATTAATTTATAACATAGGGTTCTAGCAATTCAACATGGAAAGCTTATAAGAGAATTAGTTCCTAGCCATAAATATGACAAGAACTAATTCAAAGTTCATCATAAAATCAAATAAAGTAAAGGAAAGGAAAAGAAATTACTAAACTAATGGTATCCAATCTCCAAGCCAAAGTCTTGTGTTAAAAGGGGAGCCCTTAAAACCGCCTAGGGTTCTCCTTTTATAGCCGCAAACCGCCTCCTCTTTCCTTCGTGTTCGCCCAAATTTTCAAAAGACCTAATTTTGCAATCCGTCGGGTGTTTTGGCGCCGCATCTTCTGTAGCTTGTTTAGGCATCGCGAGTCTTCGACCTCTCGATAGTGGGCGCCGGTCTTGAATTTTCCTCGCTCGCCACTTTCTCGATTCCACCGCATCTCCTCTTTTGCCCTCTTTTTGCTCTTTTTCCGCCATTTGGCCATTTTAACCACTTTGACTCAAAAGAAAGAAAAACTATCCTAATACGACACTTATATGTGCAAAATGGGACAAAAGACTAACTAAAACTGACTCAAAAAGTGTATATAAAATACACCGATCACATGCCCCTGAATGTACAAAATATCAACAACACCAGGGAGAACCATACCAAAAGTCGAGCCTCCGAAGAAATGGAGCTCCTGACACCTGAGTAAAAGATCCTAGGAATGAGGATCTACCACCGCTTAACGCAACCCAGTATGTAAACGGAAAATACCGTAGTAATATCATAAGTAAAAATAGGAGTCATAGATAAAAATCAATTTCTGCCTTACTAACAATGAGAGTAACAAGTATAAAGCGATAACATAAAAATAGGAGGCTCACGATCAAAACAGTACCTCGAATCCTACTCCCGGGACTATTTCACCCGCGTGGACCCGCATGAGGTCATCGGGACTATTTCACCCGCATGGGACTATTTCACCCGCATGGATCATGTGGACCCGCATGAGTACCATCGCCTCGCACGGGACTATTTCACCCGCACGGATCCATCCGCATCACGGGTAGCAAATCCATGACATAAATAATAACCCGGGTTTACCGTAATAATATAAATATATAACATAGCTCATCCGGCTATCATACATAACATAAGCACTACCTATCATATCACAACATAAGCGCCATATCATATCATACATAAGCACTACCGGCTTATTATAACATAAGCAAGTTAAGAAATCCCCTAACTTCTTATTAACATTATTAGTATATCCTCTCATTTTAGTATCCTAAGGCACTAACATGTCTTTTAATAGAAAATCCGGGAATTCAACCCAAGTACTAACTTTTTAAGAAAAACTCTTTTTATACAAGGATTCCAAGATACTACTCACCATAGTATCAAGTTACGATTTCTTTTCAAGACAAGTCACATTTCCTTTTTAGAAATATAATAAGCTTCTAAATCAAGTGACTTCATTTCCTTTAAAACCTTAGGCAACCAATGCCTAAAAATCAATTCACCTTTCTTAGTTTCAAATCCTTTACCCGTACTTGTTTTAATTAGAGTAAACCTTTCTTTGTGAACCTTTTCAAGAAAACTAATATAACCAACTTCCCATAAAGTCATTATATTAGCGTTATCCCTTTGTCAAATACATTTTCCTCAATCCAAGGGACTTATACTTTGAAATGAAACAAGTATCATTATACTTTAAAACAAGTGAAGATTATCAAATCTTGACGATACCGCACTACATAGATACAACTATTCATGCTCAAGAGATAGGAAAGCTCTACATACCTCTTCGGTCAATCCACTTGTTAATTCCAACTATCGCCGCCAACCTATAATGACCATAATACGCTTATTAACCTCTAATTTCAATGTAGAAATAATCTAAGTTCAAAGCCCCTAATTCTATGGAAAATCAAGATTTCCTTTGTTTCTACATACTTTGCCACCTTTCTCAAGGCCGAATTCAACATCCAAATGCCACATTTAAGGCTCAACAATCCAAACATATCAAAGGGATTACACACCTAAACTTGTGTAAAATTCTGCCCCAAAAGGTACAACAATTCACTTAACAATTCTAAAGTAGTTTTTAGGCTACAACATGCTCATAATATCTCTTTAGTCAAATCCTTCATACCCAACCCACATTTCTTATGACTCTAAGAGCATTATTTACTACCACAAGTACTTTCTTCTTAACATGCAACACTAAAAACTAAAAATAGAGGAAGAATCATTACCTTAGAGCTTTAGCCAAATTTATCCAACAATTTGTTAGCTTCTATTACAAGAACACCACCAAAACAACCTTAGCCACAAGCTTCCTTCTGCCTTTTACTTTTCAGATTTTTCCTAAGGCTAGAATATCTCTTGGAGTTTTAGAAGGAGCTTGAAACAATTAAGAGAGAAGGAGGAGCTTTTTCTAAGAGAGATGAAAGATGACCAAGTCTTTAAGAGTTGGTCAATATAACGCATGCAAAATCGATGTGGGGACACTTGTCACCCACCCATGCCCTTTTAAAAGAAAAGATCGATTTTCCTAAGTTTAATCACTCGCGCTGCCCTCGCTCAGCGCGCTGAGGCCTCGATCGCGTCTGCACTAACCACGCAGGTATAACATTTCTGGACCATGCTCAGGAAGACTGACTTGATCTCAAAGTTGTTTGCCCTATTCTGGAGCACGATGCATGTCAGGCACCAAGAACTGGTAGAACGTAATCCCCAAACTTCTCTCTGGGACTGTGATTGCCCCCTACATTCTCATGAGCCTCATTGTCCGTCCATTCTGATTCAGTTGGTTTTCCATGGTCACTGAATAAGATATCTTCTTGTTTCGCCTGTTCTGCTTGCAAGTTTTCTCAATTTCAGGATTAAAAGAAACAAGTGTATTTGCTCATCTTCTTCTTCGCATAAACTAAGTCCCTGAAATCGATCAAAATCAACAAACAAATCAAGGCAACAGGGTTCTAAAAATAAAAATAAAAAAAAGTAAAAACCAAAGTAGAAATAAGAATAAATGGTTCGATATTAAGACGACAACACTCAAGAACGCCAAAAACTTGTTAGGCGATTTTCACGTGCTCACGCAAGTGTACATATCGTTACAAGTAATATAGTCTTGTAAGACCGAGTTTATCGTCCACAGAGACTGATTTCTAATTACCGAACATCTATTCTAGGTTATCTATTTGGCAAACGATAATTGATTTAGGTTTTTATCTAACTACTACAGTAATTGCAAGAAGTAAACTAAATTGTAGAGGTTTAATCAGTTATGAAGAAATTAGGGCTTCCAATATCCTCGACTATCCACTCTTCTCAATCCCTAATGCAACTAGAATAACTTCTTCTTCTACGTTAAGATATCGGTTAACTAGACTATCTTATATTCCGGTTAGGATATATAATCGCTCAACCCCAGTGAAGAATCCTTCTATATTTCTATGATAGAATTTACCACATAGGATGATTAAGAACAATAACCTATAATGCTACACAAGTATCGGGGTACTTTTGTCCGCGATTTTAACCAATGTCTATTCAATTACAGCATATCCAAATCTCTCCTCTCGGTTCTTGATTCGAAATCATATAGATTATGGTAATTAATGACCAATTAACTATCAAACATTCATACCAATATTGAATAATTCTAAATCAAGTGAAGAAGAAATCAAACTAATGCATTAATTCATGAAATAGAGGTTCAAGCGATTCAATAGAAAAGCCCTAATAAAGTGTTTAGCTCCTAGCCATAGTCACGCTAAGAACTAATACAAATACCAACATAAAATGAATTGAAAACTAAAGAAAGAAAAAGTACTTAGAACTAGGTCTCCAATGGTAGCCTCCAATTTGTCTTCAATTGTGTTATGTGATAGAATGTCCGACCCCCTTCAATAGAATAATCCATAGGGCTTAAGTATGTTGCAAATTTCGTGCCCTCTGGACCCTTCTGCCCTTGCCCAAATTTACTTCGGATTCTGAATTTTCCGCATCGGCACCGCGGTTCTGCAGAATAGCACCGTGGCGCCGAAAGTCCTGCGGGTTCTCTGATCTTCTGGCACCGCGGTCCTGCTGCTGGGCGTCGCGGTGCTGCTTTGCCTTCGTTCGAATCTCTAATTTTCAACCTTTTGCTGCCTCGGGACCCTCCTTTTATGCCCACTTTTCGCTCCTTTTCGCCATTTAGACTTTTTGAACCGCTCTGACTCAAAAGAAAGAAAAACGACCCTAACACTACACTTATTTAAACGAAAATGGGGAAAATACTAACTAAAAATGACTCAAAAAACATATACAAAATACGCCCAACAATAGGAAAAATGAAAAACCATGTCATTATTGGTGTAAATGTTTTGAAAGGCGGAATTATTAAATTCATGTCCATTATCACATTGAAATAATTTTATGACTTTTTCAAATTGTGTTTTGATATAGACACGAAATTTAAGAAACTTGGCGAAGACCTCAAACTTAAATTTAAGTGGGTAAACCCAAATAAAGTGAGAAAAATCATCCAATAAAACTAGATAAAACTTATGACCCAAAGAGCTAGTAATGAGAGATGTCCATAAATCTACATGAATAATGTAAAAGGGAGAAAACGTAACACTTAAACAAAACTGAAAAGGAAGGCGAACATGTTTGCCTAATGGACATGAAAAGCATTGTCGGAGAAGTTTCCCATTATTGCAACAAATTAAATTATTATTTCGAAGAAAATTAAAAACAGACACCCCTTGGTGTTCAAGTCTATTATGCCAGGTTGACGCAGAAATTGTCGCAAAAGCGGCGGGAGGAGAAACCTGGGCAGTTAGAGAAGTGAGAGGGGTGACACTAGTAGCAGGCGAGGAAAGGATAGAGGTACCCCTCACTATTGCATCTCGTAAGGATTTTTTCGGTACGCAGGTCCGTTACAGAAAACCCAAATGGGTCAAAGTTGATTGATACAGAATTATCCATGGCAAATTTTCTAACGGATATTAGGTTCTTGATAATATTTGGGACATAGAGGAGGTTATTTAGGGAGAAGTGGGGATGCAGTGGTGGGATTCGTGTGTGACCAAACCCTTGAATTGGAATGTGATCACCGCTTCCAACCATAATAGATTGAGGAGTATTTAAATGTCGCAGTTGAGAAAGATTACCAGAATTGTTGGTGAGGTAAGACATGACGCGTGTATCATTATACCACGCATTATCGGACTGCCAATGAGTCATTATAGTGGATATGAAAAGGATTTTCTGGAAAGAGAAAACAGCTCTCGGGTAATGGAAAATAAAGGAGAAAAGATCAAACAGACAGTAAGTTATGTGTTGTTGACAAACGACAGAGAGGACGTAAAGCAAAATGTTGAACGTCTGACACGAAGCACTGTGCTTCTTGAGTGACGAAAATCAGACAAGGTTTGAAAGAAACTGGTTGGTTCCTCTAACAAGATTGTCGAAAAAGTAGACAACCACTTTTGTTCTTCTCGAGAGAGGAAGAAAGAACACCAAAAAAATGTTGTTCTGTTTGACAAGGTTGGTCGAAATAGAGGACAATCATTTTTTGTTCTCAGAAAAGGACTGGTTATTGAAGAAACCGAGGGAAGGAAAGAAAGAATTAAGGTTTAGGTTGACTTCTGATATCATGTGTGATTGTATTGAAGTCTTTCTCATTAATACAAATATATATATATATAGTGTATAATGTGAAATACTAATAACACTATTATAAAGAGATCGGACTGTACTTATTTCCTTAAATAATAGGGAGTACTTCATCAGATTTCCAATTTCTTTTACCAAGCATGAACACTTTTTCTAAATGTAGAAGCAAAAAGTGCTGTTCAAATATATATGGTTAGTTCAACCTAGCTATTGACTCTTGAAAAAAGTTTAGGGGTTTAACCATTCATGGAACAAATTAAAGAAGAATTAAACAATATATTTATTTAATATAGATTTAGTTTTTGATATAGAATACCCTAATAATGATAAGTGGCCGGTACATGTACGCGTGAATAAATCCAATCCCTTCATGATCAATCAAGAACACTAATAATTATAAAAAGCTTTAACTTCTACATATTGAAAAACTATAAAATTCTTTTATCAGGTATCTAACATATAATTATATTATAATGCAATCTTCCATAAAAAATAGAACTAGTAATATGGAGAATATTAAGACAAGAGTTACTCAATACATTAATAGTATGAAAATTCTTTACGCTATTAATATATATAATGAATTAAATCCATTATACAATTATGGTTTAAGAAAATCCGAAGTTGAAAAAAGTAATCATGGTTAAACATGAGAATTATGGTAGGGCGGTCTAGTTGCATATGGCCTAACAATGTAAGTTAACGTGTTTAATTTGATATCAAAGTCTAAGCTTCTTCCCTTGAAACTCTTTTCCGTGTTATATATAGGTTGACATAAAATATCTGATGCTTTTAAGATAGAAAAAGAAAACTAAATAAAGTGAGTATTTTTTAGCTTGAACCGCATTTCAATTCAAGGATTTGACCACATTCTTATCCTATCATCGCATCCATCATTCTCTCTTAAAAACATCTTTTATGCCCCAAATATCTTCAAAAAGCTAATTTACGTCAGAAAATTTATCACCGATAATTCTGTCTCAATTAATTTTGACCCGTTTGGATTTTCCGTCACAGACTTCCGTACCGAAAACTCCTTACGAGTTGTAATAGTGAGAGAGACCTATATCCGTTCATACCACGTTCGCTGCTAGTGTCCCTCCTCCCACCGTTTTAACAATCATATCTCCCTCTACGTGGCATAGTAGACTTGGTCATCCGGGGTCTCACGTTTTTTATTCTCTTAGAAATCGTAATCTAATCCAATGCGGTAATCTCCTCATAGTTGCTCCTCGTGTCAGTTAGGAAAACACGTTAAACTGCCATTTACGACTTCTATGAGTACTACTTTCTCTCCATTTGATATTATTCACGCTGATGTATGGACTTCTTCCATAACCAGCAACTTAGGCCACAAATACTATATGGTATTTTTGGATGATTTCTCTCACTTTCTTTGAGTCTATCCACTCAAACTCATATCTCAAGTGTTCTCCAAATTTGTTGAGTTTCGTACGATGGTCAAAACACAATTTGAAAAAGATATAAAATCATTTCAATGTGATAATGGTCGTGAATTTAATAATTCCTTATTTCATAAATTTTGTGTGGCTAATGGTTTTTCGTTTCTCGTGCCCATATACCTCCCCTCAAAATGGTAAAGCCGAAAGAATTCTCCGAATCATTAATAATATTATTCGTACCCTCATTTTTAATGCGTCTCTCCCCCCAAAATTTTGGGTATATGCATTAAAATGGCAGAAAATATTCTACCTACCCGTGCGATTCAAAATAGGACACCCATCGAAATTCTATACCGTCAGATGTCCACCTATGACCACTTTAGAATTTTCGGTTGTCTGTGTTACCCAAATTTGACATTCACGAAACCTCACAAATTAGTACCCCGGTCTACTCCATGCGCCTTTCTAGATTTTCCGTCAAACCATAAGGGGTACTTGTGCTATGAGCTCTCTACCGACAAAATTATTATTTTTCGCCACGTCAACTTTGTCGAATTGTCGAATATGTCTTCCCGTTTGACAAAATTAAAAAATTTCGAGTCACTGATTACCAATTTCTCGAAGATTCAGAACCATCGCCACTTTTCCAACAAGCACTCCGTCAGACTGCTACTGTTCCGGCGGTGACAACAACTGTCAGTCCGCCATTGCCACCCACCGTAGTCACCTCTAACAGAATTATTACACCACTATCACCGTCTCCATCGTCGCCGACTGTCGCTGCCCCTAGCAGCCGGCGTTCTGACAATACCCACATTACCAGTCACAGGAACCCTCATCGCCCAACCACTGTGTCTGTATTCCACCATTGTACCACCCCATAGCCGACCCTTCAGTTCGACTCCCTTCCCCCGACTTTTCTTCGGTCACCAAAAAACCAACCCCATCAATCGTCGACCCATTCAACCCTCGACCCAACCCATCACCATCGCCATATCCAACAACACCCATCCAACCCTCGACCCAAATCAGAGCCCCGACAAACGGTTAACCCCGCACCGCCACAACCATTGTCATGCCTAGAATATACACATCCGACACCCCACCCATCGTCAACTCCAGTCCCTGCTCACCACCCATTCAGCCGGTCAGATCCCTGAACCAGCAACTCCCTCAAAATACCGACAATACCCGTGCCCACACCCATCATATGGAAACCCGTGCTCAAAATGGAATTTTCAACATATACTAGAAAGAAATAAAGTAAAGAACAAGAAATTACTCAAAAATAAGTCTCCAATCTTGATCTAATGTTGTGACGAATGGTAAGGTGTGGAACCCCAAATCTGACCTAAAAGGCCCTATTTATATCCTCAAAAACGTGCAAAATATTTTCCTCTTTCGCTTTGGCCCAATCCTATTCGGATTTGTCAATTTTTCCGCGTCGGCGCCGCTGCAGAATCAGCGCCGGCGCCGAAACTTCTGCGGCTGGTCTGCTTCTTGGGCGCCGTGGCTCTGCTACTGCTGATGGTCTGGCGCCGCGGCGCCATGTTTCTCGCCCGGGTTGCCAACTTTTTAGCTTTTTGAGCTCTGAAACCTCTATTTCTTCCCTCTTTTCGCTCCTTCTCACCAATGTACCACTTTAAACCATTGTGACTCAAAAGAAAGAAAATCTATCCTAACACGATACATATTTGTACAAAAATGGGCAAAAGACTAACTAAAAATGACTCAAAAGGTGTATATAAAATACACCGATCAATTATTGCAAGGCTAAAATCAGAATTTTCTATGACTGATTTGGGAAAGTTGAGCTATTTCTTGAGTATTTCAGTGACTAGATCTGTAGATACTATGTTTATTTGTCAACGTAAGTATGCAGAGGAGATTGTATACAGGGATAAAATGGCAAATTGCAAGATCATGTCTACTCCAGTTGACTCCAAATCAAAGATCAGTGTTTTGGAGGGTGATCCAGTGTCTGATTCAACTCTCTACCGGAGTCTTGTAGGTGTCCTACAGTACCTTACTTTCACTAGACTTGATATTGCTTATGTTGTTCAGCAGGTATGCTTATTCATGCATGCCCCCTGTGTGCCTCATTTTACTGCCCGCAAACGTATCATTCGATATGTTAAGGGTACACTTGACTATTGCTTGCATCTATACCCCTCATCACCGATCAAATTATTGTCCTATACGAATGTTAATTGGGCAGGTTGTCCGGACACACGATGTTCCACCTCAGGCTACTGTGTGTTCTTAGGAGATAATCTTATTTCTTAGTCTGCCAAGAGACAAGCCACCTTGTCCAGGTCTAGTGCAGAAACAGAATACAGAGGCGTTGCTAATGTGGTTGCTGAAATATGTTGCTTCAGTGTCCCTTACGTAAGACATCTTTGGTTTATTGTGATAACATATCTGACATATATCTATCTCATAATCCGGTTCAACATCAGCGAACCAAGCACATTGAGATGGACATACACTTCGTTCGTGAGAAGGTAGCCATCAGGCATGTTAAGGTGTTGCATGTGACTTCGTCATGATATTAGTATGCATATATATACACAAAGGGTCTTCCTAGTCAGTTTTTTCTCAACTTCAGATCCAGTCTTAGCATCCGACCTCCTCCCGCTCCGACTGATGGGGTGTATTAGACAGTGTACACAATTATGTCCATATTATATTTTGTCATATTTAGTCTTATGTAATTATGGTAGAATTAGGATCCCTACAGTATAAAAATTTCACATTGTTCACCTATATATATTTTGTATTAATGAGAAAAGCTCCACAAGAAAGATTAATACAATCTTACACTAATCAAATTAACTCCTAAAATATTAGGCAGTGCTTCAGTTTTTTTCAATTTACTTTTTTTTTTTACTTTAATTTAGGGATTTTACAACACTATTCATGCGGGGTGAAAAAAAGTAGCTGTCTATATCTATTTTCAAAATTTATATATTAGATATAATACAGTTTAAATTTGTATGATGTATATCTTCAGGGTTATATATTTATTATATACTCAGAAGGTATATAATCATAAGTGTAGTATTTGTTTTTTTTAGTGTAGATTTAGTTTTATGATTATAAAAAGGATGCCATAATTCCCTAATCATAAGTGGACGGTAGGTACACGTGAATGGATCCAATCTCTGCGTACAACTTCATGGTGATTACTGATCACTCTGAAACTCTAATTATAAAATAGATTTGACATATATATGATACATTAATAGTCTAGTTGTATTTTAAGACATCATTGTATCTCAACCTAGTACAATATACAATCCGCTATATTTTTCGAATTACTAATTTTGTTTATTATAGATGGTTCAAGTAATTATTTCTTAAATAATCTAATAGTTATACGAGAAAATTAACAAAAAAATTGTTCCTTATGTTTGGGGTTAAGTTTAAAGTGGTTCCTTAATAAAATCTGGTTGTTAGATTTTATGATAATTGTAAAAACGAACAAAAGAAGATTTAACGTGAACTTGTATATCGATATGCAATTTTCGTAGTATTCACTATTTTTATTCTATTTCTGGAGTATGATGCAACTTTTTGAGGCGTCGTTTATGCTACCTTTTATTTATTTTTGGTGTCTTATATATGTAGTTTTTTGAGATTTCACAGAGCTTTTATGGTCTTTCTGATCATTATTTCCCCATAGTTCTCACAAAATCTAACAATTAGAGTTTGTTAAATATTTGATGAAGATAAAAGGTGCTCACTTTTAACAAAATTAAAACATCAAAACACCTCACAATATATTTAAGGGACCACTTTAGAGTTTAGACACACCCTAATGTTGAGTTGTGGAACCTAATTCATCGTCGATACTATTAAGACCCTACGCAGAGTGTGGATAGACTAGAGCACCGTTTTCTTTTTGGGTGGTTGTCCAAGAGAGCAAAAGACAAAGAGAGAATTGTAAACTCAAACTCTCTATTTGATTATAGTAAAATCTGCAGCGACAAAGTGGACGTAGCTCTCGCATTGAGGGTGAACAACTATAAATCTGTGTGTGTTATTTGTTCTTCACTTATTTACTGTTTTCTATTTAGGTATGATTTGAGACTCAAATCCTAACAACTGGTATCAGAGCATCAGGTTGTGTTGCGATTTAGAAAATGATGTGAGGCGAAGATGGTTCATCGCACGCCATCGAAAAATTCGATGGTACGAATTTTACGTTTTGGAGAATACAGATTGAATATTATTTGTACGGCAGAAAGCTTCATCAACGGCTGAGTTCAAAGCTAGAGGAGATGAATGATGCAGATTAAAATCTCCTTGACAGACAGGTTCTGGGAGTCATTCGATTGACGTTGTCGTAGAACGTTGATCACAACGTGGCGAATGAGATGACCACTGCTGGCATGATGAAAGTTATGTCTGACATGTATGAGAAGCCTTTGGCAAATAATAAAATATTTCTCAAAAGAAACTCTTTCTTCTAAAGATGGAGGAAGGTGCTCCTGTTGCAACACACGTGAATAAATTCAACACGACTATCAATCAATTGTCATCTGTTGCAATCGAGTTTGACGATGAAGTGCAAACCCTAATTTTGCTGGCGTCTCTACAGAATAACTGGGAGCCGATGAGAGCAGTGGTTAGTAATTCTGTTGGCAGTGATAAACTGAAATTCAACGATATTAGAGATCATATCCTTGCTGAGGAGGTTTGCAGAATAGATTCTGGTGAGGCAACGACGCGTTCTGCTTTGAATGTTAAGAACATATGCAGAAATTATGACAGAAACTACAATCGACATAAGGGCAAGTCGAAATCAAGAAATGACAGGGGTCAATCCAGATCCTGGCGAACACTTGAGTGTTGGAACTGTGGGAAAATAAGTCACATCAAGAAGAATTACAGGGCACTGAAGAAGGAGGACAACAAGGGGGTGTAATCAATGTTGGCACTAAAGACATTGGTGATGCGTTGTTGTTGTCTATTGACAACCCGATCGACTCTTGGGTGCTTGACTCAAGAGCGTCTTTCCATACTACCCCACATCGTAATATAATGATGAATTACGTTGCTGGGAATTGCGAAAAAATCTATTTGGCAGATGGTAAGCATTTAGATATTGTTGGTATTGGAGACATTAATTTGACGATGTTTAATGAAAATGTGTGGAAGATCACAAAGGTCAGACATATGCTGAAGCTGATGCGTAATCTGATCTCAGTGAGTTAGCTTGATGATGAGAGACATGATCTTAATTTTGGTAATGGGTCCTAGAAGGTGATGAATGGTGCTATGGTGGTTGGTCGAGGTAAGAAAATTGGTACTCTTTATATGACGATGAGTTGTCGTGATACATTTGTTGTTGTTGACAACACCAAAGAGACATAGTTGTGGTATTGCAGGCTGAGGCATATGAGCGAGAAAGGGATGAAGCTTCTGGTGACTAACGACATGATTTTGGAGCTGAAGTCGGTGGATCATCATATGTGTGAGAGCTGCATTCTCGGAAAACAGAAGCGAGTAAATTTTTCAAATGCAGGTAGAGAATTGAAAGATGAGAAACTTGAATTGGTGCACACTGACGTGTGGGGACCTGTTATTATCCCCTCACTCGGAAGAACACATTACTACGTGAGCTTCATTGATGATTTAACCAGGAAGCTATGGGTCTATTTTATGAAAAATAAATCTGATGTATTCAGTATCTTCAAAAGGTGAAAAACCATGGTCGAGAATGAGACAAACCTCAATTTGAGGAGCTTGAGGTCCGACAACGGTAGAGAATACATTGACGATAACTTCAAAGAATATTGTGCTGATAATGGAATCAAGACGATGAAGAGTATTCCTGTAACGCCCCAACAAAATGAAATAGCAGAAAAGATGAATCGAACATTGAACGAGCGTGCATGAAACATGAGAATACACGCTGCACTACCTAATATATTCTGGGCAGATGCAATCAATATCGCAACCTTCTTTATTAACAGAGGATCATCTGTTCCTTTGAGTTTCAGAATTCCAGAATAGGCTTGGAGTGGAAAAAATGTAAATCTTTCTTTTCTGAAAATGTTTGGTTGCTTATCCTATGTTCATATTGATGCTACTGCTAGAAGTAAACTTGATCCGAAATCTAAGAAGTGTTATTTTATTGGTTATGGTGACACCGAGTTTGGTTATCGATTTTGGGATGATCAAAATCAAAAGATCATCCGAAGCAGGGACGTCGTCTTCAATGAACATGTGTTGTACAAGGAAAAGTTGCGGGAGAGTTTAGAATATAAGAACAAAGAATAAAAAAACAATTGATTTGAGAGACTTCTCAACATCTGAGCTACAATAAGGTACTACTGCAGCAGATGAACCAACATCACTAGAAGAAGGCCGACAAGCCAGTGATGACGAGGTTGATGAACATGCTGATTCTGAATTAAATCAGTGGATGTCGATCGTAGAATTACACAGATCAACTAGGATCAGTAAGCCAATTTACAGGTTCTCTTCATCCCTCAACTATGTTCTGCTCACTGACAAAGTGGAGTTGAAATGTTACGAAGAAGCGATACAAGTTGATGAATCGATCAAGTGAGAGCTGACAATGAAAGATGAAATGGACTCACTATTGTCAAATCATACACGAGAGTTAGCTAAGTTAATTGAGGAAAAGAATGCATTGCAGACCAAATGGGTCTACCGGATAAGGAAAAACACAATGGAAGTAAGTGTTATAAACCAAGGCTGGTTGTGAAGGAATTTCAACAGAAAGAAGGCATTGACTGCACGGAGATCTTCTCTCCCATAGTCAAGTTGGTGACAATCAGAACTGTTTTTGGGCTGATAGCAAAGGAAGATTTGCATGTTCAACAAATGGACCTGAAAACTGATTTTCTTCACGGTGACTTAGAAGAGGAAATCTACATGAAACAACCTAAGGGATTTGAGGTCAAAGGGAAAGAGAGACTGGTGTGAAAGCTTCAAAAGAGCCTATACAGACTGAAACAGGATTCAAGACAGCGGTATAAGAAGTTTTACAGCTTTATAAAGAAAGCCGAATTCCTAAGGTGCGAAGCAGATCACTGTTATTACTTCAAGATATTTGAAGAGTCCTATATGATACTGCTCTTTTATGTTGATGACATGCTGATCTACATGAGATTGATAGGCTGAAGAAGAAGCTGTCAGAAGAATTTGCAATAAAAGATCCGGGAGTCGCAAACCAAATTCTTGGGATGAGAATCATCAGAAGTAAGGAGGGTCTCAAACTCTCACAAGAAGAATATGTGAAGAAGGTTCTTAAGAGGTTCAACATAGATGATGCCAAGTTTGTCAATATTCTCTTGGCTGGACACTTTCGTTTGTCAAATGATCAATCGCCTGTGACCGAGGACAAGAGGGAGCATATGGACAAGGTACCGTATGCCTCTGCTATTGGCAGTTTTATGTACGCGATGGTATGTACGAGGCCAGACATTGCAGTGAGAGTTGTTAACAGGTTTATGAGCAATCCGGGAAAGCAACATTGAGAGGTTGTGAAGTAGATTTTCAGGTATCTGAAGGGCAGCTAAAGTTCAGCTTTGTGTTTCCAAAAGTCAGAGATAGGACAGGGATATGTTTATGCTGACAATGTGGTGATGTTGATAGAAGAAAGAGCACATCCGGGTATGTTTACACCTACGGAGGTACTGTGATTTGTTGGGTTTCAAAATTGCAGAAAATAGTAGCTCTCTCTAGATGTGAGGTTGAGTATGTTGCCGTGACGGAGGCCACTAATGAGATGATGTGGCTACAATCTTTTCTGCGGGAATTGGATCATGACCACGAGAGGAGTGTGTTATACTGTAATAGCCAGAGTGTAATTCATTTGGCAAAGAACTCGGTCTACCATGCTCGCACGAAGCACATACAACTCCGGTACCATTTTATCAGATCGGCTTTGGAAGATGGAGTATAGTGCTTGAGAAGATCTCAGAGAGTTAAAATCCAACAGACATGTTGACGAAGGGCGTGCTGAATGATAAACTGAAGTTGTGTGCAACTTCAGTTGGACTTCTTGGATGAGGATCGGAGTCGCCGTTGCAGATAGACAGATGATTGAAATTATAGTCCTAGTGGGAGATTGTTGAGTTGTGGAGCCTAATTCATCACCGACATGAAGACCCTACACAGAGTCTGGAACACTGAGTAGGGGGCGGAGCCCCCTGAAAATTTTATAATGTAAGATTATTTAGTGGAGGACATTTTGGGAATTTCAGGCTTGTATTATGTTCGCCCTAGTTTTCGCTCTATATAGACTAGGACACAATTTTCTTTCTGGGTGTGGCTGTGCAAAAGAGCAAGAGAGAATTGTAAACTCAAACTCTCTATTTGATTATAGTAAAATTTGCAGCGGTAAAATGGACGTAACTCTCATATTGAAGGTGAACCATTATAAATCTGTGTGTGTTATTTGTTCTTCGTTTATTTACTATTTTATGATTAGATGGGATTTGTGACACAAATCCTAACCCCTAACATAAGATACTATTTTTATCATGTTTTCCTTATTATAACAATTCATTTACGATATCATTGTAATTCAAGAAAATTTAAAGATGAAAAAAGATCATGGTTAAACATGAGATTTATGCAGGGGTTGTCTAGTTGCATAATGCATATGGCATAACAAATGTAGCAATTAATGTGTTTGATATCAAAGTCTAAGCTTCATCATGTGAAACTATTTTTTTGTTTTAGATATACATAAACATATGCTATTTGCCTGTCTCTTGGTCAAGGTGAAGATTCTGGTCCACAAATGGGTGTTAGATTTGATAATAAGTGGAGTTGTTCCTAAATATATTTATCATCACGAGGCATTTCACATGATATAAGGAAACTTCTATTCCATGTCCTCCGAATTTTAATAGGGAATGATATTATGTGAACGTTTGGTACGATGTATGTTACTGTACTGGATAAAAAAATAATATAGTGTTTGGTGGGCGTTTTTAATCGCACTGGATTGTACTATTTTTAGAAATAGTACAGTCCAACTGTTATTTTTGAGACTCATCTAGTAGGTGGGTCTCCCCTGGACTATACTAAAATTAAAAAAATTAAAAAAATACATTCCATTATATATTAATACTTTAATACCGTTCATTATATATTAATACAATCCAGTTCATTATAGTACAGTACAGTTCAATGAAATTAGTACAGTTTAGTGTGACATACCAAACGAACCTAAATTAGTACAGTTTAGTGCCAAACGAACCTAAAGACTTTTTTAAGTGCTACATCACAAATATAGAGGGTGATTTGTTTAAGTTCTTGATTTGAGCCTAGTGTTGCCTATATAAGGTCAAAAACACTTGTCTCGATTGGTCTAATTATTGGTGTAAAAATTATGTATGTTCCATCTTATATATGTGGTTCAATTTTCCATCCAAACATGGAGTGGGTTGACTATGCTTCTTTTTGTCTTTTTTCTTTTTATATATTTAATTATTTTCTATAGGGTTAGACCCACGAAGGAAGGAGAGGGCAAAAAGTAGACTGAGTAGGATTTGAAACTACTATTAGCCGTTGAACTAACCTTCTTCTTGAATTACTCTAGTACGATAGATCGATGGCGAAAAGGAGAAAAAATGTGATGTTATAAATAGAAGAGTTTGTTCTGTCGTGTAAGATCATTGAATCAATCACGACTACTATTTGTGATCCATTTTCATTCTCTTCCCTTTTAAGAAAGAGGAATCAAAAAAAGGTAGTTTGTTGTTCTCCTTGACGGATGACAACTTATGTAGTGGTCGACATTCTTATGAGAATGCCTCTTAGCCGAGTAGCCAATTTTTGATTAGTAATGATTAAAATATTTTATTATATAAGATAATTATATTGAATCCAGATGAGTGTACATTGAACAATAAGAATATATACAACCGACACCAACTTATTTGAAATTGATGAGCCGGATTCTATACAACAAAATTATATGTATTGTAATAAGGCCTAAGTAGTGTTTTGGTAGCTAGGGGCCACGGAAACGTGGTACTAAAGAGCGTTTGGAGTATTAGTTGTTATTTTGAAAACATCAAAAGATTAGTAATTATTATACCAAAAAGATAATTTATGGAGTATAAAGTTTTGGGTATTAATTTATTAGACTTGGACGTTGCATTATCACGCTATCGACTGCGCATTTGACAATGTGCTCAGAATACCACTGTCACCCAGTAGTGCGATGGTAGGCAAATTTTAAGTCGTGCTGATTCTGTTGAATACATGTATACTTCAACTACTTTAATTGCAATAATGTAATTTATATGTAAATTATTATTAACAATTTAAATTCAAACAATGGTGTTCTTCTATTTTGTAAACATAACATATTGCAATAATGTAATTTACATGTATATTATTATTAACAATTTAAATTCAAACAATGGTGTTCTTCCACTACAAGAAAAAGGATCTACGGTGACGGTTAAAAACTGTCATCGGAGGGGGTGAATGACCATTTTTGTAAGTGTCATTGTAGTCAATGTCACGAATAGATGACGGTTAAATAACTGTCACACAATATGTGACGGACATAAATCGTCTTTGCTCGTTGACTTTGACTATTTCCCGACAATTGCTCGTTGACTTTCACTATTTCCCGCTTTTTTAAATTTTTTCTCGGGTATTTATAAATTTTGGCGGTAAAATATTTGAATTTTATTAATTTAATATATTTTTGCGGCAAAATTTTAAATATATTTGAATTTGAATTAATTTAAATATAAAATAATTGCAGGAAAATTGATTTGGCGCATTTTTTATTTAATAATTAATTTAATTTAATTAATTATTTTTAAAAAAAAATCAATACTAGTTAAATTGGTGGGAAAATAGCATATTGTAACTAAAATGTAACTAATTAATCAAATCATTTTAACACATAATATTGAAACATTTAGACACATAAAAAACAGCCAATACCCAATTCCTACAAATAAGCTGAAATCTCAATATCCAGCAAAATTTCACCTCAAGTAACTAAGTTTACACTCTAATACTTGATAGGTTCAATAACTGCAAGTTGAGGACCGAGCCTCTCCTCAACAACTTTTTCAGCCTTAACCTTGAGTTTAGCCGCATAATCATCATCGAAACTAGAACCATGTAATGCTTTCATCAATCATCCTAATTGCATGCTCTACATGACGTTTGGGTCTTCCACAGTCACTTTTTTGCGTCTCTATTTCCTCTTGCAATGATGAGACAAACTTCAGTTCGGACATGCCTTTTTCCTGTTGGTCCAGTTTTTTAATGGATCCAGTAAATGCAGAATTTGAGGCTGAATCTTCCTTAGAATTTTTAACAGTCATAGGCTCCACATCCTCTCTGAATGTCTCTGATATATAAAACAAGAGCGTCAAAAGGAGTAGTATATTTCAGATCCAATCTATCGAAGAAAATTACTAAGTCAAAAAGTAGTTCTTGATATTGTGTTACATAAGTCTTGAAGCAAATTGTTCAAATTAAAGATATCAAATGATATATAAGAGTAAATAGATATTAAGATGAACCTATCACGACTACTTAAAAGGCCTGGGAGAAATTTCAAGCATATCATTATCGACGTAACACTTGGTAAGACGATTTTTTTGAACTTAGTGTGTATCATAAAACTGTTATAGACAAATAAATCTGTATCTATATTTGCATGCACCCTAGGATATTCAAACACAAATACAAAATATAGTACCAATGAAAGGAGTCTATACCTACACCTTAGGATATTGTTCCAAAGAGTTGAGTTGCTGCTCAGACAAACAAATTTGGAAGGCCACTAACTCATCAACAGAAAAATATAGAACTAAGCCTTGTGAACATACATTAGATGTCCACAAATCCACATACCTTCACTTTGTAGCTCGCCATTATTCAATTTCTTCTCAGTCGCATCATGGTCCTCCTATCCTCTTTTAATGCCTCTGATATTCACAAATAAGCACTATAAAGGATTAGCATATTTCAGATAATTAATCTATGAAACAATTACTTATATAAGTAGTTAATTCCTTATGTTACAAAGTAAATTCTTCAAAATAAATTAACACATTAAAGATGTCAAATGATATATAAAAGTAGAAACCAAATAAAGATGAACCTGCCATGACTACTTAGATAGAAGGACTATTATGTGTTTAGTACAATATGAGAGAAATTTCAAGCCTATAACAAGAGGAGCAAGCCCTTCGTAAATGAAGTTTATTATACCACCAAATTATAAAAGACAACTAATCTTCGAGCAATCACATGCATTTTTCTTTGGACATTCAAGTACAATACAAATTACATTCACAACAAGAAGAAGCAATACCACATTGTTGATTGCCATGCTTCATTATCATAACTATAGTCCTTCTTCTCTACAGCATTTTCTCAATTTTCATGACAGTCAGGGTCTGTGTAACCTCTTGGGGTGACTCTGAATTGAAAATAATAAAAATTATTAAAAGGATTTGTAGAAACTAGATAGATCAATCAGTCAAAAGAATTATGAGGTGGGAGGAAATATAAAGTTTATGATAATATATGCAATGTTGAAAAGATAGAACAAAGTTGAGTTAGTACACACACAAACAAAATGGAAGTCATTGTTTTATCAATAGAAAATAATAGAACTAAGACCCGTGAGCATCCATGGTGAAGACACATACCTTTTCCTTATAGCTCACCATCCTTCAACTTCAGATTTTTCTCATTTATCTTAGTATCAACATCCGACATGTCCGCCGTGACTTTGAAGTCAATAAAAATTACTTGTCTAAATTAAGTGAAATTACATTATTTCCATCTAGGTACACTGGAATAGGGTTATAGATATAACAACAGAAAATGAGGTGGTAATTTTCAATTGTTGTCAACCCCGTGTCAACAAGTTAATCTAAAATAAGATATGTAAAACATTTAGTTCTCTTGACCCATAAGTATCCCACCATTACCTCAAATGTGAAATTTCGACCTTTAAAATATTATTGTAAGTTGTAATCAGCTTACAACACAATCACTATATGATAGCTTCATTGATTGAGAAGCACTAGCTGCTTTGACAATGAAACAAAAATTATGCTACCGATGCATCGAACTGGATATGTGTCATTAGGTAAAATTCATCCTCCAAATTATTCAGATATATATCGTTACTGCAAGTTGCAAAAAGCTAAACTTAATTCATAAAACAGAGAAGAGTTTCTCACTGACCTTGTCCACATCCATATGGCTAGCAAGTGATGCACCAGCAGTTGGTCAGAAACCAGAAACAATATTTAGAACATCTGGAGGAAGACCAGCATGTTTAAAGTCAAAAATCCACATGTCAAATACATGGATGAAGGGTAACTTAATATTGCAAGAAGAACGTGACACATTTTCAAGATATTTGTCAAATTCAAACATCTTGAATTGATGCAGGTTCATCTAAAATGGGAGCAATTAAATTTCCTATGCAATTACTGAGATATTTATGCAATGTAGCAGCTTATTCCTAAGAACTAATGTATAGATTGTAATGAACCAACCTCGTGGAATAAGTTTGCAAAATGATGCATCTTAAACATATGATATTCATACTATACTTAAATGAACATGTTCACAAATCATGTGGCCTAAAAACAACATCCTTAAAGCAATGAATTCTTATCATGAGCTCATTCTAGGCTAAAAATATCTAACATAATCTCAACAACTCATCAACATTCTTCGAATAATTTACAGAATCAATTTTAATCCTAACACAAAACTTAATTAACATACAACCTATGAAAACTAAACATGCTCAAATCATTAATTAATGTTATAAATAAAACAGATAGGAGGAATTCGAACTCACCTTTTTTATGGGCATCCTTGATCGAGAAGTCGAAGTGGAAAGCTTCTTAATCCCATCACGAATGAAAAGAATAAAATTTAGGACTAATTAAACCTTTAAAAATAGAAGAGGGATGAGGTTTCACAATTCGGGTCTAGGGTTTCACAATGACTTATGTTGCTTTCAAAGTCAGAAAGTTCTAACTCAACAACACTTGGTTTGCAAGAGGGATGATGTTCCTTTTATAGGGTCCCATGAATTCCAAATTCGGATTTCAAACCGATGTGGGAGATGGAAAATCACAAAACCCTTTCAGATTCATTTTTAAAATTCAAAACAAATGAGATAAACTTTAGATTCGTTAAGACGCAGAGAGTATGGACAAAAATACATTAAGAACGCTCAGATAAAACATAAGAGATGGGGGCTATTACCTTCGTGGTGGCTCCATGGCGAAGAGAGAGAGAGGAATGAAGGGAGGCCGATAAGGTTTGCCCTTTTGGTCGTGATTACAAATGAGAGGGGTCTCACCCTCTTTTGTGCATTAAAGGGGGGTATTTGGGCCGATTTTTACGTGTTGAGTCGGGTCAACTCAAAAAATAAATGGGTCAACTCTATAAAACCGTCACACAACATGTGACAGTATAAATACCCATTATATATTGTCACACAGATGTCATAAGTGTATGTTGACCAAGTAGTCAAGGAAAAACTGTCACACTATGTGACAGTTGAAAAAATGTCACACTCTGACTGTCACCGTAGGTCCTTTTTTTTGTAGTGTATTTTGTAAATAGAACATCTTATGACCACCAAGATATTTAGTTTCTATTTATCAACGTAACATTTCTAAGAATGACAATTTGAGTTGGGATCGAAATAACAAGACATCACACGAAAGCTAACAATTGTAAACTTTGAACGATGATAAATCAGAAACAAAAAGAATGATACTAAAAGAAAAATAATATTTTGATATAGTTTGATCAATTTACCTACGTATGAAAAAAGTAAAATTAATAGAAAGCATAAAAATCATTGAGAGAGGAAAAACTATTCTACCAAGAAATTCTTTTTAAGTAAAACACAATTATGACAAATTCTAACAAATACTACAACTACTAGTATGGAAGGAGCCTGCTAACCTTCTAACTTAATTCGCGTCCTCCACAACCGATCATATCTAAGGTCATATTCTCGGTAAGCTACAATTGTGTCATGTCACATGTGTTGTCTAATCACTTCTCCCCAATACTTCTTCGGCCTGCCTCAACTTTCCTGAAACCATCCATAACCAACCTCTCATACCTCCGCACTGGGGCCTCCATGCATCTCCTCTGTAAATGTCTGAATCATCTCAGCCTCACTTTCCACATCTTGTCCTCCACCATGATCACTTCCTTCTTATCCCGGATAACTTCATTTCTAATCTTATCTTTCCTAGTATGCCCACACAGTAATAAAGTCATAAAAATGGGACAAATAAATTATGTAACTTAAATCATTGATTCACGTCTTTGATTAAAACGACATACATAAATATTTTTAGGTTAACAATACTGTTTACAATTAAAAGTTCTTTTTACAATACTGATAAATTTGAAGCTCAGCCTAAAAGTGATTTCATGCTTAGAAGTTAAAAGAACTGTAGATTCAATCCAGGAGTTAAAGATCAATATCATGTTGGGCTCAAGATTCCTGACTACACATGGGTACAGTGTTAACTCTTTTGGGTTGGGCTAAAGATTTCAATAATAAGTGCGAAAGTTTCATAAATACTAGTAAATGGGTTAAAAAATTCATAATATACAACCAATATCATTATTACATTAAATCAAGGAGTTTATGTTACAATTAAATTCCTAAATTTAAGATTATCAATTAAGTATATCTGTATTAGTTATAATACGAATCATTACTAAGTTAGGAAAATATCCCACCATCAGATCTAGAAAACATAGACATTTGTCAAGTGATATTTGAAGAATTTTTAACCCAAAAATAAAAAAAAGATATGATTTCATATATGAATTATGTTTTTCATTTAAATGTAAGTACATAAGATAAATAACGTACATTAAAGAACACATAGCAGTAGAAATCAAACACTACTATAAAGTACTAATGCGCCTAATATGATAGTCTAAGTGAGTCTACAATAACAACACTATAACTACCAGTTTGTAAGCGTAAGTAGGGCTACGCTCGACTACCTACTACCCTTCTATCCTAATTCATGTCCTCCACAACCCCCTATCTAAGGTCATGTGCTCGGTAAGTTGTACATGTGTCATATCCCGTCTAATCACCTCTCTCCAATACTTCTTCGGCCAACCTTTACCCCTCCTGAACCTGTCCATAGCCAACCTCTCACACCTCCACAATGGGGCATTTGTGTATCTCCTTTGCATATGCCTGAACCATTTCAACCTCGCTTCCCGCATCTTATCATCTACCGAGGTCACTCCCACTCTGTCCCGGATATCATCATTTCTAATTATATCCCTCCTTGTATGCCCACACATTCATATCAACATCTTTACCACGAATAATAATTTTGTGCTAAGAATCATATTATATATATAGTATACTTAACATGCATATATATATATATATTTAATATTACTTTTGCATTTGCACTAATATACCAAATATACTATTTATATGTGTATGATATATTATATATATCTTTATTTATACCATATATTGCTCGTAATTATAATCTACACTTAGAATAATATATGATATATATATATATATATATATAGTTTATACATATGGTATAGTATACTTAACATGCATATATAATTAATATCACTTTTGCATTTGCACTAATATACCAAATATACTATTTATATGTGTATATAATATGATACATATAGCTTTAGTATGAAGTATACTTAAAACCATATAACACATAATGCTCGTAATATATAATTTTCACTTAGTATAATATATTATATATATATAATTTATACACACAATATATTATACTTAGTGTAAGATGTTGGAATAATTTCTCGTAGGAATTTCTTTCATTAATCACAATATATATAGTTGTACAAAGGTGATTCTTAATACAGTAAGAATCCTAAGTTACCTTAAATACATGATACTAATAAATACAATATATACTGTGAATATTTGAAGAATATTCGCTAACACACCCCCTCAAACGGAGCGGGAGGAGACCGAATGCTCAGGCTGGATCTAAAGTCTGTGAACAGTTGTCCGAGTAGTCCCTTTGTGAAGATGTCTGCATACTGATAAGAGGAAGGTACATGTAGAATTTTGACAAGACCACGTGCCACCTTCTCACGAACAAAATGAATATCCATCTCAATATGTTTGGTCCGCTGATGCTGGACCGGATTATGAGACATATAGATAGCAGATATGTTATCACAATAGACAATAGATGCCTTATGCAATGGACAACTCAGCTCCAAGAGGAGATTCCAGATCCAACAGATCTCAGCAACTACATTAGCAACACCCCTATACTCGGTACTGGATCGGGATAACGTGGCTGACTGTTTGGCAGACCAAGAGATCAGATTATCTCCTAAGAACACACAATAGCTTGAAGTAGAGCGCCTCGCGTCCGGGCACCCTGCCCAATCAGCATCTGTGTAAGAAAGTAACCTGTTCGGAGCGGAGGGGTAGAGATGCAACCCATAGTGAAGAGTGCCCTTAATGTATCTGATAATACGCTTAAGAGCAGCAAAATAGGGTTCCCTAGGAGCATGCATGAACATACACACCTGCTGGACGACATATGCAATGTCGGGTCTGGTGAAAGTGAGGTACTGAAGAGCACCTGCAAGACTTCTATAGAGAGTAGGATCAGACACTGGATCACCTCAAGATTGAGCTTGGATTTCAATCAGCGAGTAGGCATAGCCTTGCAATTCGACATCTTAGCTCAACACAATTTCTTCTCGCATACTTACGCCGACTCAGAACATAGTATCTCAGAGATCTAGTGATCGATATACCCAAGAAGTAACTCGCCTTTCCCAATCGCTTATAGAAAATTCGCTGGTAAGAGCAATAATGACATTTTTCAACTTATCGATGATGAGAACAATGATAAAAGTTTAGCCTTAAAGATTAGAATTGTGCAACAACTCTTTAAAGAATCGCTTTTCGACTAAACGCTTAAAATCCTCTTCCTCTCCCTTTCTTAGATTTTCTTCCAACACCCCTCCTCCTCGAAGGCCCTTGGGCCGAATACCCTCCTTGGTAGAAACTACTTTAGAAGTTGTGAAAAACTAAGGTTTCTCGAGCATACACAACTTAGAGCCTTCAGAATAAATAATAGGTAGAATAATCAATCAAACCCATAAATAGTAATTTTTAAGAAGAATGATCAAATCAGATTACACATGAGCTTGTTTTCAAAGAGACTTATATAGGCTGTAGGGTAGGAAGAGTTGCTGCTCTTCCAGAGAATTATGAACCTCCGGTTATAAAAAAAATGTAATGTCTTTAAGCCTGAATAAATAATTACAGAGATTGCACTTGCCTAATTTTTTAAAATAACACTTATAAAGAATGCCTCACCGCTTAAGCTAAGATTACAGAAAAGAGTTTGGTATGTTGTATAATGCAATGCAAAATTGAATTGAAAAAAGAATAATATAGATGGTTTGATAAGCTTGTGCTTATGTTGTTTAAAAGATGTTCGCTACGTTAGCTGTACCATCACCACCTCTCGAGAATACCTGTCCGAGGGGCCTACGCGCGCTACGGGCGAGTTGGTGTTAGTAGGGGTTATGCCCTCCTCACGCACTCATGGGCTACGCGACAACGAGTCCGTGATTTACGCCGAGTCTAGAAAAGACTTATTACGCTTACCTATGCCGCTTTGTTGTTGTGCGTTGCGTGGCACTACGCTGGGTTCTCGTTGTTTCATACATACTGCAACTGCTTTTAAAATGATCCCGCCATAGTTGTATATTTCAGAGTCCTCAGTCATTGTCAGAAGGTGGGCTGGATGAATCGCTAAAACTATGTTTATATATATCGAACGGTCGTGACACAATATCATCAACATATAATAACAAGTAAGCGCCACTACCATAATGAAAATAAATGCAGGTGTCACACTGCGCAAATAAACCCAATCTGTATAATATACCTGTCAAACCGGTCATACCAAGCACGAGATGCCTGCTTTAGATCATAGAGTGACTTCCTGAGACGACAAACATAATGAGGAACAGCCGGATGAACAAAACCAGGTGGCTGATACATGTATACAGTTTCTTTCAAATCCCCATGAAGAAATGCATTCTTGACATCCAGCTGATGAATCAGCTACTTCTTACCCATAACAATGCTAAGAACAGTACGAATTGTAGTCGGTTTAACAACCGTGCTAAAGGTATCACCACATTCAACGCCCTCCTGCTGATTAGTGAAATTTGCCATAAGTCTAGCCTTATAGCATTCCAAAACACCACTTCTCTAAATTTGTGACGAAAAAGTCACAAGCATCTGATCACATTCACCCCCTCTGGTCTAGGGACAAAATCCCAAGTATGTTGCTTAGTTAAAACATTATATTCCTCAGACATGGTTGTATTCCAATTAGGGTCAAGTTTGGCCAATTGGGATTCTTTGGGAGTGAAGAAATGGTTTGGACAGACAGGTTAAACTGGACTTTAGGTTTGAAAATCCCGTGTTTGGCACGAGTTTCCATTTGATGACTGGGGACATTGGGTGATGGCATTGTTGAAGTGACAGGTTCAGAGGTTAGTGCACTGGAAGGGTGGCACCACGGTGCATCCTCAAGGGACCGCGGTGCTGAAGGCGAGGGAGGAGCAGTGAACTCACTGGAAGAGGGGCACCGCAGTGTATCCTCGAGGAGAGGGGGCTCACTGAAAGGCAGGAACCGCGGTGCTAAAAGTTCTGCAGGAAGAGGGGGCTCACTGGAAGGATGACATCGCGGTGCATCAACTGTGGACTGCGGTTCTGAAGTTGAAATTTGGGTAAGCTGACTTAGAATGGTTGGGGATATGTCTGGTTCATCAAAAAATGAGTAGTCTGATTTCCGATATTTCTGAGGGTTTGAAAACAGAAATATCGTTTCATTGAACGTGACGTGACGAGAGTTGTGGATTTTACGAGTGGACAAGTCATAGCACAGATAACCCCTATGGTTGGGTGGGAAACCGAGGAATACACCGGGTGTAGTTCGAGGAGCCAACTTATGAGGGGTGATGAAGGTAAGATTTGGATAGCACAGACAGTCGAAGATCCGTAGGTGGTCATAAGAAGGAGTTCTACGATATAAAATGTCTGTGGGGGTCTTGTTTTGTAATGTGCTAGTAGGTAAAATATTTAGAAGGTATTCTACCATTTTGACAGCATAGACCCAGAAAGATGATGGCAGACAAACATGAAATAGGAGGGTACAAACCATGTTATTAATAGTATTTAATAATTGCTCACTTTTTCATTTTGAGGTGAGAGGACAAGAGAGTAACACCATGCCTTATTGAGAGCAAAAATTATGGAAAGTCGAATTATTAAATTCACGTCCGTTATCACATTGAAATGATTTGATGGATTTTTCAAACTGAATTTTAATAAATCTGTGAAACTCAAGAAATTTAGCAAAAACTTCAGATTTGAATTTTAGAGGATAAATACATACAAAATGTGAGAAATCATCCAATAACACAAGATATAATTTATGACCTAGAGAGCTAACAACAGGAGAGGTCCGCAAGTCATCATGGACAATGTCAAATGGTGAAACTGTAATATTCATTGAAGATATGAAAGGAAGGTGAGTATGCTTGTCAAGCGGGCAAGAAAAACAATATTGGACAAGTTTCTCATTATTACATTTATACATTGATTGTTTCTAAGAAAAGAAAAAACATATCTCCTGGAAGCCCAAGCCTATTGTGCCAGGTGGATGGAGATAATGCAGCAAGGGAGACTGATTGTTGAGTTCTAACAGCGGAAGAGTTTGTGAAGGGGTAGAGGTCTCCCACACTATTACATCGAGTAAGAATTCTCCATGTATTGAGATCTTTCACAGAGAAACCAAAATGGTCAAAATCTACAGACACCCAATTATTAGGAGTGAATTTCCTAACAGATATCAACTTTTTAATAATTTGAGGGGCATAGAGGACATGGTTAAGTGAGAAGGGTGGATGGAGATTTTTGATTTGTGTATTGCCATAACATGTAATTGGAATGTGGTGACCATTGCCAATAGTAATGTATTGAGAATACTTTAACTGAAACAGTTGGGAGAAATTACCTGAAGAGTTGGTCATGTGTGATGTGGCTCCGGAGTCCATATACCAATTATTGTCAGGCGATTGTAGAGTGAGTGTGTTGAAAGCTTGGCCCAAATCAGTGGGTTGCATCTGCTAGGCTAAGGAAATTGTTGTGATGACATCAGATGGACCTGTTGAGAGATGGGCTCGCTGGTGCCGACCGAGGATACCGGGCCGCCATCGGCGCCAAATCGGGCCCAATTTGCTGGAATGGGCCGCCACTGCTGCTGCTAGACATTCGGCCACTGATGCTTCTGGGTATTCGCCACTCTTGGCGATGGCGCATCGACTTCTTGTGCTTTTCCTTTGCCTCGACCCTTTCCCTTGTTTCCTTGTCCGCGATCTCTGTTGCCTCTGCCTCCACCGCGGTTCTGTTGATGGTCCAGCGGTGGTGGAGCAGTGGTCGGCGACTGCAAGTTTTCAACGGCTAATGCTTTTTGATTGTGCTCATCATGTTTAGTACGTCGTGTTTCTTCCAACAATAATTGAGAACGTGCCTTGTTGAAAGATGAAAGTGGATCAACCTGTTAAATTATTGTTGCAAGAGTATCATATTCTCCCTTTGGTAATCCTGCAACAAGTTGTAGTACCATCTTAGTCTCGTAAAAATGTCCCAAATACGAGAGTTGGTCAATAAGTTTGATTGCTTGCGATTCAAATACGTTGTTAAAATTCTCAAGGCGGGTGTTGTTGAACTGCTCCTCTAAATACACCGCCCTGGTATTTTTGTTATCCTGAAATTTTTTCTCCAAGCGTACCCAAAGTTCGCGTGTCGAAGCATCTGTTTTCAGGATAGTGCACAACAAGTCCTTAGAGATGGTACCATAGATCTATTGTTTGACGATAGCGTCAAGACGACACCATGTTGAATCATCAATGCCAGAGGGGCGAGGGATTGACGCATCAATATGGTCGAGCACGTTGTACGCACAAACATGAATATAAAACAGTTCTACCCACATAGAATATTGACAATCTTCTTGATCAAGAATAATAGAGACATAATTCTTAATGTTTTTGACAGCAAAAGCCGGATGAAAAGATGACTTTGTGGAGGAAAGTGGGGTGTCATCTGTGCCAGAGGTAGAACCATTAGATTTAGGAGAAGTGGGAGGAAACATGATAGCCACAGGTTAGAAATTCCGAAAGAGAAGGCACCGCGGTGGTGGTGGGGGGGATTGGCGGCGGCCGAGAGGGGAGGGAAGGGGAATTTCTAGGGTTTTTGGGATGTTAGACTATTGATACCATGTAAGATGTTGGAATAATTTTCCTTAGGGATTTCTTTCATTAATCACAATATATATAGTTGTACAAATATGATTCTAGAATCCTAAGTTACCTTAAATATAATATATACTGTGAATATTTGAAAAATATTCGCTAACACTTAGCATGAATATATAATTAATATCACTTTTTGCATTTGTTTCTTAAATAAAATAAATATTGAATAATTTTAGAGCATATTTATTTTAAATAGCAGGTGGGTGAAGTGGGAGAATTGTCTGAAATATTTCAGTGGGAAGGTGAGGAGCCAAGAAGGATACTAAATTGTGAAGAGAAAGAGAAAAAATATTTAGGTGAAATCTCAATTATGCAAGAAGAAAGATTAGGCTTTAGGTGAGAAAATACTTTTCATTGAATTCACATTTAATTAGGAGAGATACTTTAAGGTATGGGTTTATTTTTCCTTGCCATTGGGCCCTATGACTCTTAAATGGCCGAACCGCACAAATACCCGTTTGCCATTTAACTTATGTTCGTTTTGTGATTTTTTTGCAGGTTTACTCGCTTCAGAGCAGTCGCGCCTGAAGCATCTTCAGACATTCGCGTAGGAAAGTTTGGCCATGTGAATGTCAAACATTAAATGTTTTCACATGATGTTTGACATTGCTTGTCAAGGCAAAGTTCAAACATTTTTTACTAAGATGCGTGTAAAAATTGGTTAGAACATGTAAAAATTAAAATTGGTTTTAATTTTTTCATGCATGTATTTCAGTCATGTATACATACATGAATTACATGTAAAAATGACCTGAAATTTCAGACATATGTACCCTGAGCAAGACGAAGCAATCACTTATGTATTAAAGTTATCTAAAAGTGAATATTCGTATATGGGGTGACAAAAATAGGGAACCCCGTGAAGATTTTACCCATTACACTGAATCTTTTCTTTTTATTTTTCATTTTTACAACTTAAAACACTATTTTTTTTTATATGTACTTAGTTTTTCAAAATGTTTGTATATCTACTCACTTCTAAATAACTTCAGATATGCAATGTTTGAAGTTTCATATGATCAAGGTTTAGGCATTTAAGTTTAGGCAAAAATAGTTAAAATTAATGTCCGGAGTTCATGCACATATGATTGAAATCGGATAAAAATGATTGAACTTCAGTTATATGTACTTGAAGTGGAATCATACTTTGTCAATACTAACTTAAAATACCGTATGTCTAAAGTTGTCCGGGATTAAATAAACATGCAAAAATTCATCAATTTAGGGCATAACTTGAACATTGGCACCGAGATCAGGTATATGTGCACTTAAGCCATGTTATACCGTTGTAAAAATTAGAGAAAATAGTAGATTATCATAAGAGATTTGGTCTTAAATTATTGGCCCTGCTTACAATATAAATGATTTTTTTTGGGTACAAAATAATGAAAATTAAACTTATTCGACTACTCAGTGCAACATTACTACATCTCTATTCAAGACTATGGAAGCTTAAAGTACTAAACATATATATTTCAATTATATCACATACATAACTATATGCTACGCATATAAGCTAAGATCACTACAATGATATTTCTTTTTCTCGTCCCAAGAACGTCAATATCATTGCCATTCTATTTTTGTCACTTAACACCATTGGTACTTCTTCCCTGTTTCATTTTTCTAATACTTTTTTTTTTCACCTCAAGGAAATTGGATCGGGCCACCAATGTGGGCCAACCCGGATCCATGTAAATAAATAGTAATATATATATTTAATATTTATAAAATAATAAAAGGAAAACAACAGTTAGGACTCTAACCATTGTTTCGCTTCAGGGAGACACGATAAATTCCCTTGATAATGAACATAACGTAATGTTTTCCCTCCTCAAAAAGTATAAGAAAACTTCTTCTTCTCTCAAATTCCATAAGTTTCTATGAAGATTCTTATGTAGATTTCTTCTCCGAAAAGTATAGAAATAATCGTCTGTAACAGGTACAACCTTAGACAGTGACTATTTCGATATAGTTCGTCTTTCATAAACATAAACATGTTATTACACTATTAGACTAGTGAAAATAATCCTGCAAACTGTGTATTTGATTTAATTCTTCATTGGTATCAGAGTCAGGTTAATTTTGCGTGGTCACTGTTTAAGAATGACCCCCAAATTTATTGTGTGTTATCTGTCGTATCCTGATTACGGTATTTAGATGGTTGTTTTAATAAGGCCTTCGGAAAAAAATACTTTGCCGCAATTAATTTCGCATAATGGAGTGACTTACAAGTTCAACAAGATACTTAAACGTATAAGTGACATAGAGCAGTCTTTTCCCTATTTGCTCTAACTAAGTTACAGTAAGGGTGTGATAATAATCACCTCGATATATGTTTGACCAAATATGTTATGAGCTTTAACCATTGGTGACATACAATGCTCAAACATGAATTCTTTATTGTATTTTGGGAAATACATTATTACAAAGAAGATTCTATTTACCCAAAAGTATTGTGGAAAGCATGATTTTGGAAAATCATAAACCCACATTTTTTTATTGGATTTTTTTTTTTAAAAATCAATAACTAGACAAGGACCAAATGTTTTCTTAAGTTCTTATTGTTGATATTGAGAAATGTTCTTTGTTTCTTTTCTGGTGTGTTATGGAAGTTCATAACTGGTTCATCAATTTTAGTCTCGGCATGGGCATTGACCTCTCTAAGGTAGAACCAACACTGAATTGTATATAATTTGTTTTTCAACATTTAACTTTAACCAGTAGATAGGGATTGATCCTATAGGCACCAATTAGGGTTGTTACTACGACTGGCCAGTGGGCCGGACCGGGCCCACCGGGGTCGGGTTTAGCGGGATCGGGGTCGGGGCGGAGAAGAGGGGCGGGTCGAGTTGGGGCGGGCCTGGCGGGGTCGGGTCGGGACCATACCGTGTCCCGCCCCGGCCCGGCCCCACAAGTGGGGCCTGACGTCAAAGTGTTTTTTTTTTTAATTTTTTCACTAAATTAAAAATACTAAATTACTAACAAAGTAACATTAACATATAGTCATATACATATACTATAATATTATAGACTTATAGTATTATAATTATAGTATTATACTCATATATATAATATATTTATAAAGTATAAACTATAAAGTATAAACTAAATAATTAAACAAAGACAAGAGTGTAAAAACATCCTGAACTGTTTGTGCCTCTTATATTATTAATTATTTCATTGAAATATACAAGACTAATTACAAATATCAGAATTGTATCGTTGTTGAAAAAATTGCAAAAGACATAGAAAAATTAAAAAATTGCAATGAAATAAATTACCAATTTGAAAATATTTTTCTAGTTTCTTTATAATTTCTTGTGGTTCTTCGGTTGGAATTGGTATATCTTGGTCAAATTGTTCCACGTCGCTACTCATGCCTTCAGATAAAATGTCGTTGTAGTTGTCGTCTTCTTCGTTAATCTCTGGTTGACCGCACCTCCTTCGCTCCGCTCGTATCCAATCTCTGAATAGTACCGCCATTTCCAAGCTGTCTCCGGCTAATGAGTGTCTGTGTTTTCCTATTTGAAATCTGCCTGCAGAAAAAACGCTTTCAGAAGCGATTGATGACGCTTGAATGTTCAAAATATCTCGGGCCATCATTGAAAGTGTCGGAAATGTCTTCTCATTCTGCATCCAATATTTCAGCAAGTCTTCCTTTCATTCTTCATTGATAACTGCTTGGTAAGGTAAGTTCTCTAATTTCGTCCAATACAATAAGTTCTCTAATTTTGTCCCAATCATTATCCATAATCATATCATTTGGATTTTGATTATGGGCGTTAAAAAATAAAGTGATAGGTTTTCTATAGTCATAAGCAACAACTAGTTGGTCATATAAAGAATTCCACCTAGTTGGTACTTCTTCGGGAATTTTTCTGTAAGATAGTCCACAATCGTGACAAGTTTTTTATATTCTTTTCTCTGTTGAATTCTATTATTTTTAAAAATAAAGTGTATAGCAAATTGTATTTTTTTCAAGAATATCTTGAAAAAGTGAAAGACCATCCTTTACAACGAAGTTATAAATATGGCACGCACATTTGATATGAAAATATTTTGGAAAAGACGGAGTTAAAAATCTCTTAAAATACAAATAGCAGAATTGTTAGAAGATGCATTATCTAATGTAATACTCATAACTTTATCAGTTATTCCGTAATAATCGCAGACTGAATAAATATTTTCTGAAATAAACTCACCAAAGGTGCCTACTATCTATATATCTATATGCTAAAATACGTTTTGCATAGACCATTTATAATCTATCCAATGACAAAGTTACCGTTAAATAATCATGGCCGTTAGTACTACGACTATATCGTAAGTTAGAGCGACTTTGCAATTTAAATGATATAATACATAACGTAAATATCGTTGATATTCATGTGCAAATTTAAATACATCTCTTTAACAATTGATCTAGAAAACCTTTATAAGGATTATACATATCTCTAATATAATGAATAAAACCAGGAGATTCAGAAATGAAAAGGCAAACCCTCCACAACAACTAATTTTGCTAAGGCTTCCTATCTTTATGTTTATCGTATTTAGGGCCTACAACTCCCCGCCATAGGTTAATTTGACCTTGTACTTTGTCCGATAAAGATGTGAACCTTGTCCCGATTGAGAGGACGCTTGCTCACCATCTTTTCAATCATGTATTGGGCATGCAAGGCTTTGTGTTTTTGCACAGTGTCTTCCTAAACCCCGGCCCCACCATGACCTTGTCCAGCTTTTAAAAGAATAAACATTTTTACAAGTTTTACATACACTACTTGATTCGGTATGTCATCACAAAATATTTCCATACAACCGATTTTAATGGTCGCTTTCACGACCTCGCCTCATAGTAGGGGATAGGAGGCATTTCACTAGCTGGTGTATCATCATCTTCATTAGTAGGTGTATCATCATCTAGAGTGTCATCTAAATTAAAATCTTCTTCAATTTGAGGATAATCATTTGTGTCAAGATCATATGGTATTTCAGAAACAGTTCAGATCTATAAAATCATCTTGTCTAGGAATACTGTAAGTATCATTGCCCTCATACCCGCCTCTACTATGTTAAGACTTGCCAAAAACACTTTTTACTCTTTTCATGGTAATAAATAGTTAAAGACTTAAAGATAATGAAATTAAATGTGCTAAATGAAATAAAAACAAAATAATAATTTAATGAGAACGAATGTACCAAACGCCACGTAGAGTCGACGTGTAATCGAGAGGTTGAAAATTGAAACTTTGCTCGATAGATAATCCTCGTTAGTTGCCAACTTCACTCCCAATTCTCAAATTAATAAATAGATTGAAATATTGAATATGTAGTAGATAATGTTGTATAGAGAATAGAGATTGATTGATTGAGAGATTAGAGAGTAGAAAGATTTGTGAAAATAATAAGAAGAGAAATGAGGTATTTATAGTTGAAAAATTGGGTTAAAGTGTAAATATAATAACTTAGGGTTAAAAATAAATATAAAGGGGCAGTGGGGTTGGGAAGGGAAGCAAAAAATGGTCGTTGTCTAACGGCCAAAATGTAAACGGCCGTTAGACAACGGTTATTTTCTCGCAGCGCGGATCAGGCTGGGGTGGGGTCGGGCGGGATCGGCTCAAGTGGTCGGCCAAGGGAACATACCCGCCCCGCAGTGCCGAGCCCCGGCCCCGCTTTTTATCGGTCGTGTCGGTCGGGCCGGACCGACGGTCGGTCGCCTCACCCATCGCCAACCTTAGTTGTTACCGAGCCGAACCCTACCTAATAATACAAATATTCGATTCGATTTGAAAATATTCGAACTCGTCGAATATTAAAAATTAAAGCTCAATTCGGGTTCGACAATGTTGAGATATACCACATATATACATTGTATATATATGTGGTTAGTTAATTGGATATTATTTTGATTAAATGATATCATTAGATATTTTGATTAGAATAGATATTGTTACACCCCGTAGTTCAGGTCATGCTTTTGAGAACATACGAAAGGAATTGAGACTTAAATTTTAGAATGATAGGTTGACGGAATGCTTCAGACGGGGTTTTGGTCAACTTTGAGGCGGTTTATGTCCCGTTACATTGAGAGTTCCTAGGTGTTTCAAAGGCCTAGTGTCACGACCCGTTCCCGGGCCCGTGACTGGTGCCTTACCCGGGCACCTAAGTAGACATACATCAGAGTAACCAGCGGAATATAAACTTTGCAAACATGAAACAATTCGTCGTTGTTGTGTTGGCTTGCTGTTGTTGTTTCTACTGTGGCTACTAATGTGGCTTGTTGTTGATAGTTGTTGTGTTAGTTTTCATTTTTGTGTTGGTAAATTGGAGAATTGGAGAAAAGTGTAGTTTGTTGTTGGTGTCTCGCTTAGCGTTCATCGCCATGATGTTGTACTGCTTTGGAATTTTGCTCACCGTAATGCATCGCGTGGTGATGTTACTGGTTGCTATTGCCTGGAATGTAGAGTTGGATTGGGCTTGTAGGATGATAAGAGTAGGAAACGTCTATCGATAGGAGGATCGATGAGTTCTTAGCGACAAATAGACTAAGAACTGAGGGATTCTTCGTCGAAGATAATATGGATTGAGTTGAAAATCAATTCAAGGATTCACAGAGTTATTCACAGTCAATCAAGTGTTAGATTGACTGTTTTTATATGTTTAGCTCAGGATAGGAGAATCGACGGATTTCTAGCCGGAATAGGACTAGAAATTGAGGGAGACTCCGTAGCATATCCGAGCTTATTATGAGAGATTACGTGATGAGAATCGAGGGATTCTCTAGTCCAAGCGAGACTAGAGAACGAGAGGTTCTTGCCGCTTATTGAAATTGCTTACGTGATGAGAATCGAGGGATTCTTTAGTCCAAATGAGACTAGAGAACGAGGGGTTCTTGCCGTGGGTTGCATAGGGATAATCAGAAGATTCTCTAGTCCGAGTGAGACTAGAGAATGAGGGGTTCTTCATTATTGACGTGGGAGTTAAAGCTCCTACTTGTTTCCAGCAGCTGATGTTCCTGCTGGTGCAAACGTCACGCGTGCAGGATCGACCGCTTTTTGTTTGTTGCCTCTTGTTATCGCTAGGATCGGTGAGAATGATTCGTGATATTTTGTTGTCTATTTTGGTTGTTGAAATAGCCGGTGCTCGCAGTGTTTGGTACCGTGGTTTCGGGTCCGCTAACGCTAGTGTTCTTTGGCCGGAAATATGTGTTGCCGCGGAGAGGGATGGCAAGCTTTCATTTGTCTTTGACACGATGCCGCAGATCGATTTCGCCGATATTGCCGAAATTTGCTAAATTTACAATCGCCACCGCGTGTATCGTTTGTATATCGTTTGTTAAGAATGTTGTTGATATGTTGTTGCAGCGGAGCCGCAATTTGTTGCAATGGCCGAATTGTTACATCTGCTGTCAAACTTAGTGTTCTGCATCGCATCGGTGTTGTCCATTGTTGCTTACATCGCTTTGCTTAGTGTAGTCATTGTTGGTGCTGTTATAGCGTATTGGTGTTGGAACACTGGTGACCAACTCCTGTTCAGGTGAATGATGCAGAGGACCCAAAGGAAGTTCCTGTCATGGAAGGTGCAGAGAACTCAAAAGAAGATGCTACAAAGGAGAAAGATGCAGATGACTTATATGATGCAGGACCAACACCCATGTATGAGACAAATGAGGAAATTGAAGAATCTTCAAAGAATTTACTGGCCACAGCTAAAATGTTGGTGATCCAGTGATGGAAGATCAAAATGGAAACAAGGAGGAACAGACAGGTCATGCACAGGAGGAACCATCTAAAAATACTTTGATTTCTCTAGATAAAGTAACTGTTGTCTAGTATTGCTTCCAAGCTAGGACTGAAACCGATGTTTTCAGCGCCTAGCTTGAGGGGGGGTGTTGAGATATACCACATATATATATATATATATATATATATATATATATATATATATATATATATATATATATATATATATATATATATGGTTAGTTAATTGGATATTATTTTGATTAAATGATATCATTAGATATTTTGATTAGAATAGATATTTTGTGTTAGTGAAATATATCAGTGAGATAGATATTTTTGATTAACTAGATATTTTGTAATTAGAGGTTAGTCACCTATAAATAGGGACTATATTTGTAATATTTCATTTTTGAGAGGTTATAATCAACAATATCAGAAGCTCAAGTTTGAGCCCAAAATATCCCTCTCCACTTCTCATTCTTCATCTTTTTTCGATCATTACTGAACAAGCACACAAACTTGAATCACAAATTTAACAGACAATATTTTTGAGCAGTTAATGTTCGATTCGATTCGGCAAATCGGATCTAATATTCGAAAATATTTGGCAAATCGGATCGGATCGAATATTCGGCTCGATTTGGGCCGAATCAAAATCTAAGGTTCGGCCCTATATTTGATGCAACAAATCGAACTCAAATCGAGCTTTTTCGAGCCGAATTTTACGAATCGAATAGTTTGGCTCACTCAAAACCTAGGCACCATTTTATATATGCGTGTGTGCATATAATTAAATATTTTTTAAAAGAAAATATAATACACATACAAACGTGTATATTTTTATGGTTTGTCCTAATTATTTTCCCTATGTGTTACAAAAAATCATGGTGATGATAAAACCGCCCAAACGAGTTTTCACAAAGAAACGAAGAGGTTGGGTGAAAGTTATGATTGACTACTTGGTTAATCTGTCGCTAGAATCCAATGTACAAGATGATGATCTTATACTCTTTGTGAAACACGTTACGATAATTAACAAGTTAATTCAAGAAGTTATTTGGGCCTGGGGGTTTATTAAGCGTAAAAGAGAAATATTATGGCCTTACGGTCTACATTGCCTGACGGTTTTCTAAAGGAGTTGCTTGATAAATCGTGGTATAAGTTAGATCACCATATGTTGGTATCTTATAGGACACTAGTTCAAGATCTTGTGTATAAGTACATTGACTTTGTTAGAGAATGGGCTTGGCCCATCGGTGTGTATAGTGGGCCACGACATCCGTGTAAGTCCCAAGTTGGTTTGTATATTTGGTAGGTTTACATATTAGTCTTGTACCTTAATTAGGATTGTAATATTACCATAAGTGTATAGTTATTCTTCATATAGAATAGAGATTTAGATGTAAAGTAGGAATAAAATTCTCCTAATGTAACTTGTATATATATGTCTTTCATCAATAAGAATAATCAAGAGATTAATTCTTTCATGGTATCAAGAGTCTAGGTTATTTTTATCTTGCTTCCGCTCCTCTCTTTTCTCTCAAAATACCGTGTAATCCCCCACCCACCCTCTCGGTTCTGGAAGAACCGAGACCAACTTCTCGATTTTTCTCTTCCCCCTCACAAATTTGCTTCTCCGAATCTTGTTGTTCTATTCCCTATGACTGATAAGAACACTTTTCATCCGGCCCTCACAGTTACTAACATCAAAAGCGTTCTTCACCACATCATCCTTCCCACTACTCCTACGGGGGGTGATATGACGTCTACGTCTACAACGGTTGTGCCAACCAAAACAACAGATCCAGACTTATGGGTCATGCTTGATGCCAATGTTCTCCAGTGGATTTATGCCACTGTCTCCTTGGATCTTTTACAGACGATTATGAAACCCAACTCCACAGCTATGACGGCATGGAATCGATTGCGTGACATCTTCCAAGATAACAGTCATTCTCGCATTGTTATCCTTGAGCAGAAATTTTCTCAAGTTGCTATGACGAATTTTCCGAACATTTCTTCTTATTGCAAACACCTCAAGGACTTGGCACACCAACTTCGCAACGTGGGTTCTCCTGTTTCTAATAGTCGTCTAGTTCTTCAGATGGTTGTCGGTCTATCCGAGACCTATACAGGGGTTGCTTCGGTTATTCGTCAAAGTAACTGTTACACCCCGTATTTCCAAGGAAATGGTATCAGAACGTACTTAAGGATATAAGATTTGAATTTTGAAAAGAAAGAATTTTTTCATTTTTCTTAAGGAAATTCTCGGAAAAATGTGAAGAGAAAATTATTAACTCGGAGTTAGATTCCCAAATTTGGATTTATGGACTTAGTATATTATTGTGAAGTCTTGGAATTGATAATATGGGACCCGCTGAGAATTTCACAATTTTGCGGGGCCCTTCGATTTTAAGATATTTTAGACAAATATCTAGATATTTTACGAAGTGGATTTTCGGTCAATGGGAGGGTGACACGTGTCACTCCTCCACTTTTCATGCTAAAAGAAATATTTATATAGAGAAAGAGATGAAGACTTAGATCATTTGTTACATTTTTCATCTTCCAAGCTCTCTTCTCTCTCCTCTTAACCCTAAATTTCGAAAATCCAAGAACAAAGGTTGATTATTATACAAGATTAAGAACACTAATCAAGTTCTAAGACAAGTTAACTCTCCAAGTTCTCCAAAAATCTATGTTGGCCGAAATTGGGGTTGAAAATCCTAGCTTGTTCATCGACTTTTTGGAGTTAAAACGTGAAGGGAAGTTGGTTATAAGCTTGTAGAGGATACATGTGTGTGATTGGAACTTGAAGAAGTGGAGCAAAACGAAAACTGCGGGCTAAAGTTGAGCAGACTGCTTTGGACGGTTTTTGGACAATTTTAAGGTAAAAATTCTTCCTTCTCTTGAAGTAATTGGATATTACATATTGTTATAATGTATAGATGAGCTTGTGCTAAAAATAATGAAGGATAAAAAGTGTTTGGACAATTTTGGTAGGATTGGCCGAGAATGACAATTTTCGGATGTTGGTGTCGTTGGCTATAATTATTGTTATTAACGTCAACTATTGCATGTTATAATGAAGTAATATTGTGGTTGACAAGTTGTTATGACTTGTATAAAAGTATTGGAACTTGAATTGGATTAAAAAAGATTATGGAAAGGGTAATCGTATTGGGGTTGTTGGCCGCATATTCTATGAAACTGCTGGACGTTGTTATACAATTTTTAGGGACTGTTTTAGGGTGTTGGAATTCTGAAAATTCAGCCCTCGTTATGCATGTTTAAGTGTGGTTATTGCTAATGAAAGTCCTAAGAGATTAAGGGTATAAAAAGGTGTTAAAAGACTTCACATTTTACCATGTGTTGTTGTTGGATATTGGACTAATTTTGTGGACTATTTTTATGCGATTATGGGGAAGAATTTTACACGTAAGGTAGGCGTGTAATCCCCTTTGGTTGCTATTTGGTTGTGCCCTTAATTGGTGCCTTGGTTATTGATGAAATTGGGCCATTGAAGGTGGAAAGGTACGTATAAACAAGGGAAGTGTTGCCCAAATTTTTATAGAATAAGAGAACCTTTACTTGGTATTAACCTACACTAGTAAGCTTGAAGTTGATAGAAGTGTTGTTGTATTTATAGGTTGAAGTACATTGAGACGTATTCTAGATTGTAGAGTTGGTTAGTTCGTCAACAAGGTATGTGAACTATCCCTTCTTCTTTTGGCATGATTTGATTTTATAAGTGAGTGAATTTTAATCCTTATTGATACTTGATTTGATTTTATAAAGTGAGTGGATTTTATTCCTTATTGATACTTGATTTGAATTTATAAAGTGATTGGATTTTAATCCTTATTGGTACTTGATTTGATTTTAGAAAGTGAGTGGATCCTAATCCTTAAACGATACTTGACCTGATCTTTATAGAGTTCTATTGGAACCTAATCCTTAGTGATACATTCTATTGATGGTACTTTGAGTTTCTAAAATGGAAGTTGTGTACATATTCTATTGATAGTACTTTGGGTTTCTAAAATGAAAGTTGTCTACCTATTTCATTAATAGTACTTTGAGTTTCTAAAGAGAAGTTGTTCTATCTATTTTATTAATAGTACCTTGGGGTTTTCTAAAAGGAAAGAGGTGGTAGTACCTTGGTTTTTCTAAAAGGAAAGAGGTGGTAGTACCTTGGTTTTTCTAAAAGGGAAGAGATGAGACGTGCCTTTGATTTTATAGTAAAGAGTTCATTTTAATGATTTTAAAAGTGAAAGTACCTTGATGCTACAAGTGCTAGTGTCTTGGGGTTTTTATAAATGAAAGAATGTACGACAGACGTATATGGTGCTATTGGGGTTTGATAATGCCTTGAGTTTTTTCTAAAAATGATAGTTCATTCTATTTGTGCTAATGAGAGTCAAAGATGATTTAAATTACATATAGTTGCTTGTGATAGCTATATGTGTACAATCCTTTATATTTGGACCGTGTCCTAGAAAGGGCCGGACAGTATACCTTAATGGGCAGGGCAGTGTATATTACATGACTTTACCGTGTCGTAGAAAGGGCCGGGCAGTATACCTTAATGGGCAGGGCAGTGTATATTACATGACTTTACAGTGTCCTAGAAAGGACCGGGCAGTATACCTTAATGGGCAGGGCAGTGTATATTACATGACTTTATCGTGTCCTAGAAAGGGCTGGGCAATATACCTTAATGGGCAGGGCAGTGTATATTACATGACTTTACCGCGTCCCACAAGTAGCCGGACATAATACCTTACATGACTTTACCGCGTCCTAGAAAAGGGCCGGGCAAAATACCTTACATGACTTTACCGCGTCCTAGAAAAGGGTCGGACAGAATACCTTACATTACTTTACCGTGTCCTATAAAGGGTAGGGCAGAATACCTTATATTATTTCATGGACAAGGTCCATGGTGTGAATTTAGATACTCATGTGGTCACCTTATATTATAGATATATATGTGGATTGTACAGATAGGCATTCTTGATTTGACATGGCTCTCATATTTTTCAAAGGTACAGTTGAATCTCACTTTTAAAAAGGAAGTACAGTTGACTCTTATTTTTATATGACACGGTTGGATTTGATATTTGATTTTCATACTTGTCCCTATCATCTTTTGACCAGTTTGATCTTATTTACTGTATTTTATGTTTGCATACTTAGTACATTATTGTACTGACCCCCTTCGGGGGGCTGCGTTCATGCCCGCAGATATTAGGTACTCAGTTGGGTGATCCGCGAGCTTAGAATTTTCATCAAGTTTTTATTGAGATGACTCCACCATTCCGGAGTCTAGTCATTATGGTACATGTCTTCCATTATGGCTTAGGTATATTCAGAGGTACGGCGGGGCCTTGTCCCGTCATAGTTACTGTCAATCTTAGAGGTCTGTATTCATATGTGGGCTGGACTTGCGTGAGTTGTACAGTTGTAGTTCCTTTGGATTGTTTTATATATAATGGCGGCCTTGTCGGCTTTGCCTGTTTTGTTTTTAAAAAAATGATGAAATGAGTTTCTATAATTTTCGGTGGTTTAATGTGATGTATAGGTAGAAGGGTGCCCAGGTAGGGCATCAGTCGTGGAGCCGGGGTTCGGATCGTGACAGTAACCCCTTTCCAGAGTTCTATCAAGCCCACTTTGCAAGAAGCGGGTTTGGCTAAAAGGGCATCTATCGGAGCAAACCCCGTCGTCATAATAACTGCTTCCAAATTTTACCCTTCCAATCCAGCCAACGTGACTCAAAATCACAACAACGGGGGTGGTAAGTGTTGACACCCAATTTTGTCTCATCTTTCCGATTATTTGTTGCAATTTTAAATATCTTTGACATAACATTTTTATCATTATTTTTTGCATTTTTTCTTATAATAATCGTATTTTTTCTAAATATTCTATGAAAATGCATCACATTTTTTACTTTGATTAAGCATTCCGCAAATATTATATTTTATATTATTATTTTATTTTAAATATTTACATTTTTTAAAGCACTTTATTTTATTAATAAATCTCTCTTTACTTTGTAAATCACCACCCAAAAACATTCTACCCAACATAATTTAAAAGCCCATTAACCATTTCCCCCTCTCCCTATTTTCGGACTTAACCCAGGCCCAAATATTCAGCCCAACCAACCAAAATACCTAAGCCCACCTCATTTCCCTTAATTTCCCCGAATTTGATAATTGATTTTGCATATCATCTGTTTGTTCTTTATTTTAAGAGGTATGAAATTTGACTCTTGATTCTTGCATTACATTCTTTGTTCTTCATTCTTCAAAGTGAAGTCCGAAATCTGAAATAGAAAATATATACTCTTCTTTGTCCTCTAATTCTCAAATCTGAAAATATCATTTTAATCTCAAGCCTGAAAATCTCTTGTTGTTCTCAAGATATTTCTGCCTGATAAAAATCCGAAAATACTTCTTTTGTTTCCAAACTTGCAATCTGAAAATCAGACTTTATTCCTCACCTTTTTGCATTTTTAAATTCGGGCCGCGTAACATTCCGTCGAGCTCGCGTAACCGAAAATCGCTTGTTTTTCTCATCCCAAATCGTAAAAATCAGATTTCTTACAATAATTCTCCAAGCGGATTCGACGTACGCCTCGGTTTGCTGCCCGAAAAAGGTCAGTAAAACTCAAAGCCTTCTCATTTTTCTATTTTTCTGCGTCTTGTTATTTGGTTTAGTGATAATGTAGCTTATTTTTACGTCGTTGTGTTTAGTGTAATATTTTATTTTATTTTTAGCATCATGTTATATATAGTTCAGTTGTGGATATTCTCTTGTACTTTAGTCTTCGATCTGTTTGAATCTCGTGTTAAGTAGTCATAAAGCTTTAATTATTTGAACCTGGATATATGTCTGTGCGACCTAGTCACATATCTTCTATGTTTTAGGAGTAGTTAGGGTAAGTTTGCTTTGAATGTTTCTTAATATCACCATAAGATGCATGAAACGTAATAATAAAATTGGGATTGACTAGTTGTAGATTAAGACGTTGAAGTAGGCTACTTTGATTTAGTTCCTTCGGGCTCAGTAGGCGTTGGTTATTTATTAGTCATTGGACTTGTAGCATGCTTAATAACCATCCAAATTGTTCCTTATGTGAACTTGTGAAGTGTCATCATGCCTAACAAATAACATGGATATGAATATGTATGATTGGTTTAGCAAATTGACTATAGGCTTCCCATATCTGCTTAGGTAAAAGTGCCTCCGTGTTAACATGAGAAAGTCCTTTAGGCTATATGGTGTATTACTTTCTCAGGAAATATTTTATTTACATTTTTCTTATGTATATATTTTCATGTCCGTCGACTGATCCTTTTCTTTCTTTTATTTACATGACATGCATCGGGGGCAATAAGGAGTCTCACTATGAGACTCACTATATCCGAGTTCCACAATCATTACATCTTTCCGCCTCAAGATTCCCAAACAAATAGGGCGGGATGATATCGTCATCCGTCCTAGTCGTTTCTTTCAAATTCCTTAATTATGCTCATTTTATGTTGTTGTAATTTAATTATGCAATTTTGTATTAATATTGAAATGCGTAGAATATGTAGACTTAAGATTAATAAATTAGAAATGAGAGTAGTTTAAAATTAGAAATCTCTTCGCTAGTCTATTTTAGGCTCGTCACATATATTTTGCCATATAAAGGCATATCTTTATCATGAAAATATGACTCTGCACATCTTATTGATAGTCATATTGATCTCATATATCACCGGATGCAGTCGCCTTCATGTGCAACACAATATTTCCCTACAACTCCAAATACTAATTTGAACTTGGAGGGACACTAACCATTCACCACATTTGCAATACTGTAATACATTATCACCAATCTAGCCTTCTCTTCCAACTCTTGTATTTTAAACTCGAAGAATAAAATCTAAAAAGGTAATCATCCATATATTCTTAAAAACATCATTTGTGCGATTTTCTTCTTAACAACTCGTTGTCTTTATCTACCATGACATTTCACATCCTTTTGTTAACTTATGCAACTTCTAATTCTTGTGTGTTATGATCCACTATAACCTTAGATAATAGTTGTTGCGATTTCTACAATTCCATCTTCCATCTTCCATCTATCATAAGTTCCTTCACATCCTGGATACTCTCACCCACCGTGTATTTTGCAGGAACAATATAATGCAAAGCCCTTAGTTATTTTTTTTCCACTTGTCCAACCCGAAATTAGCAGTTCCACTCCTTGGCTCCTACCATATCTCCTGCTCTATGCCATCTCTAGCTTCCAACATCATTTTCCCTACACGAGAGCATTATTTCTATTGTACATTTAGAGGATAATGTCTCTTGCAATATTCGATCCACATAAAATTATCTCCCAATCTGTTAGATGTTCGAAATTTCACTAAAGTTTAGCATATAAGGCCTTAGACACATCAAACAATGATCTAAGCCCTATGCTTCCTTCATCTCTAGGTAAGCACATATTCAACCATGAGGACCAATGCCTCACACTGCCTTCATCTCTATTATTCCAATAAAATTTGCAAAGACTTTATATAACTCATTTATGAAATATTTTGGAAACTCTAGTTAATAATAGATGGATTGACATACTTAAAAGAATACTGGTTATCAAAGTAGATTTTTCTTCAAATGATAGTAATCTTCGTTTCCAGACTTGTAATTTATTCTTCACGTTCTTTATCAAATCTGCTTAGCTATGACAGAATCTCCTACCGCTGTAGCTACCTCAAACGGTTCTATCGACTCAGGTTCTATTCCGATACTCTAGCAACAAATGGGGATATATATGATAAGGTAGAACCTGGATCTATCAATGCATATATATGTCACGGAAAAAAGAAAAAAAAGATTGATAATATACCTGTAACAACATCCGGTGATGCATCCTGATCACGTCTACTGGCCAAAGCATATATGCGGTTCGAAGGACCGCCAGAACTAGAAATTTCGTCACGACCTCTACCACGGCATGCTGGCGTATGAATACCCTGCCCTGTGGGGCGCATAGCTATAGAAGATGATGAACCAGCGGCCGACCCAGTAGGCAGAGCCATACCACATGTACCACTTACATAAGGACATTCTCTCCTCGTATGGCCTTGACAACCGCAGGAAAAACAAGCACCAGTAGTAAGACGACATTCCCCAGGATGGGACCTACCACACAGGGAACACCGAGGAAAAGATGACCTCGATCGACTGTAACCCTGCTCATCCAGAACTCAAGCTGGAGCTCTGACCGGCTCCTGAATACCCTGGACAGTCAAATCTCCTACCTGTGAACTGTAGGGAAGCACTCTGTGCTGGTTGGGATGGATATATAACCTGCTGCTAAGGCTTCCTGCCTCGAGACTCACCAGAATAACCTGCCGACCTAGCCCTCTTATGTTGGTCCCTGTTATGATCTTTGTCTGGCTACCGCTCTCGTGCCTGGCCTCAACCTCGTATACGCTCAGATCCGAGCAATATCCATACCCGGTTGAAGAGCCACCGCCATATAACCATCGATCAAATAGTGGTCCAGCCCCATCACATAGCGATGCACACTGTCTGCCATATCCGCTACAATAGTGGGTGCATATCTGGCCAATGAATCAAACTCAAGGCTGTACTTTCTAATGCTCCTACCGCTCTGCCTCAAGTTTAAGAACCTTATCAACTCTGGATCTCCTCATCTCTGGGGGTAGGAAGTGGTCAAGGAAGGCCTCCGCAAACTCATCCCACACAGCTGGAGGAGCACCCCCACCCCAAGCTAATTCCCACGACTCATACCAGTTAATAGCTACATCATGTAACCGATATAAAGCCAACACGACAGACTCAGTCTCGGAAGCCTTTATTACCCTCAACGTATGCTGTATCTGTCGAATGAACTCATGTGGATCATCCTCGGGCTTTGACCCGAAAAACTCTGGAGGACTACAGCTTAAGAAATCACGAACCCTCAAACTACCTGATATGGAGTCAACTCCTGGCCCCTGTCTGTGGGTCTGCCTTGCCACTAATTTAGTCAGCAGCTGAATCGCATCTCTCATGGCTCGCCCTTCCGCCTCGGCCGAGGAGCGGAGGCTCAGTGCCGAGCCTTAGAAATCGTGATGTTGCCTCGAACTGGAGCCTCTGCGTGGCGACGGGCAGGGGTACATCTCGGCATGCATCGAGACAGACTGTAACTCTCTGAATCCGACTAGTATCCCCCGCTGTAGATTTGCCCTTCTGGGCCGCTGTAGTCTTCTTCGGAGGTATAACTGTAAACACATTAAGTCGTCAGAAAAGGGTCATCCTAATAACACAGCTCTATTACACGATCTAAGAGATGAAAGAATAGAAACCAATTCTAAATGTCCGGCAACCCCCTGCGTATAAGTATGGTGCACAACATACCCATACACAAGACTCTACTAGACATGGTGCATGAGACATTTCGAGACTAATCGCTCACGATACCACTTGTCGCGTTTTTGACCTCGAAGTGCAGGCGGTATCCGCAACGTTGCTCTTTGGCGCGGTTCCTTGGATGGAGCAATAAATGCTGTTTTTAAGGAGTCGCCACCTAATTATTTAAGTGAATTAGGACACTTGATTTATTGCAGTAAAATACTGTAATTAATCTCCATTTAATGATCTGCGAAATTAGTGAGATTCTGAATTAGGGTTCTTTATTATCCTAAAGGGAAGGGGTTAGGCATCCTTTAAGATCCGCTAACTTGCGGTTATTCGTTCAAACCTAGGTTAATTATTTATTGCCCTTTTTATTCTATGTATTCTAAGCATTTTTCATAATTTATAATTAAAATAAAAATGCAATATAAAAATAATAAAACTAAAATTAAATGCGACATAAAATAAAACTTCGGGACATCTTTTAGCCCTTTTTAGGCCTTCTGCACAAGTTGATCTCCGGGTACCTGCATAAACACTTAGTAAAAGTGTTAGTAATAGAATAAATAATTTTAATGCAATGACAAAAATTAATAAGTAAAGCTAAAAATAAATAAATCCGTCTTTTGCACAGAGCAGGCCTTGGAAATCAGACGGGGATTCCTTCATCGGCCAATATTGTTAAAAACAATAAAATAAATAAAACCTTCAGATCCGCGCCAAAACAGTAATAGTTTTAAACACGGAGGGCTTAGATATATATAAAAATAAAGCGGGACATCCTAAACAAGTCCGGCTGCGAAAATTCGCCTCGCCGGCGCATGTTGGTTATCCAGTGTAAGTAGAAGAAATCATCAACACCCAGAAAGCTTCATTTATTTTATTTTCCGCCTTTGCAACTGTGGAGGTCTCAAAAATCGACGGATAACTTTTTCATCGGCCAATGTAATATCTGTTCTAAATCAGTAAAATGCCAAATATTCAAGTGCAGCCATAGGTTCAAAATCAGCTTATATTCCCCAAGTATGACGATCAGTTCATCTAAAATACCAGAAATATCAAAAACCAGTGGCAACATAGCCCAACATATGAGTAGCAAAATGATCGTAATTAGTAGCAAAGTAGCCCAAACTTAGCATTCATTTTAACCACAAATTTCAGCAATGATTTAACCAAAATACCCCAAGATTTCAGCCATCAAATACACATAGAAAATGCTCCAGTAAGGTCACAAAACAGTCCGCATTTTGGCTTCTAAACAAAAATAAATGAATATCAAAGAATGATAATTTCTCAAGAGGACAACATTAACACAAACCTAAGAGGTCCGCAACATAGTTTCGCCGAAAAGATAAGAACCTCACCGGTGGTTTTTTTTCTTTTAATCAGCAAGCTGAAGTCAGTCCCACCAACAAAAACAACTAACAAATATAGAAAATCAGAAAATCATTCTATTCCAAAGGTCGCCGGAGTCTTAAAACTCCGGCAAGCGATACAAAATCAGAAGTAAAGCAGTCCAAATAACAAACACAACAACATAATAGCAACAGTAAAAATAAAGATCCAAACAGTAGCGTCGCCATCGCCGGAGTTGAACCCCGACCAGATTTATTATTAGCAACAAAGAGAGGGCAACAACGGCATCACTTCCACGGCGAAGTCGCCGGAGCGACGCCATCGCCATCGAGGTTCGCGGAGAGGTCGAGGCGAGGAGAGGTCCGGGATGACGGAAAGGGTTCATGGTTCAAGTGGGGTGATAGTGGTGGAAATGGGGTTCACCGTTCGTGAATTGGGGTGATAGTGGTGGTGGGGGGTTCGCCGAGCTTGAGCTCCGTGGCGCGAGGCGACGGGAAAGGTGAATGAGACGATGATTTTTTTTTTCTTTTAAAAATTGAGAGGGCTCTCTTGCCTTATACGGCTGCTGATATTTTAATTGGGGATATTTTATTTTATAGGAGTAGAATTAGGGTTTGGTATTTGGGGGGGGGGGGGGAGGGAAATGAAAAGTGGGGTTTGGAATTTAGGGGAAAAAATAAAAGAGTGTTTGAATGAAATTAAAATGGTGTTGGATTGGACTGATTCAAATTGTGTCTTAGACTGGACTGGCCTGGTTTGACAAAATGCACGACGGGTTAATTATTTAAAAGAAAAATTATTTAAAAAGATGCAAAATTACTAAAATGCAAATGCTGACGCAATAATACTAAAATGCAATATTTAAGATATGTTTAATGTCTGATTAAAAATAAAAACGGGATGCCAATTAATTATTTAAAGAGATGCAAATATTATTAAAATAAAACGACGGTGTAACAATGATAAAAACATAATATTAACAAAAACATAATGCTTAAATTAAAATAAAAAGATGCAATGTCATTTTGTGAAGAAATAAACATAGAATATTATGTAAAAAATGCAAAAATAATGATTAAAATGCGGTGTCCTAAAACACATAAAATTGCAATAAATATACGAAAAACGGGTCAAAATTGACTGTCAACAGCATGTCCCTCTTTGTACGGAGATGATGGAAGAGTCTCCGGACAAAGATGTTGACTTGTAGCCAATTTTGTCCTGTTTTATAAACCAGAACTCATTAGTGGGGATGATGCAGACTCAAAATTGTCTCAGTGTCAAATCATGATGACATTGGGTCGTTGTGATGCAAAAAATAAAAAGCAAAGCAAAGTGGCGATTTAAAAAATGTCGAATTATGAGACACCGGGTTGCAGTGATGTGATGTCAGATGATGCAGGTGTTTGTAGATGTTGATGGCGTCATTGCATGGACGCGATGCAGATGCTCGTCGTTGCATAGACGAAACATAGATGAAGCCGTTGCATAGGCTTAGATGAAATGGCGTCGTTGCATAGACGCGATGCAGATGTTCGTCGTTGCATAGACGAAATATATATGAAGCAGTTGCATAGACTTTTAATGAAATGACGTCGTTGCATATGCTTTTAATGAAATGACGTCGTTGCATAGACGTGATGCAGATGTTCGTCGTTGCATAGACGAAACATGGATGAAGCCGTTGCATAGGCTTAAATGAAATGGCGTCGTTGCATAGACGCGATGCAGATGCTCGTCGTTGCATAGACGAAACATAGATGAAGCCGTTGCATAGGCTTATATGAAATGACGTCGTTTTCGGACGCAATGCAGATGCTCGTCGTTGCATAGGCGAAACATGGATGAAGTCGTTGCATAGACTTAGATGAAATGACGTCGTTGCATAGACGTGATGCAGATGTTCGTCGTTGCATAGACGAAACATGGATGAAGCCGTTGCATAGGCTTAAATGAAATGATGTCGTTGCATAGACGCGATGCATATGCTCGTCGTTACATAGACGAAACATGGATGAAACCGTTGCTTAAGCTCAAATGAAATGACGTCGTTGTATAGACGCGATGCAGATGTTCGTCGTTGCATAGACGAAACATGGATGAAGTCGTTGCATAGGCTCAAATGAAATGACGTCGTTGCATAGACGCGATGCAGATGTTCGTCGTTGCATAGACGAAACATGGATGAAGCCGTTGCATAGGCTTATAATGAAATGACGTCGTTCCATAGACGTGATGCAGATGTTCGTCGTTGCATAGACGAAATATGAATGAAGCCGTTGTATAGGCTTAAATGAAATGACGTCGTTGCATAGACGCGATGCAGATGTTCGTCGTTGGATAGACAAAATATGGATGAAGCCGTTGCATAGGCTTTTAATGAAATGACGTCGTTGCATAGACGTGATGCAGATGCTCGTCGTTGCATAGACGAAACATGGATGAATCCGTTTCATAGGCTTTTAATGAAATGACGTCGTTTTCGGACGCAATGCAGATGCTCGTCGTTACATAGACGAAACATGGATGAAGCCGTTGCATAGGCTTAAATGAAATGGCGTCGTTGCATAGACGCGATGCAGATGTTCGTCGTTGCATAGACGAAACATGGATGAAGCTGTTGTATAAGCTAAAATGAAATGGCGTCGTTTTCGGACGCAATACAGATGCTCGTCGTTGCATATACGAAACATGGATGAAGCCGTTGCATAGGGTTAAATGAAATGACGTCGTTGCATAGACGTGATGCAGATGTTCGTCGTTGCATAGACGAAACATGAATGAAGCCGTTGCATAGGCTTTTATGAAATGCGTTGGTTTATGAGCGTACCTGCTTTGTGACCCGTCTGGGTTGAGATAGCGTCATTGCATAGACGTTGTGTGTTTGTAACCCGCATGGGTTTTTTTTGTTGTGTTCCTGCCTTTGCTGATATGAAGATCCTGCACTCAAAGAAAACTTAGTGAGTTTTAGGAAATGTGTGGTTGATTAGCGTCGACTCTGTAGCTTTGGCTCTTGACGCTTTCATTCTTGGTTTGCACTGAAGACGTAGTTGACCTGTTTTTTTTTTTCCCGTCTATTGCCATTTTCTTGCAGTGAATTCTTAAAATGTCCCAGTTTCTGGTAAATGAAGATGTTGAACTGGGTAAGGTTGAATCTTGACGCTATCAAGACGTTTAGGTAAGCAATTTTTTTATCATGAATGAAAAAGCTAATGCGAGAATATGAACAATGTACAATTGAGTAGATGAGAATGCAACCCTAAAAAATGTGTCCAAGTCATGTGTAGGTAGTCATGGATGCAAAATATATGAGGATGCTAAACTCTCTAATGGACAAAATCGAGTCCTGTGCGAAACAAGGAAGAAATATTTCTAATGGTGTGACCGAAGCCGATGTGGATGTCTACGTATCCCGCCGAGGGAATCAGGTCAAAGCGTAGTTCGTGGTGCAAAATAATGATTTTTTATGATTTTAAAATGACGTGGGACCGAAGCCGATGTGGCCGCCTACGTATCCCGCTGAGGGAATCAGGTCAAGACGTAGTTCGTGATGCAAAATAACGATTTTTATGTAATATGCATTTTGTTGTTTTTTCTGAAAAAATGGAAGACAACATTACGTTCTGACTCCAGTTGATACCTAGCAATTAATATTGTGCATAAGGATATTATTTTATTGTTTTCAGTATAAACGAGATTGACTCTGGTGTAATTCACACAGCTTCAGATAGTACCTCAGACATACCTGAGTGTCGACACACCTGCTTGCATCCAAGGTTTCGAACTACACGTAATCTCACGTTTCAAATGCCTCACTGAAAGAAAGTCTCATTCTCACATATATTCCAGTATTTTAAATTTTGGAACGTTGAGAGAATTACGCTCACACTCAAAAAGATGTTCAATGCATGCAATTGTGATACCATAGGCTTGGCCGTCATGTAAGTATCCACTAATGTGAGAACCCTCAGTATAAGATCATGTAGGGCTTGTCACGGGCTTGTAATGTAGGTTTGGGGAAGGGATGGATATCATTTGGGTAAAAAGTGACTAATCCTTCCTCAAGCGTTGGACTATGTCCGTGCTTGATATTTGTGCGATTTAATGCTGATTTGCTTTCGTTTTGTCCCAGTTTTTCTGTACTGACTTCTTTTGAATCTTTCATTTGGAGCCCCCCCTTTTTTCGGGGTTATGTATTCCCCTTTTTTTTATCGGGGCTTTTGATTTCCTCTTTATGTGAAGTCGTCTCTGCTTTCATTTTTTTGAGACTTTGACAATTTTTGTCTTTGCAAACTTCAACGCAGGATTTTGTCAGCCATTTGCACATTTCTAAAGCACTCAAGGAGGTCGGACCAAGAGAGGGATAGTGCGTACGCACTCAGAAATGTTATAGGTGTAGTATGCGGTTGTCAAAAAATAGGTTTTAGGCTCAAAGGGGTGTACTAGGGATAATGTTATTTGGTAGGCTGAAAAGGCTCAAACGGGTCAAAGAAAGCCTACGATCATTTCCCACACCGAGTGTTGCTCAGGATTTCGCCTCAACAAACATTTAGGCCAAGTTCTAGATCACAATGCAATGCAATTGAACATATTCTAAAAACTCACCACACAATGCATATGAAACGATGAGGTTAGTTTCGTCCTTATCTTGAAAACACGCAAGGCAATGTCATTTACGGGTATGAATAAGAGGTACCAAAAGAATCTATGGTTTACCACAAAGTCAACCCATACTGATTATCACTTTTTTTTATGCACACTCGTAACAGTGTTGATATCAACAAAGTCAAACAATAATACTTAAAAAAATGTTTTTTTTTTGTATTTTGAATAACATTTTTTTTGTTTTTTGTTTTTTTTTTGTATTTTCGAATAATTGTTTTTTTTTGAATTTTTTGAATAAATGGTACCGAACCGAATAGAAATTTACGTATCCGCCGAGGAATCAAAGCGCGTAGTTCATTCAAATATGTTATAAAATGTATGCTTGAAAAGAATTTATCAAAGAAATGATAGCAATATAAAGCTGTGCAAAACAAATGATTGTCCACTGTGGACGAATGCAAAGTAAAATGAATGCCCGAAAACATGATGAATGAGATGCATGAGTGAGAAATGCGTTTTTTTTTTTTGGTTTTTATTTTTGTGGTGTCGAACCCAAAATGAGTTGCCTACGTATCACACCGTGTGGTGAGAATCAGACACGCGTAGTTCGGAATGATTATGCTGTAAAATGCATGATATGAAAGAACTATGCAATCAACGCTAAACATATTAATTGAATTTGCAAATAAAAATACAAAGTAAAGAAGAATTGAGAGCGATGTCTCGTTGAATCTGGTATAAACTGACTTCTATTAGTCAACATAATTCCCGCTCATTCTTGTGATTTTTTTTTTCCGACCGCCTTCGGTTGTTTGCGAGGACGACCTTCCTGCAAAAATATAAGAAATAGGTGAGTAAGAAAATGACAAAAATAATAAAAATGCAAAGGTGTGACAATATAATCAAAGACTCCCCTGATTGGTTCGACTGGACTGGTGGTTGATGATTCACAAAGTCCAAGTCGCGCTATTCAAGAGTGATTTACGCAGTAGAAGTCCTGATTGCAATGTGACAGCAAAAAGTGCAAAAATGCAAATGCTCGAGCCCGGAATCACAAAAGACCAATTATTGAATTAAATAATATGTACAGAGTTGCTAGCGACAAACAATAATAAACAAAAAGCATGCAAATCAAGGGTGTGCCCTAATATGCTTGGGACCTCCCTTATGCCAGAGGTGAGCCTAAACGCCAAATATGCGGGATTATGATAAATAAGTCCAAGCCGTTAAACTGCAATGTTTGTTGGAAATGGCGACCAAATGACGGTGCACTTTTTCCAATTTTGGCGTGTCATGACCAAGCTTGGATCCGTCTATCATTATCACGCTACACATATATGCTTATTGGTCGACGGGTTGTGAAACTCAACGACAATTTGGTGGATTCCCTAATTGTGGAGACGATACCAAAGTCCGATCCACCTAAGATGTATGCATGCATGACTTAAAAAAATGTGGTATAGCTCTATCCTAATTTTGCTAAGATATGGTTGACTAGACGCAAGGTTCCCGAGCGGACTACTCGAGTGAGAAGGCTACGCGGCCACCGGTTAGACCGGACACTCCACGTATATTACCAACTCTCCTAAATTTGGATTTTGAAGAAAGAATTTTGCTGATGCAGCCAACGCACCTCGCATGTAGTGTGAATTTTTCAGAGTGGAAGAAATATGAGCGGAATGTCATTTTGAGGAAAGCAATAAAAGAATGTAGCAATTAAAGTAGTTAATTTACAAAATAAAAGCAAACAATATAAAATATTTACAACAAATATAAAAGCAAAATAAAGTGCAATATTTAATTAACCTGAGTTTGTTATGATCAAGAACCTGATTATCCCCAGCGGAGTCGCCATGCTGTCGCGCCCGTTTTTGACCTCGGTGGTCTGAACGGTATCCGCAACGTTGCTCTTTGGCGCGGTTCCCTGGATGGAGCAATAAATGCTGTTTTAAGGAATCGCCACCTAATTATTTAAGTGAATTAGGACACTTGATTTATTGCAGTAAAATACTGTAATTAATCTCCATTTAATGATCTGCGAAATTAGTGAGATTCTGAATTAGGGTTCTTTATTATCCTAAAGGGAAGGGGTTAGGCATCCTTTAAGATCCGCTAACTTGCGGTTATTCGTTCAAACCTAGGTTAATTATTTATTGCCCTTTTTATTCTATGTATTCTAAGCATTTTTCATAATTTATAATTAAAATAAAAATGCAATATAAAAATAATAAAACTAAAATTAAATGCGACATAAAATAAAACTTCGGGACATCTTTTAGCCCTTTTTAGGCCTTCTACACAAGATAATCTTCGGGTACCTGCATAAACACTTAGTAAAAGTGTTAGTAATAGAATAAATAATTTTAATGCAATGACAAAAATTAATAAGTAAAGCTAAAAATAAATAAATCCGTCTTTTGCACAGAGGAGGCCTTGAAAATCAGACGGGGATTCTTTCATCGGTCAATATTGTTAAAAACAATAAAATAAATAAAACCTTCAGATCCGCGCCAAAACAGTAATAGTTTTAAACACGGAGGGCTTAGATATATATAAAAATAAAGCGGGACATCCTAAACAAGTCCGGCTGCGAAAATTCGCCTCGCCAGCGCATGTTGGTTATCCAGTGTAAGTAGAAGAAATCATCAACGCCCAGAAAGCTTCATTTATTTTATTTTCCGTCTTTGCAACTGTGGAGGCCTCAAAAATCGACGGATAACTTTTTCATCGGCCAGTGTAATATCTGTTCTAAATCAGTAAAATGCCAAATATTCAAGTGCAGCCATAGGTTCAAAATCAGCTTATATTCCCCAAGTATGACGATCAGTTCATCCAAAATACCAGAAATATCAAAAACCAGTGGCAACATAGCCCAACATATGAGTAGCAAAATGACCGTAATTAGTAGTAAAGTAGCCCAAACTTAGCATTCATTTTAACCACAAATTTCAGCAATGATTTAACCAAAATACCCCAAGATTTCAGCCATCAAATACACATAGAAAATGCTCCAGTAAGGCCACAAAACAGTCCACATTTTGGCTTCTAAACAACAATAAATGAATATCAAAGAATGATAATTTCTCAAGAGGACAACATTAACACAAACCTAAGAGGTCCGCAACATAGTTTCGCTGAAAAGATAAGAACCTCACCGGTGGTTTTTTTTCTTTTAATCAGCAAGCTGAAGTCTGTCCCACCAACAAAAAACAACCAACAAATATAGAAAATCAGAAAATCATTCCGTTCCAAAGGTCGCCGGAGTCTTAAAACTCTGGCAAGACAGTCACAAAATCAGAGAAGTAAAACAGTCCAACAGTCAACAAACACACAACAACATAATAGCAACAAAAAAAATAAAGATCCAAACAGTAGCGTCGCCGGAGTTGAACCCCGACCAGATTTATTATTAGCAACAGAGAGAGGGCAACAACGGCATCACTTCCACGGCGAAGTCGCCAGAGCGACGCTACTGCCACTGAGGTTCGCCGGGAGAGGGTCAGGCGAGGGAGAGGTCTGGATAGTGACGGGAAAGGGGTTCGATGGTTCAGCGAAGTGGGGTGATAGTGGTGGTGGAAAGGGGGGTTCGTCGGAGCTCCAAGCTCCGGCGAAGGGCGGCGGCGGCGACGGGAAATGGGAAGGAGACGATGGTTTTTTTTTCTTTTAAAAATTGAGAAGGCTCTCTTGCCTTATGCGGCTGCTGATCTTTTAATGGGGGGGGATGTTTTATTTTATAGGGGTAGAATTAGGGTTTGGTATTGGAGGGGGGGATGAAAAGTGGGGTTTGAAATTTAGGGGGGAAAATAAAAGAGTGTTTGAATGAAATTAAAATGGTGTTGGATTGGACTGATTCAAATTGTGTCTTGGACTGTACTGGACTGGTTTGACAAAATGCAAGGCGGGTTAATTATTTAAAAGAAAAATTATTTAAAAAGATGTAAAATTACTAAAATGCAAATGCCGACGCAATAATACTAAAGTGCAATATTTAAGACATGTTTAATGCCTGATTAAAAGTAAAAACGGGATGCCAATTAATTATTTAAAGAGATGCAAATATTATTAAAATAAAACGACGGTGTAACAATGATAAAAACATAATATTAACAAAATTATAATGCTTAAATTAAAATAAAAAGATGCAATGTCATTTTGTGAAGAAATAAACATAGAATATTATGTAAAAAATGCAAAAATAATGATTAAAATGCGGTGTCCTAAAACACATAAAATTGCAATAAATATACGAAAAACGGGTCAAAATTGACTGTCAACACCACTTTTGTCACGACCCGGCCTGACGGGCTGCGACTAAACGCCCTAATGCCGCCATTATACTAACCTGTCACACATAATCCAACTAACACTAAGGAAAATATGAAATCCGACAACATAACGCTGCAATAATAACACATGTCAGAATAGACATGTCTCCTGAGGAGTCACAACAATTCAACATAACAAAATATGCAAGCCGACAAGGCTGCCACCATATACTATCACTTATATGCGGGAACATCTCAAAAACAGAGTACAACAGTAGTACAACTGACCAAAACATATATACAATCCACTCAAGTCCAAAATACGTCTAACACCCACAATCGCTTCTGCACTCTAAGAGTACGATACGATATACGTATGGCAGAGAGTCCCGTCGTGCCCCCAAATATACATAAGTAAAAAATAAGGTTCTGTACCAAAATGACTAAGCTCCGAAACAATGGAGCTTTCCAACCAGCTGAATAGGGGGAAAGGGGGGTCAGTACGAAATAATGTACTGAGTATGTAACATGAAGTACTGTAAGAAAGATCATAACTGGCCAGAAGATATCATGAGACAAGTATAATAATCAAATTACCATTTCAACTGTGTCATATACAAATGAGAGTCAACTGTGCCTTATAGAAATGAGAGTCATATCAAAATCATGGATTCCTGTCCATAGAATCATCATGTCTATATACATATAACGTGTCCCGACCCTCTAGTGAGGGACTCGGTAGAATCATCAGTATAACGTGTCCCGGCCCATTCTGGGACTCGGTGGAATCATCAGTATAACGTGTCCCAACCCATTCTGGGACTCGGTGGAATCATCAGTATAACGTGTCCCGACCCATTCTAGGACTCTGTGAGCTTATCACCAGTATATATATTCATATAACGTATCCCGGCCCACTAGTGAGCGACTCGGTGAAATGATAATGTCACATCAAGCACGAATAGAGTATCATGAGAAATCATATGCAATTAAAATCCTCATTTGACTCTCCATGGAATAAATAAAAGACACTATCATATCATGTATCATTTTAAATCGAGGCACTGATCATATCATGTATCATTAAGAATTTGGATTCAATGGAAATACGTACGTCCGTCGTACACTCACTTTATATAAGTCATGCCAAAAAAAAAAGGATAGTTTCACATATCTTTTAGTCGAACTAGCCAACTCAATATTAGAATACGTCTCGCCTAGTACTTTCACCTATAATAAAGGGTAATACGTCCGTCAATTCTATGATTTCTAGCGTAAGTTATATCGAAAGACGACTCTCTTTTCTATAGAAATTTGGGCAGCACTTCCCCTATTTATGTGCATATCCACAACTTACAAATCAAGACAACAATACCAAATAACAACCCCAACTACTCCATATATGCTACCATAACACCTTCTTTCTCTTTATACTTATGAAAAACAACAACTACAAGAGTGCAAGTCCTACAATTTGCAACATAACACCCTTTTTACACTTCAATCTCTTTAAGATATGTATTGACAGTTACCACAACGTACTCATAAGTTCATAGCTTATATTTTCATCATTATAACTTATCAAAAACAGCCCCTAACACATCATAACCGTGCTCACGATTTCTGGACAGATTTCGGCCCAATCAAGTACAACAATCAAAATTCTCAATTCTTCTTTTAACTCCTTAAAATTCAATTTCATATTTCAATACTTTCATATAAACGATTATGACTCTAAACATCAAGATTATTTCCAATTTCAACATGCAAGGCAGCGACGAACTTAACAACACAATAATCGAATACGACAACTCCAAAATTAGTAAAATTAGTCCAAAAATCGGTTATAACACCCAAAAATCACATGCATTATCTTAAATTCCAAGTTCTCTTTATCAAGAGTTTATTCCTTAACTACAATATCAATTAATCTTCCAAATACTTCTATAAAACGAAGAGTTTTTACCTTAAAATGAAGTCAAAACAGTCCCTAGCAAAGTCGGCACTGTTTCATCGAGTTTTGCATAAATTTTAACTCTTCTTCAACTCCAAATTGACATTCACACATTCTACAATGTTTACCCATTATTCTTGCACGTTTTTATTCCCAAAAACTTGTTTAAAAATTGAAATTTTCTGCCTTAATTCTTCGGCCCAGTAGTTCGATTTCCCCCCACTGTTTTGGAGCAATTTTTGGCCTAAAATTTGTAGAGGAACCTTAAATCTTAAAAAGAGAGTGAATTGAATCTCAAATTTGCTATGAAGTGGGTGTGTTTTTCGATTGAGAGGAGAAGGAGAGAAGAGAAAAAATTTTGAAATGAAAAATGTAGGAGTTTGAAAGGTTAAGGCAAAAATCTGAATTTATTTATTTCCACATTTGGTCCCAAGTCCCCCAATTAATAAATCTTAATCACACTTCTTTTAAATCTTAACTCCCACTTCCCTTAATTTCCGAGAATTTCATAAGGTCTCGTATTCTCCATGTCGTAATTCTTATAATACGACACTAATCCATGAAAGGAATATACAACTATCATTATAAGTTCCCAACGTCACACTCGTTGTAACCAAAAAAAATTCGGACTCACATCCTTTTGTATACTAATTTCCGTATTAACATATGTAATTATACTTTATATCTAATATTCGAATCTTACTTCCTTAAGGACGTTCTTAATTATCGTCTTAAACTTACGAGGTGTAACACTGCCCCCACACACCATATGAAAACCCGTACTCAATACAGAATTTTCAAATCCAATGCCCAATTTAACCTATCCACACAAACCATATACACAATTTCTATTACCCAAAAATAGCCAAACATGATCCGAATTGAAATACAGCCATCCATGAGGAATTTAATGCTTTAACGAAACAGAACACATGAGATTTGGTTCCTAGACCGGATGGGATAAATGTAATTCGGTGTATGTGGTTATTTCATCACAAATTCAGAGATAATGATGACCTAGAGAGATATAAGGCGAGACTTGTGGCTAATGATACTAATTAGTAGGGGGTATTGATTGTGGTGAGACATTTAGTCCGGTTGTTAAATCGACTACCATTCACACAGTTTTGAGCATTGCTATGGGTAAGTATAGGCCGATTCATCAGCTTGTTGTGAAGAATGCATTTTTACACGGGTACTTGAAAGAAATTGCTTATATGCACCAGCTGCTAGGCTTTGTCTATCCAGAGTCCCCTCATTATGTATGACGTCTCCGTAAGTCACTTTATGGTTTGAAACAGGCCCCAGAGCGTGGTATGAATGCTTTGCCAATTACATAATGCAGATTGGGTTTGTATGCAGCAAATGTGGTAATTTTCTCTTTATTTTTTATCGAGGTAGTAACATTGGTTGTTTATTGTTATATGTGGATGATATTTTTCTTACTGTCTCCTCTGATGTGTTGAAAAATGAGATCATTGCACTGCTTAAAGCTGAATTTGCTATGACTGACTTGGGGAAGTTGAGTTATTTTTTAGAGATATCAGTGACTAAAATTGCATATACTATGTTCCTGCGTCAGGCCGTCAGCGTAAGTATGCATATGAGATTGTGTACATGGCTAAAATGATAAATTGCAAGATCATGCCACTCCGGTTGATTCTAAGTCAAAACTCAATGTTGTTGATGGTGATCCAATGTCCGATCCACCTCTGTATAAGAGTCTTGCAGGTGCACTTCAGTATCTTACGTTCACCATGCATGATATTGCTTATGTTGTTCAGCAGGTGTGCTTGTTTATGCATCCTCAGTTTACTGCTATTAAATGTATCATTTGATACATTAAGAGCACACTTGATTATGGATTACATCTATATCCCCCTACATCGACCAGGCTGTTATTATATACTGATGCAGGTTGGGTAGGTTGTACGGACACACGATGCTCCACATTCGACTACTGTGTGTTCTTAGGGGATAATCTTACTTCCTGGTCTGCCAAGAGGCAAGCCACCTTATCCCGTTCGAGGGCAGAAGCAGAGTACATAAGCATTGCGAATGTTGTTGCTGAGATCTGCTGGCTTCGAAACCTTCTTTTGGAGCTCCAGTGTCCCTTGCGTAAGGCGTCTATGGTATAATGTGATAACATATCCGCGATATATCTATCTCATAATCCAGTTCAGCATCAGCAAACCAAGCACATTGAGATAGATTTTGTTCGTGAGAAGTTTGCTATCGGTCATGTTAAGGTGTTACATGTGCCTTCTTCGTATCAGTATGCATATATCTTCACCAAAAGACTTCCTAGACAGTTATTCCTCGACTTCATATCCAGTCTAAGCGTCCGACCTCCTCCCGCTCCGACTGAGGGGGTGTATTAGTGAATAATTATAAAATATTCCCATTTATTTTGTAATTATTAGTGTTTTATAATTATGATAAATATATGATCCTTCTTATATTAGGATTCCACATTGTACACACTATATATATTTGTATTAAATGGAAAGGTTCCCAAATGAAGATTAATACAATTCTACAAATTGTTTACACCCTCATGATCATTAAGATAATAATCAAGTTCTACCCAAAGTAACCCGTTCTCAATTTTTATTATTTCTTTTGTGAACTTAAGAAGTACTTTCAACTCACTTAGATGCTTTAGATTGGGTAAAAATGTTGAAACAATCATTCACTTATGGTGTAAAATGTTGTACTTTAGTTGAACATTGTTCTTCACCTTTTACAACCCCCTCCTTCCGTTTTTCCACCTGTAATAGTCCAGTCCGTTAGTAATATTATTTATTCTGAACCTAGATCCGCACAATTTTAAAATGTGTCGCTTAGATGTAAAGATTGCTTCCTTATATACTAAATATTTCTCTTGTATTTTTGTCAATATAGGACTCTTCTTCTATGCTAGGGTGTAACATTTTCAAAAGTAAAATTTTAAGAGTTTTGCAAAGTTCAATCATCATAAATCATGCCTAGTGTCTAATTGTTATTGTTCCTTTTAACTCTGTGCATATGGCATCGTGGCACACTAAACCTTCTGCGAAATTTTCAAGTATATGACTCATGATTAGAATAATTAACCCGAGAGCAAAATTCAGTATAGGAATAAATTATTTGATTGACCATATAGAAAATAATAACTGTCGCATAACTAATAAAGCGATTGTTTAGTGGAAAATAGTACCTGTATTGATAAATATATGCCAAAAGCAAAGACTGTATGTGGCAAGCAGAAAAGATCACAATCAACTGTAGAACTGATCAAGCTAACAATTAGTTAGATCATCCGATAATTACCAGCCGCACCCTCATTAGCACCAGACAATAGGATTTCGAAAGGATCCATCCGAGAGAGTACAGAGTGCCCAGATATAGGATCTCACATAACGTTGAGGCTCTGAGATCTTAGGGACCCTGTTCTAATTCGTAAAAGTGGACCCTTAATATAAGTAAATATACGATTTCAATAATCTGAATTTGGGTCTCCACATGTGCGCGCCACTGAAACTGAATCACTTTACTTTGATTGAGCTAAGACCTGTGAATTATGAACATTTACAGTAAATTGTGGCTAATACTACTTCATAAAAAATGAAAAAAGAGGTCCCTAAATTTTTTTATTTTCGAGAGTCCTGTGCGATAATACATCTCGCACGAGTCCAAAGACGGCCCTTCATTTAATCCTATCTGTACTCCCATGATCTTAACCATGTAATGGTTGAAACAGGAAGGATCATTGGAACATTTACTTTTAGCTATCCTGTAATAACCTCACTTCCCCACGATTGTATCTGTTTGATTTTTGCTTGATTACACATAACTTTATTATTATTATTCTCTGCAAACGTTATTTTTCATCATTGTTTTTCAACAATTCTCATAATTTTGAGCCTGGAGAATCAATGCATTTCTCTCTTTTACTTTGTCAATTATTTTTCTTTAGTTACTTGAGTTGTTATTCTTATTATTTCGTTTTCTCTTTATTCACATTATTAAACAGATTAACACAATTTGGATTAATTATGTTGCTCGTGAACTCATTCTAAATAATTTACTTTCTCCATTTAAGATACTAGCAGCCAGGTCGAATGTTGTCTAACCGAGATACTTTAGTTCACGAATCTTGGATTTGGACGTTGTGGCATTGACCATGACAAGTTTGTCCCAAACCTCACGAGCCGTTTTGGTACCTACAATTTGAGGGAAATTCATTCTGAAACATACGCAACAATCCAACTGAGAACCATTTGGTCTTGACGAACCCACTACGTAAAACAGGGTTAACTTGATTATCTGCTAGGAAGCGATCTGGTACAACGTTGAGTCGTCAATATGATGTTCGAAAGCAGATCCTTTAAGCATAGACATAAATTGAATTTTCCATAGGAGAAAATTCGTGGAAGTAAGCTTTAAAGGTATCCGATAGGACATATTTAGCATGGGGGAATACGATGATGGTGCTGGCGTCTGAAGTACACTAACAATAGTTGTGACGACTGAAGTTCTATCACCAGCTCCCGAATTTCTCGACAGGACTACAGGCGAAAGAGGGTATCAACGACATTAGGATTTGACGATGTAATCTTAGCTCTGATACCATGTAACGTGTAAGAGTATTTATACACTAGCATCTAAGTAATCCTATGAATTTTCGTCCCTTTTATTTTCTAATTTATTTGCATCTTCTTATTTTGATTTCTTTTATACGTTGCAGGCATACATTTACCATCGATTTATTCATCGCAATTTAAATATAGTTTTTTATTTTGTTCTTAATCTAATTGAGTGATTTATTCTGCGTACTGTGTGATTTTGAGATTTTATCCTTAATTTTTTCTTAAACCACTTATTTACTTTAGTGCGGAAGGCTACTTCATCATCTTAGCAAAGGAATGCAGAGTAACTATTATCGAAAAATTCTCAAAAAAAAAATCAAGGATCTTCATATTTCAGCTTCAAGCAACCTTGTTGATTTTTTTGAAAAAACAAAAACAGAAGAGTAGGGGGTGCCTCTTTTCTTAAAAAGATTCATAAGAAAGTACCTATTACGCAAAACTTTTCTGCGCAAAGGGAGCACTTAGTTAAAGCCCAACCTTAACTATGTCTGTCGTCTCTCAGTTAATATTTGGACCTTCTTCTTATAGGCATTACCGATTTGCTTAACGTCGGAGCTCGAACTAGAAGCCACCACCCTTCCCCCCTTTCCTCTCTCCCCTCGCTTCTCCCTCCATTAATGTCGACTAACAACCCCACCAGCCCCGCCATCATCTTCCACCCCCAAATCTACTCCACATCTATATTAGAGCTCTGAGTTTTGGTGAAACCCAGTAACCAACAACCACCACACCGATCCACCGTCACCACCAAATTAACGCTGAAGCTCTGGTGAATTAAAAAACATTTACTCTGTTTTTGCAGGTACCACCAGATTTGCCACGATGTACATTCAGACTCTATCTCTCTGTTATATTGCCTAGCATCCGACTACAAAATTTCGGTAGGAAACAATAATTTTAGGGGGAGTGTACAATGTCTTCTGGAGTGTGAACAATGATTTTTGGCATGTGAACATGTTCTATCAGCCTGGAGTTGGTACCTCCAGTTTCCCATACTCAATATTTGTCCTTATCCTTGTAGTTAAATTCTTGCATGTTGCGTTTTATTGAATATTGACTTTACATTCTTGTATTTATTCTTCCTGTCCTTTGCTTTATCATTTTGGTATGTAATAGCCTGACTTACCTCTAGATTCTTGCTAAATTGTGTTTTATTATTGATTCCCGTGTGTGTTAACGTTAACTTTTAAATAATATTTTTTTGCTCTAGTGGATTTGGTGAATGATGGTAGACTAGGGTCATGTTCTCAGTCAGGGACGAGGGCAAGGGTTAGGGGGTAAGAGAGATGCTAGGCTGAGAATAGGGTCTTGGAATATTGAGAATTTAACGGGAAAGTCCATAGAGCTAGTTAAGATTCTTAAGAGGATGAGAATTAATATCGCCTGTGTCCAGGAGACCAAATGGGTAGGACCTAAGGCTAAAGAAGTAGACGAGTATACGTTCTGGTTCTCGGGTAGGTCAAAGTATAGGAATGGGGTAACCATTTTGGTAGACAGCGAGCTAAGAGATCAAGTGGTAGAAGTTAGGAGGGTCAATGACAGGATGCTGATGTAGACGTGTATGCACCACAGACGAGATTCAACGAGGAGGAGAAGAGGCATTTTGGGAAAATTTGGATGACGTGGTGGGAGGTATACCACCCACTGAGAAGTTATTTGTATGAGAGGATTTCAATGGACATATCAGGGCACTTCCGTGGGGGAGGGGGTTATGACGACGTGCATGAAGGTTTTGGCCTCGGTGACAGGAACGGGGGAGGCATCTCACTTTTGGAGTTTTCTGAAGCTTTTGGGATGGTGACAGCCAATTCGAGGTTCTTAAAGAAGGATGAGCATTTGGTGACTTTCCGTAGTTCGGTGGCTAAAACTCAGATATACTTTTTGCTCCTTAAGAAGGTTTACAACGCTCTTTGTAAAGACTACACGATTATTCTGAGAGAGTATCTTATAACCCGACATAAGCTTTTGGTGATGGATTTGGAAATCAAGATGGAGAAGAAGAGGAGGGTTGTGGATGACATGTTAAGAATCAAATGGGGGAGTTTGACCATGTCCAGTTCAAATGAGATGGGGGAGAGGTTGAAGGCCAAGGGGGATTAGGGGAGTTGTGGGGATGTGACCGGTATCTGGGACAGGATGGTCAGTTGCATTCGGGAGGTTGCTAGAGAAGTGATAGGGATCTCGCGGGGCATCCGTGGTGGGCATCGAGAGGACTGGTGATGGAATGGTAAAGTTCAAGAGAAGGTGGAAGCGAAAAAAGCGGAGTATGTGAAATTGGTAGAAAGCAAAAATGAAATGGAGAAGTGTACGCATATGGAATTGTATAGGATAGCGAGGAAGGATGAAAAACTAGTGATTACAGCAGCAAAAATGGTGGCTTTTGAACGTCTGTATGGGGAATTAGAGGAAAAAAGTGGGGATAAGAAGTTATACAAACTAGCCAAGGTGAGGGAGAGAAGGGCCCGGGACTTGGATCACATGAGGTGCATCAAGGACGAGGACGACAAAGTACTGGTGGAGGACCCACATATTAGGCGAAGGTGAAAGTCTTACTTCCATAAACTCTTGAACGAAAAAGAAGATAGAGACATTGTGCTAGGAGATATGGAGCAGTCTCGTAGGTACCGAGATTTTGGGTATTGTGGAAGAATTAAGGCTGAAGAGGTTTAGGGTGTTGTTCGCAGGATGCGCAAGGGACGAGCGACCAAGCCTGATGAGATCCAGTTGAATTTTGGAAGAGCGTAGGCAGGACAAGTTTGGAGTGGCTGAGGGAGTTTTTTAACATCATTTTAAGACAACGAATAAAGTGATCAATAGGAACGAAAAGACTAAAAGAAGTAGAAATTCAGGGGTGGTGCTTCTATCTGATGCCAGAAAACGCCCACAGGCAAGAGCTAGACCTGCACCGAAAACGCACGAAGAATGGAGGTGGAGTACAATGATTCCTTTGTACAAGAACAAAGGTGATATCCAGAGTTGCAACAACTATAGAGGTATTAAGCTACTAAGCCACACTATGAATGTTTGGAAAGAGTCATGGAGATGAGGGTGAGAACAGACGTGTCTATCTCTGAGAACTAGTTTGGATTCATTCCAGGGCATTCAACTACAGAAGTCATTCATCTTATTACGAGGTTGGTAGAGCAGTATAAGGAGAGGAAGAAAGACTTTCATATGGTTTTCATCGACCTCGAGAAGGCATACGACAAAGTCCCCAAGGAGGTTCTATGGAGATGTTTGGAGGTTAGAAGTGTACCTGTGACATACAATAGGGCAATCAAGGATATGTATGATAGATCCAAGACTAGGGTACATACAGTAGGAGAAGACTCAGAGCACTTCTCAGTAATGATGGGGCTGCACCAGAGATCAACTCTTAGCATATTCCTATTTGCCTTAGTGATGGATGGATTGACGCGACAAATTCAAGGGAGGTGCCATGGTATATGTTATTCACAGACGACATAGTCCTAATTGATGAGACTCGCATCAGAGTGAACGCTAAACTGGAGGCTTGGAGACATACTCTGGAGTCTAAATGGTTCAAAATGAGTAGGATCAAGACAGAATACTTGAAGTGCAAGTTCAGTAATGAGAGCGACCTTGAGATAGGCGTGGATGTGAGGCTTGGTACTCAGGTCATTTTAAAAAAATGAAGCTTCAAGTACCCTGGGTCTATTATCCAAAAGAATAGAGAGATTCATGACGATGTCACACATCATATTGTGGCAGGGTGGATGAAATTGAGGCTCGCATTTGGAGTCTTGTGCGATAAAAAGGTGCTACCAAACTTAAAGGTAAGTTTTATAGGGTGGTGGTTAGACCGATTATATTGTATGAGGTGGAGTATTGGCCGGTCAAGACTTCACACACCCACAATATGAAAGTTGCGGAGATAAAGATGCTAAGATGGATATGTGGGCATACAAGAAGGGATAGAATTAGAAATAATGATATCCAGGACAAAGTGAGAGTCGCCTTGGTGGAGGATAAGATGCGGGAGGCGCGGTTGAGATGATTCGGACACGTGCAGAGGAGACACACAAATACCCCAGTGCGGAGGTGTGAGCGATTGGCTATGGACGAGTATATGAGGGGTGGAGGTAGGCTAAAAAAGGTCATGTCCTCAGTGAGTTGCACCTGCGTCATATCCCGTCTAATTACCTCTCGTCAATATTTCTTTAGCCTACCTCTACCCCTCACTGAGCGATATGCTTACAAACTGGTAGTTGTAATGTTATTATTGTAGGCTCGCTTAACCTATCATACTAGTAGACACATTATTACTTTATAGTACAATGTCGTTTGATTTATGCTGCTATGTGTATTTTGTTTGTCTTGCATTAGTTATTGCTTATTTTTCAGAAGTCGCTATCATGGCTTAGTCACATTTTTTGTCTTACTTTGCTTGTTCTTGTGCTTTGTCTTGAGTCGAGGATCTCTAAAAAATAACCGCTCTACCTACAAAGGTAGAGGTAAGGTCTGCGTACACTCTACCCTCCCCAGACCCCATATTGTGGAATTTCATTGGGTATGTTATTGTTGTTATTATATATTACATTTATCCTAGAAATCCTAAACAAGAAAGACAAGTAATTACAAATTAAACATTCCTAAAATATAGAAAACATGTATATTCCTCATTATATTAAGATATTGTATCCTTCGTGAATTAGGAGTAAGAGCTCTTCTTTTCACTTTATAATGAGTTATCCTTTATTGAGCTAGTAAAAGTAGGGATGTTCAGTGGGTCGGGACGACCCGATTTCACTCTATACTTAATTTTAATTATCGTTCTTTATTTTATTAACTTTAATTATTATTTGTATAATTATAATAGAACAAAGTGGACGTTTTTCTGGTAGAGGTACTAGGGGTAACATGGGTAAGGTGCATCTTCTAGTAATCCTAATTACGATGATTTCACTCATGTAGATGAAATTGATTTTTTAATGTTAATATTAATATACCATTAGATCATGAGGTATATTCTGCGTCTGAATCAGACTTTAATTTAGAAAATGAATTAGAAGATATTTAGATAACACACCCACTAGTGCACCTCCACCTCAGGCTCAGACTGAGTCTCAAGCTGAAACTGGAATACCTCATATTCCCCCTAGTATGAGTCGAGGACAAAAACAATGAAAATTAAAATCATATGCATGTGATTTTTTTGATAGGTACATTCCTAATCAATCAGCTATTTGTAAAATTTGTCGCGAAGTTTATAAATTTTAAACTGGAAAAGGTCAGGGTGGGACGGGAGGTTTAATGAGACATGTAGAAAATTATCACAAAGCAAGGTATAACCAGTACTTGACTGAAGAATCGGGTGTGCAAATGCCTTCTTAGTCGGGACAAAGTTCACATAGTGTCCCCGATCAAGTACATGGCTGAATGAACTCGATGACAGGGGGAGTTGTATATCCTAAATATGATAAACACATAGATAGGGAAAATATAGCAAAATTAGTTGTTGCGGAGAGTTTGCCTTTTTCATTTCCTTCCTCTATTGGTTTTATTCATTACATTCGAGATACATATAATCATGCTTTTAACGGTTTTTTAGGTCAACTATTAGAAGAGATGTTTTTAAATTTACGCATGAATATCAACAATATTTACGTTATGCATTGTATCATTTTAATGATAAAGTGACTATCACTTCTCACACAGGCCGTAGTAATAACTGTAATGATTATTTAACTGTTACATGTCATTGAATATATCAGAATTGGTCTACGCAAAAACATATATTAGCATATATAAATATTGATGATAGACACACTGGATATTGTATTTCAAGAAATATTCATGAAATTTGTGAATATTATGGAATTACTGATAAAATTATGACTATTACATTAGATAATTATGTTTCTAATGATTATGTTGTAAATCTTTTAAAACTCGATTTACTCAATCTTTTCCCCATATTTTCATATTAGATGTGCATGCCATATTTATAACTTAGTTGTAAATGATGACCTAAATTTTTTAAAGACATCTTTGATAAAGTACAATTTGCTATAAAGGTAATAAAATACAAAGACGCAAAGAGTATAAAAAAACTTGTCATGATTGTGGATTACCTTATAGAAAAATTCAGATGAAGTTGCAACTAGGTGAAATTCTTTGTATGAACAATTACTTGTTGCTCACGAGTATAAAGAACATATAACTTTATTATTTAACGTCCATAATCAAAATCCAACGGATATGCTTGTAGATGATGATTTGGATAAATTTTTGGAACTTATTGTATTTTTAGAGAATTTTTTTCTAGCTACTAAGAAATTTCTGAAATTTATTATCCTACTATTTCATCTATGTTATTTTATATAGCTCTAATATTTTTGTTACTTAATGAATATATGCAAGAACCAACTTACGAACCAACTAAAGAAAAAGTTATGTCTAGATCAAATACACACTGAATGCAATTTATTAGGTTGCAGTGAAGTAGAAGAATATGGTATAGAAGTCGGTTGATTATTTGCACTTGATGTATATATATATATATATATATATACATGATGTTTCTGCTTCTAGTATTCAAGGCCTTAGAAATAGAATGTATAGTCATTCAAGTTCTTCACAATTAGCGAGTTTGATGTTTATGTTTTGTAGGGTGTTGTACCGTACAAATCAATTGTCAATGAAGATGGACATGAAGACTTGCTGAAATAATGGAGGGAGAATGAAAAGACATTTCCGACACTATCAAGATGGTCCGAGATGTGTTGAATATTGAAGCGTCATCAACAGCTTCTGAAAGCGTTTTTTCTGCTGAAAGATTTCAAATAGGAGAGCACATACACTCATTGACGGGAGATAACTTGGAGATTGCAGTTTTATTCAGAGATTGAATTAGAGCGGAGCGTAGAAGGTGCGGTCAACCAGAGATCAACAAAGAAGACGACTACAACTACAACGAAATCTTATCCGAAGGGGCAGAGAATGACGTCGAACAATTTGACCAACAACTTTCAATTCCAACAGAAGATCCTTAAGATATTGTGAGAAAATTAGAAAGAGTATGGTTGAATGTAAAAATTTTAATGGCAATTTCACTATGTGATTTGCTACTTTTAGACTACGAAACAAAGTTGCATTTTTGAAATTGTATTACAAAAAAAATCATATTTCTATTAAATAATATAATAGACACAAAAATAGCATTGGGATACTTTTATTCACTACCTTGTTCAATTATTTAAGTGTTTAAATATATATTTTTTTAAAATTAAGTGTCTAAAAAAATCGCCCCAAATCTCCCTACCCGACCCGTCCTATCCTCCAAAACCCGTCCCCTCTTCCGGCGGGATGTGGGACGGGACGGGACCTCTTCCCGTCCCCCCTATCCTGGCCCGCCAAGTCCCGATCCCGACCCCCACTCCGTCCCCCCAAATCACGCCCCGTCCCGTCCCACTGGCCACACCCTTAAGTAAAAGTGACTAAGATCGCGCACATGAGATATGGACTTTAGACAAAACTAATGGATTTTCCCCTCACCCCCTCCCCTTACGTGTGGGATATAATCATTTTAGTATAGCTGTTACAATACCCTGTTGAAATATCTTTAAAGAAAATTTCCTTGATATGCCTTCAGCTTAGATGAATTTTCGTACGCTTCTGTGAATATTCAAACAATATAAATTTAACTATGTAAATATTCTTTTAAACTTAGAATGAACACATTAAAATCATCGACGTTTCAGCTATTTCTGCATATCTTCTTGATATTTGATAGTTCTACCTGTACCACAAGTGAACAAGAATTTAACTAGAATAAGCAGACTTCTATGACGATTGAATTGGTATATATGGACCTCCAAGAACGACTGGACTAAAATCAAGATTTCGAGCATAATCAAAAGGAATCGTACTAACACAATTTGCATAAGAGAACATGACTTTATCCCTATCCTAGATACACTGAATGATCATCAATGTCGATCGACAATCCTCAAACAGAGAAATGTTGTTTGAGAATTACTATGAACTGCTGATTTTTCCTAAAATTGATCTTCTGACTTTGAAGAGGATACCATCTTCTTTACTTTTAGACTAGCTTGATGGTATCTGTCATTTGGAGCTGGAATATACTCTTCTAGCTCCTCTTTTCCCCAATTAAGTTTTGAAGCAACATTTTCATGGCTGGGAGAGTATTCCTGCAAAAGAACACGAGCTCGTTTGGGTTAGCTAATTAAAAATTGTTGATAAGCATCAAGTGTTGAAACTGATAATGAGTAATTAGTGTGTTTCTTTGGTAAAAATGTTGTTGATAACCACTTTTATGTTAAAATAATTGAAATGTCCTTAGAGTTACTTAAAAAATATAACTTTAAAAGTATTTTTACATAAAAAGGGATTGAATGACTAAAATAGAATAGACAAATAGTTAAAAGTTATGCAAGTCAGGGAGACTAACTCAGGACTTTTGCTTGATTTGGCTTATAAGCACTTTTGATATTTACTAAACGAGTAAATAAGTCAAGAAATGCTAATAAACTACTAATATGACCATCATATAAGCTTTGTTAAACACCCTCATAGGAAAAGAAGAGATTTAAAAGTAGTAGTGATAGAGCATTTACCTCGAGTTTATTCATAAGCTCTTTGGCAGTAGGGGCTGATACAAAAATCTGACGCGCATTAGGACAGATGAAACCTTCCTCCACTGCTTTATCAATGAATGTCAAAAGGGAATTATAGTAACCATCCACATTCAGTAGTCCTACCGGTTTGTCATGAATTCTAAGTTGTGCCCAAGCAATAACTTCAAGAAGCTCTTCTAGAGTTCCATAGCCACCTATAAACATTATCACGTGTTTAATTATGTGACCATTTGATTTAAAAATTTAAGTTATTAGAGAAAACATACTTTTGTTTATTTAATTATATCTTCAACAACAGATAGTTTTATTAACCTACAAAGAAACAGCAAGATATCCTACTTTTATTTGTTTTGAGTTGCAGTTAAGAAACCACAAGTTGTCCAGGGAAATAACATTCAGTTGAAAGTACACTTCAGAGGATCCAATTTATGCCCTTCAACTAACTTGAAATTAACATTAATGTTTTGGGTTAATTATTTGTTAATGGTCCACCATTTAGAACATATCTTTTCCCATTGTACTTTAAGTATTAGGATACAAGTCTCTCCTAAGTAGGGGTAGAGAAGTAGGCTTTAATATATGAGTTCGGTAAAATCCAGTAGCTTTAGTCCAAATTATGTAGTATGTGTTAAGAAATTCACTAAATATGTACAAATTCAGAACCTAGTTATTAATACTTGAGGTCACTGCCTTGGAATCCAGAGCACATAAAGTTCAAATCCTAGATCGGTTTCAGCTCCTGAGCATATGCACAGTGATTTTTTTTCTCACTCCATTATAGAGCACATATGCTTGTAAATGAAGAATTTATCTTGAACAAAGTTAAAGAAAGAAAGTAAAGATAATGAGGTGAAAAATGGGCCAAGAATCTTAGAAAGGATAATGAGACCAACCAGGTAAAGCTATAAAAGCATCAGAATGTTTGGCCATCTCTGCTTTCCTCTGGTGCATATCTGCAACTGCCTTTACCTCTCCCACTGTTTCACCAGTTATCTGCAGTGCCGTACACCACTATTATTGGTATTTTGCATAACAGAAAGAATCAAGTCAATGCAAAACATAATACCCACATACCAAGTCAATCCAAAACACTAAAAACTTAGCTACTCCACTCATAAAGTGAATCTCTCCCTAAATGAATGGTGGGGGTCTTTTCTTTGGTACCGAGGATGGGGCAAGGGCATAGTCATAGCAAATTTGCACTTCTCTTCATATAATTGTGGTGTCTGGATTAATTTAAGTGTACCACAACTAATTTTACGAGGTATCTGCTAACTTTCACTAGGATAAGGGCAATGTCATAGCAAATTTGTTCTTTGTTGTCTCTGTTGTGTTACCGGAGGCTATGGGGAAATCAGAATAGGAACTCATCTTGGGTGGGCTTATGCTTCAACAGTTATCCTCTCCGCACTTGGCTACCCAACGTTTACGATAACTGATACACCAGAGGTGCGTCCTTCCCGATTCTCTCGTACTAGGAAAAGATCATCTCAATGCTCTAACGCCCACCCCAGATATAGATCGAACTGTCTCATGATATTTTTTTTAATACCGTAGTGTCCTAGTTAGCTTGGGCGCATCTCGACTAATTTCACAGGGTATATGCTGTCTTCGACCAACATAGGTACCGGATAATTATATCAACCAAGATTTGGAAAAACAAAAAAGGGCAGCCTGACGCACAAAGCATCCCACATTAGCAGGATCCGGGGAAGGGCCGCACCCTGTGATAAGGACAACCTATCCTAATGCAAGCATTAATGCCTGCTTCCACGATTTGAATAAGAAGAAATCACCTAGTACGTTTGATTCCGTTGAGACCTCATGGTTCTCAATTCACTTCATTGACCACTAGACGACACCTTTAAACACTCATACCAAATTTGTACATATGTGACAAGAATATGACAAATTTGGAAGAATATAAATAGAAGTACATGACAAAGGGAAGGAGAACGAAAAGGAGATAATGTGGGTTCTAAATTCTAAAGCAGGCTCCTCACTCAGGTCTCATCTTGAGGAACTGATTTGAGAGCAAGGCAATAAGTGACACTTTCTATGGACCATGTCATTTGATTGGAAGACTTAAAATGGACCATGATTGGATTAATCCACCAATAATTAGTTGGGGGCCTGGTGGAGGACTCAACATTGCATGTGCTTTTAATGGTGTTTTAAAAGGTTCAAAACCTAAGACTGTCTCCAGAGTGGTCAAGCTGTATAGAGCTAGTATAATTTCAATGATCCTTTTGTTTGCTTCTTACGACTTTAGGTACAACTATGCATTTATGAACATATTTTGGTAATAATTAGAGATTGTAGAAATACATGTACAAGAACATAGTAAAGGGTTGCACGGTACACAAAGCACTCAACATTAAGGTAGGGTCTGGGTAATGATTGCACCTACAGGGGTGTGACAACCTACGTTGATGCAAGCATCACTTATGAAATCCATATAACCCAATTGAGACATTGTGGAATAGGCTAAACGAACTTGTGACCTATAGATCACACGAAGAAAAAAAACTTTACATTACTACAAGGGTCCCCTTCATGTACAAAAATAAAGTAAAGGATAACCTAGTGCACTAAGTATTCCACATTCACACAGGATCTGGAGAAGGACCCACCTAAAGGGGCATGATGAAGGCATCCTACCTTGATGCAAGCACGAGTAGCAGAGTCCATAGCTCGAACTTGTTGATAGAATATTTTCCTCAATCTTTATTCATCACAATAGGTAAGAATATATATATCTTTACACTAACTAGGAAGAATCTAGAATAATACTAAAAATATTCATATACATTAAACTACTTACCATATAATATGAGATACTACATTAATATAAGATACTACACAATATTACTATAATAATGGTATTAACTCTAGAATATTCTATTCTAGAATATTATAATCTAACACTCTCCGGTTGAAGTGGAGGCGTAGAATCTTGAGATCGTCCCAAATTCTTCAAATAAAATCGTGGAAGCTCTTTCGTGAAGATATCGCGATTTGATGACGTTGGGACATGTAGTACTCGACTTGTCCGCGTGCCACCTTTTCACGGACAAAATGGATATCCAACTCTATATGTTTAGTGCGATGATGTATTGGATTTCGAAAGATATATTGCACTAATGTTGTCACGAAGAAACCATAGTAGCTTTGAATTTGGCAACGGCTCAAGAAAAGATTTGAATCGGCATTTAATCGACACAATATTGGCAACACCACAGATTCATTCAAAGACCGAGCGCGCATCGCTGGTTGCCGTTGAAGACCAAGAAACTAAATTATCACCGAGGAATACACAATACCCGATGTGGGCGTGCGGTGTCCGGACAAACGCCTAATCTGATGCGTATAAGTGATAAGTTTGGAGACGCAAGATGGGTAAAGATGTAATCCATATTCACGAGTGCTTTAATGTAGCGCATAATCCGTTTGAGTGCTGCGTATGTTCTTCCATCGATTACGCATGAATAGGCACACTTGTTGTACGCGTAAGTTATGTCCAGTCCGTAAAAGTGAGATATTGCAACGCCTTGCTAGTCGCGCAGACAATGTTGGATCGAAAAGGTTTGCTAGAGATGACACTTAATTTGGACTTTGTATCCACCTGTTGCTTGAGGGTTTGCAAGAGGCCATTTCACCGCTCCACGATCTCGAATCATACTTCTTCCGGGAGAAAAAGCCCACATGCATGTCGTGTCACAGCAATTCCTAGAAAGAAGTGTAATGGACCAAGATCCTTCATAGCAAATTCTGAACCAAGCTGAGACATGATATTCTTGCGAAGAGAGTGCGAGCTGTCGAATAATATCATCCACATACAATAAGATAAGTCGTATGATTACCACGATGATAGATAAAAGAGAATTATCGGACGGTTGTGTGAAAACCCCATCCGTGATACAAAATCGCAAACCGCCGATACTGTGCCACCGCGCTTTGAGGCCATACAAAGACTTGTTTAGCGTGCATACATGATTGAGATATTTTGGATCTGTACCGATGGTTGGTGCGTGTAAACATTCTCGTTTAGTGCGCCACGGAGAAATGCATTTTTAACATCCAATGGTGAAGTGACCATCCTGCGGAGAGACAAGTGAGCAATCGCTACGATAGTAATGGTTTGACTCATCGGGTGAATGTCTCTCCACAATCGATACCAACTGCTGCGTCTTCCCATCACCTACAAGACGGGCCTTACGCTTCAAAAGAACCATCAGATTTTTCTTTATGGGTAAAAATCCACATAGACCGAATGATGTTAGCATTAGATGGACGGGGCACTAAATCCCATGTCCTATTTTTAATAAGAGCTTGATATTCATCATCCATGGCCATTTTTCAATTTAGGTCTTTCAGAGCAGACACATGGTTACATGGTAAAGGTGATTTAGATACTTGGGTGGCGTGTATTTAGTGTTGGGTTTGACAATACCATGTTGACTACGGTGACCGGACGTGTTGTCGCCGATGGATCGACGCCATCGCCAAATGTGGTATTTGTAAAGCCGGGCCTGGATCGGGGCTTGGGTCAGACAGGGCAGGTTGCTATTGGTAGGTGTCAAAGCACGGGCCCGAATGTATCAGTGTCCAAGACAGTGGGTTGGGCGCCATTTGGTAATGACACGGGTAATGGGTTAAAAGAATTTTGTCCATTAGCAGTAGCAGTGACCGAACTATGGGACAATGATTGGGTAAAAATTGGGTGTATTCCAAAGATCCAAAACTCATAAGTGGGAGATTGTGACTCATTGATTTTTCTAAATGGGAATTGAGTTTCATCAAAGATAACATGACGACTAATAAAAATCCTATTGGAGGATAGGTCATAACATTTGTATCCCCGATGATGGATGGGTATCCCAAAAAAACGCATGGAGTAGATCTCGGTTGTAATTTATGGATGGTGGTGGACGGGAACAATGGAAACACAAGCACCCAAAACCCGAGATGAGAGTATGTCGGTTCCAAGGTATAGTAATTGAAGGGTGTTTGGTGTGATGTATGTTTGTTTGGTAGTATATTCAACAAATAAGTAGCTATCCGAGTGCGTGATGCCAAAAGTTAGGGAAGTGAGGCATGAGCAAGGGATGTCCGACAATATTATTTATGGTTCGTATTTTGCGTTACTGCTCATTTTGAGAAGATGTGTGTACGTGAAGCGAAAATTCAAACCATTTGTTTTGCAAAAATCCTGAATTGTCTATTATCAAACTCCCGCTGTTATCACATTGGATGTTTTGATATCCCTTTCAAACTGCTTTTTGGATGAAAGCTCTAAAACTAAGGAATGTAGAAAACACTTGTGATTTTTCGATATGGGAAATGTCCACAAGAATTTAGAGTAATCATCTAAAACAAGCAAATAATATCTATGCCCAAGAGCTCAAACGGGGATGTCCAAATATCACAATGTATAGTCTCAAATGGCAAAAAGTGCAATTAGAAGAAGACTAAAAGGTAGTTGAATATGCTTACCCAAAGGACACGATCGACACTTATTAAGAGTTCGTGTACATGAAATTGAATTATGCGTTTGAGAGTTTAAAGCACTCTCGGATGTCCCAAACGCTCACGCCATAAATTGGAATTAAAAACAAGAAAATTAAAGTGTTTCGTCTGCGGTTGTAGTAGTGAAGAACCGGATAAAGTTCTCCCCGCTATCACATCTCATTAGCCGTGCCCTCGTCAAAATCACACACAAGAAAAACCAAAAGGATCAAAAGTTACAGAACCCGCTTATCCAAGTAAACTTTCGAATGAGATTAGGTTTTTGATTAATTGTGCATGAATAACATTTTCAAGGCTAATGGTGGATTTGGTTTGGACAATTTAGTAGAACCATAACCTTTTATTGGAATGGAATGGCCATTTCCGCGCTTATATCATTTGATTTGCTCAAATTAAAATAGACGTAAGATTACCTTCGACGACGCGTGACGTTACGCGCACCGAGTCCATATACCATAGGTATGCGGTGGATTAAGCGCAGCGTGGTATGGTATGTTGCCCCATCGGGCTGGCCGCTTAGTGGGTCTCGTTCCACGCCGGCCCATTGGCCTGCCCGCCCATCGCTTCTTCGCTTCCGCCGCCCCGGTGGGCCGCTGAGCCGCTTCTTCTTTGCTCCGCTGTGGCCGCTCTTGGCCGGGCAAAAAGCCGCTCCATTGCCCACGGCTTCTTGGTGGCCCAAATCGATTCTTGCTCGCTGCTCGATGGTAAAAGGTCGACCACAATGGTGATTTCTTTGGGTAGTTGAAATGGGCTCGCCAGGTTGTAGTAGGGTAAGCGAGGTCAAGTCCATTGTGGCGAGTCACCGCCGCTGCCGCCGCCGCCGGGCCGCCACGAGCCGCCAGAATTCACCGCCGAATTCCACGCCGAGTGCGATTATTCCGTTCATTGCGGTTTCCACCTTTTTATTTCCATGTCTTTTTGACCCGGTTATTTCCATCATTGGTGACCGTATACGCGATTCGGTTGTGTTCGCCACTTTTTAGAAAAACCTCGTTTCTTCAGGATTAACATAGATCTTGCTTTGTAAAATAACGAAAGTGGGTTACTTTGACGGATAACGGTGGCAACTCCGCTTATATGCCTCTGTCAATCCAAGAACAAGTTGTAGAACCAAACGGTTGTCGGAGGCGGGAACCAACATTTTTAATTGATCCGCCAACACTTTGAGGCGTTGATAAGCGACGCATTAGGAAAGTCCTCCATATCAACACCGGAGAATTCTTGTTCCAAAGCAAATCGCACGAATTTTGATTATCATAAAAATGTCCCGTAATCGATTCCAAGCATCAATCGCCTTAGAATGCTTTCCATGATCGTGTGCAACAAATCCGTGGATATTGTTGAATATATCCAACCAAGACGATGGCATCTAGACATCCCACAATTCTTTGTCTTCATCCGTTGTCAAGACTTTTTCTTTGTCTTTTAGGAAATGATGTGGTGAAGAACGGTGAACGACAACATATTTTGAAAAGTTCCGCCCAGGAAACATAATGCACATTCTCCATTTGTAAGGTTATGGGAACATGAGTTTTGATATTGGAAACTGTGAGGGCTGGGTGATAAAACGATTTGGATTCAGACATGTTGATAATAGTTGGATGAAAAAAACACAAAAACACGATGAACAGGAAAACAAAATTCAAATTTCGGTTTGGAGGAGACGAAATTCGAAAACAAAAGAAGAAAAAACAATTTTGGTGTTAGGAAGATGAATCTTTTCCCTAAGCTCTTGATACTATGATAGAATATTTTCCTCAATCTTTATTCATCACAATAGGTAAGAATATATACATCTTTACACTAACTAGGAAGAATCTAGAATAATACTAAAAATATTCTTATACATTAAACTACTTACCATATAATATGGGATACTACATTAATATAAGATACTACACAATATTACTATAATAATGGTATTAACTCTAGAATATTCTATTCTAGAATATTCTAATCTAACACTTGTGACCAATAGGTCACACGAAGACAACTTTACGTTACTTCTAGGCTCCCCTTCATGTACAAGAACATAGTACTTTTATTATTTTAGATCTTTCTTTTTTCTTCTTTTTGATGTCTAAAGTAGCAACTAGGACCCATGTTCTTACAATAAGGGGG